>OX328099.1:15177858-15735730 GCA_946811185.2 Hippopus hippopus | reverse complement strand
TATTAGTTACAATGTGGCTTGTGACGATCCGTACGTTTGTATAATTTGTCAAGGATAACTTTACGTAGAACTTTAAACGTCCCGTAGAATATCAAAGTTTTTTTTTTGTTGCTTTGTTAGAACCACAAGATGTAGGTCCAAAAACAAGCAGTCGCTCTTTTTTATCGTGTTTTCTATCTTCACTTGAGATATGTACTTGAATTGGTTAATCCTTTATCATACTTTCCCAAGTTTTAACGACTGAAAGAAAATTATGCTTCATAATATTTTCGGAAAAGGAAACACTACTAGAAACTAATATCTTTTTCCTTTTCCCACAATTTTTGAAACATACATGAGCTATGCTCTGTGAAACGGAGTACCGTGCATCTACAAAAAGTATTGACACATGACAGCCTGCACAGTCTGCAATGGTTGACATGGGTCGAAACTTTTCGCTATTGGTCATATTCTGCCTGTCAATGGACCAATGTAACACAACTTCTGATTGGCCAAACCATAGTTTCAAATTTGGAAAAACTTGAATAAGACTGAGAATATTCTTAGAAATGGTTGGTGAATACAGACTCAGGTATAGCCCGTCTGATTTCTATGCAAACTGATATTTTGACTTAAATATGTTCTATGGACCAAAAGAATGAATATTACCATGTTCACGCCAGGTATGGTCTGATTGGTTTCTGTGGAAACTGAAACTTTGATCAAAATCTTTTTTATATAACAAACCATGGGTGTTCTTGTCTGGTGAGAAAATACTGAGTCCTGTTGCAATAACCATCGTCAATCCTCGGACTAGATGTAATTGACAGAGCTTGGTATTCAAACCAGCGACCCCTTGGTCTTAAGTCCTGTACACTACCGACTGCGCAACCGGCTACCGGCTATTGGCCTGGCAGTATGATCAGTAATCGCATAATTTTTTACAGCTGTCTGTGTTTTTCAAAGTACTCACTTTTACTTTCACAAACTCACTAAACAACCAGGTTTTGTCTTTAACCGGTAGCAAAGTCGCTGGCTCGAATCCCCAGCTCGGTCAATTTCTTTCCGAGGGTCGATGATATTCATTGCCACATGTTTCAATCCTCTCTCATCGCTAATCGTTGTTTCGAAGATGGTTGTGTACAAAAGCAGTCAGTGGCTTAGGAAGAATATTGTGCGAATTACTGGTAAAATAAATTCCAGAAAAGGCATGCACAGATGGAGTGATCGCCGCCATATAATTGAAATAATGTTGAAAACACACCATATATTAACACATAAACACACCTTCACCCTCTTCCACACAAGCCCGTGTTTCGACGACCCTGAGAAAGACGGCTTTTGAAAATTTTGTGGGAAAGGGAGAAAATGCTTGTTAGCATCATTTTCTCCTTTTCCCACAATGTTTTTAACCCTTCTGAAGACAAGTGCCTTCATTTCACTCAGACTTTTCTCGTCTGCAGCTGCTTCTATTACAGATAGACCTAAAATTTAGTCGTGTGGTGAAAGTTTTAGTGTTTTTGTTTACCACCTTACCAGACCCACTTTTAAAAGGGGAGCTATTCAGAATTTCATAATCAAACAAAACTTTCAAAACAGTTCATCAATGAATTTAGTATGACAATAGCTAGTAAACTATCAATAGATAAGAATGAAAAGTATGTGAAAGAAATATTTTAAATGATATTTCCGTAATACGCCTCGTAGCCTCTTCACTTATTTTTAGGTTTCGCGTCAGTATTTCGCAAAGACTTGTGGAATGTTAGACTACATGATCCACCGCATGCGAGAATTTTGTGGGATTGTGTTAAAAAGTATGATGAACTCATGTTTTATTTCATGCTTTTCGGTTGTTTATCGAGAAATAACGGTGAAATATTGTTTGATATTTCATGGTTACGACCAGTGAAAAATACCGATTTTATTTTCTAACTCTTCTTCTGAAGGCAGAAACAGTAGCTCTCGCGTAAACAGCGCGTGCCATTCAACCAGATGGAAAAATGACGTAATTTACCATACATTTCTCAAGCTTTACGTAATATTAGCCGTATTCGACTGGTAATTACGGTTTTTCGTGTTGCACTCTTTGTATTCGACTGGTAAGTTTCACGATTTCGGAGACTTTCGTGAAGCACAAACCTTACGCTTTCAAATCGTCGTAATGTTTGTGCAGCACGAAATGGGCACCTTACAGGTAGGCGGAGCTTAATATTCATTTTCGTGCTATTTGACCAGTCGAATGCGTTGTTAGGCGGTGGGGGTACGCCACGGGGAATCACCGAAAACAACTGCACTAGGTTTTTATGTAAGTCCCCCAATAAAGGGGTTAGAAACATGAAATAAATAGAATACATGCATTTGTATTTTTCGGTGAAAGATCGAAATTTATTTCATCGAGTGAACATCATCGGTAATATTTTCACGAGTGGCGCAGCCACTCGTGAAAATATCACCGATGATGTTCACGAGATTAAATAATTTTCAATCTTTCACCGAAAAATACAAATATCCTCTATTTATCCATTAAACACAGGAGGAGCCGTTTGCGAAACGACTATTCCGTTATACAAACGCCAAAACTTTGCACATTTTCATTACATGTAACCGAGCAGTTCAAGGTAGTGGACCCCTAACGCTTCTAGTGCAATATGAAATAAAATTTCTTGTTAGTTGATAAATAAAGATTTATACTGATATAATACTTTTGCACATTTTTCACCGACCAGAAATTCCTTTGATGTCTATCTTGAAATTATTTGTTGATACTTTTGTTAGTTTCCTGAAAAGGGAGGTAATTATTATCTCCTTTTGTAATGAGAATATAGTGGTTTTAGATTTATGAATGATAATTCTAAGAAGGAATAAAAGGAAAAAAGTGGCTCGGTTAAAGTAGTAAAATAATACTCATTTTTAATCATAGCAAATTTTGTAGGATAATATTATAGTGGAAATAGCTGTTTTCTATTAGGGGTCTACTACCTTAAATTACGATTGCAAAGAACAATATTTCTAAAATTAGTTATACTTATCGCTATTTTACAACACAGGTTCCTTTGACAAATTTTTCAGTAGAAAAATAGAAACACTGAGAATTCTATGAACTACGGTGGCACAAAAGTGACATGGAAGATATATTTTATACTACGTGCGCACGCAGTAGCTAATACGTGCGCACGTATTAGTTATTACGTGCGCACGCAGTAGCTAATACGTGCGCACGTAATAAGTAATACGTGCGCACGCAGTTGTATTACGTGCGCACGCAGTAGCTAATACGTGCGCACGTAATAACTAATACGTGCGCACGCAGTAGCTATTACGTGCGCACGTATTACATATTACGTGCGCACGTAATAATCCACCAATCAGAATCATGAACGGAAGCCATTGTTTCAAGATGGAAGTGGAAGATAGACATTTATTGATCCTTATAAACTGATTGGTCGATTATTACGTGCACACGTAATAGTTATTACGTGCGCACGTATTAGTTAATACGTGCGCACGTATTAGCTACTGCGTGCGCACGTACTAGCTACTGCGTGGGCACGTAATAACTATTACGTGCGCACGTATTAGCTAATACGTGCGCACGCAATAGTATTACGTGCGCACGTATTAGTTATTACGTGCGCACGTATTAGCTACTGCGTGCGCACGTAATACTACTGCGTGCGCACGTATTACTTATTACGTGCGCACGTATTAGCTACTGCGTGCGCACGTAGTATAAAATATATCTTCCATGTCACTTTTGTGCCACCGTAATGAACCCCTTCCTATAATAATGAGTTTTCTTAAATTTCTTCATCGAACTGTCTACGTAAACAAAGTACTTCACAGTCTTCATTTATTCTCCTATTCATTTATTCTGTATCTAATTGATTGATCAACCGAATCGTGTTATACGCCTCTTTCAACATAATTTCAGTCATATCACGACGACGGCTCACATATTCCTCTATGTCCTGGGTTTCACCAGTACTAGGCTTGGGTTCTGGGGTGTCTTGCACAGTGTTTCCAGTGAGGATCAAGCCCGGTGCCTACAGGTTACGAGTCCCACACTTCTCATCGCACACCATGTATGTCTACACTATTCAATACTTTGGTAAGAATACATTTTTAGACTAGCATTCGAGAGTGACCCAGATCCACATATAAACAGAAAAACCTACGGTCGCCAGTCGCCAATTGTTGCCCGACAGAAAAAAATGGTTCTTTCTTATTTAACTCGTAAATCTGTTAACTCTGACAATGTCGACATGAACTACACATCTCTACCATTCAAGTTTGAACGATGGCTACTTACAAAGGCACAGTCTGTTCAAAAAAGATGTCGTCCGATAGGTTCAAGATGTTTATTCCAATGTATACTAAGTCAGTGACTAACGAAAACGAGGCTCATCCCCACGCAACCTTTTACATCCTCGAGGTTTCGCAGGTGTTGTAGGTCTTGTCTATATCCGAGTTTGTCCAACCGATGACGAAGTGAAAAAGCATTGGAAGTTCATATAAAGGTGAACTCTAGAAAGTATTCAAATTCAAAATCATCAAATTGATCGGTTCTTTTTTGCTTTTTCCAAAGAAAGCTAAAAATTTTTTTTGTTTTTTTTTGGTTTTCCGTGGTATCTCCTAAATTGTAAAAAGAAAACGGCTTTGAGCGGTGGGTAGAGTCACCCGATCAAACCGAATCAACCTTAATTACAGGATTGAATCGGGCCGAACCGAATGGGACTTTTTAACCGTATCGTACTTAATAACCATATTTGAACATTTTCTTCAATCTTTTATTAACCGATGATGTTTTTTTATTTTTATTAAGGCCGCTTATTCCACATTCGCTAGTCTGTCAGTACTTTCGGTACTTTGATTAACTAAAGACATTAAAATTATAGAACTGTCTAACTTGGAAGAATTTGCAGACGACAAATTAAATGTGTCTAAAATGACGGGATATTTCATTGAAAAAGTAGAGAATATTGTGGTAAAAGGAGAAAATAGTAGGTACCAGCATTTACCTCTTTTCTCATATTGTTTCCAAAGCGGCCCTTTTTTCTCGAGGTAGTTAAAAATAGTAATTATTTGGTAAGGGGCAATGCGCCAAATGTAAAGTCTCGGCTGATTTATAGTTGGAAAAAAATTTTTTGCATTCGTAAGATAAATAAGAGAATGGGATTTTTAACGCTTAAGCTTCTAAGCGCGACTCGCTGACCTTTTGCGGACAGTGTAGATCAAGATCAGACTGCACAGAACGTGCAGTCTGATCTTGGATCTACACTGTCCGATAAGGAGATATTTTTCTCAATTTTTTTTTTTTTTTTTTGAAATAGCATTATTCGGGGTTTTACTATCGGCTTGAAAATTTTATTAAAGTTAATTAGCAAGTTAAGGGTTAAATGATCAGCTAATAGCCAGTAGAGGGCCAAACGCAACTTTCTACAGGCAACTGCTGCAATATTTTTACCTTTAATCTCGTAGTTACCTTTTGCAAAACAACCCCGCGTTTTCAGGACCCTGAATAGAGTGACGATTAAGAACATTGTGTGAAAAGGACAAATTGCTGGTAACCAGTGTTTTCTCCTTTTCTCACGATGTTTTAAATGATCCGTTTGAAAAGGATTATCATCATTTGAAGCACATTCAATTTGTCGTCCACAAATACCTTCAGGATGGGCCAGTATTAAATTTTGTGATCTTTCAAAGAATTAAAAAATGATTTAAACGAATATTTGAACATTCGTATTTACATATCTTGAAACGGAATTTTTTACAGTCGCCCCTTTTTGTTGGCAAAAAGTCACACATCTGGCATCGGAGGCACTTTTTTCTTTCTCTTCCCTCCCCCCTGCAGGAGTGTCTTTTGGCAAGGCACTTCAGACCCCTAGCTTTATACAGAAGAGGCCCCGCACACACATGAATGAGTAATTAAGCTCTTGCTTTGATATGGCAGTAGCACTCTATCAATCAGTTGGATTTTGTCAAGGGCGCGCGATCTGTAATCTAGGATATTCGACTCTTTCACTGTAGTTGACAACTTAAATAGCTTTTGTGGACAGCGTAGATCAAGATCAGACTGCACAGAACGTACAGTAGGATCTGTAGGCCTAATATACACAGTCCGCTATGTGATGCCTAACTGTGACCAAACCGAGCTTCAGTGCTTCTTACTCCCATGGAACTCTTAAAGTTAAAGGGGCATTTAGACTTACTACCGCAACCACGCGTAAACAAAGATCGACACATGGATCCGTGGCGACAAGATAAAGTGACTTCCGTGGTTACTGTTGCTATAGGCTCCCAAACAAACGCGGTACACATATACAGTGTAGCGGATAGACTTTTTGAAATTTGCTGTCATTACTGTTCCTATTCGAATTCTCGGTATGAAATTGAGAGAGATGATTGAACTAATTTACACAAGGATATGCACAAAAAATACAAATTTACATTCGCAAATCACAATTTTTAACCTTTTTCTTTATTAATGAACTTTTTAAACACAAAACAAACATAAACGGTCGCACCTCTCCAACGTTAGCAGTCGTTAAGTTGGGCGGATCCGAAATGGGGGACAGCATGACTCCTTATCGGGCTAAAAAAAAAATGCGATTACCTGATTGGTCAAATACTAGTATCGATTTCCACGGATCCATGTATAGCATAAAATAACATAGATGAGTTACAACTAAAAGCAACCAGCTATACTAACGAAGCCACATTTCAAATGGATGCAGTGTTTCATAAGTATATCTAGGCTTTCATATTTCATCTGTGATTCTAATTGGCTTTCAACACGCGAAAAGGGGCATTCGGACATTTGCGTAAAGTGTCGTCTCGGATCAGCCTGCGCAGTCCGCGCAGGCTAATCCAAGACGGCACTTTAGACTTTAGATTTTGTGCTACAGTAGACTTGCGCAAAACAGAAAATTACATAAGAACGGAAACTAACGTCTCGCATAAGTCTGCGCGGAGGCGCAGGCTGATGCGGGAAGTCACTTTACGCAAACGTCCGAATGCTCCTTTTCGCGTGTTTCGGGACATTTTTTTATATGAATTAAAGGGCTCAAAGAGAGGTAACTCTATCGGATTAGCGAAAATAAGTATTGCATAGGAATCGACATTTAGACCTGGAAAATTGTCAAATGTATAAAATTGGCAGTGAGAGAGCTTTCAATATTATTCTTGTTATATCATGGCAGTCAAATTCACCAAATCATGCTTTCCTTGAATTTCTTTTACCCTTGCTTCGCACAAAAATATTCCCATGCCACTGGCTGCTTTCCCACAGAAAAAAATCGTCAAAATAATGTTAAGCGGTGAGAAAGGAATGAATCCTGTAGCATACTACCATCAGTCTTCAGATATAAATCGGCCGAGGCAGGTAATCGAACCAGCGACATCCATGGTTTCAAGTCCTGTTATTATTTACTGGGCCACTGGCCAACAGGACGTGCTGTCTAATCTTTGGTCTACACCGTCAACTACTTCATTATAAACTATTATTAAAACGGTCACTTCATTTGCAGTAAAACTCCATGTACAATAGTTGTCAAAAACAATATTTGTGCCCAATATCATGCTTACAACAAGTATCACATAATACAGTTTTTACCTGATATTTTGCAGTAATCGGCAGGACTACATTGAAAAATTCGGTTTTTTAGAAGGTGATCATGACCCTCAGGCCTCACCTTCTTAGGTCAACCGTCAAACTGAAAACTTGTGACGACGACGAATTAAAGAAGAATGAGTTCTCATAGATCAATGAACGGGAGCGTCTGTGTCATTTGATATTTGAAAATAACATGCAGATTGAAAATCTGTGCAAGCCAATTACACAAACAGTGAACTTCAGAATTAAATGTCATACAATTAGCTCTGGATCTCTAGATTTGATACTGGCCTGTCTCGCAGCTTTGACAAGGAGTAGCTTATAAAGTCTACATCGCAATGAAATAAGTAAGAGAAACACCCCAAACTGCTCCAGAACAGCATGTAAAACACTTTAGATACACGATTTTATGGAAAATAGTCCCGAAATAATACTATAAATCTTAGCAAAAAATGTTGTCAACCGTCAGATGAATGAATAGTTAATGAAAATCTATTTGCTAGCAAATTTCTACCATCACCTTCTACTAGTACTTTCAGTACTTTGATTTTGTTCCTGATGACATGGTTAACCTTTTACAAAACATCCTCTTGATTTAAATAAAGTAAAAGCTTTTGAAAACACCATGGGAAAAGGAGAAAGAACATTTTCTCCTTTTCCCATTGTGTATTCTACCCTTTTACCCTTGTAGGACTCGTAGGCAGGAGGCCTCGGGTTCGAGCCTCACAGGATTCACTGGGAGCGTCCTTGAGCGTCAAACTTCAGAGCCCTAGCCTACCGTTGGTGAAACCAAACAGATGCATGAATATAATATGTGAAGAGTCTTCGTGATATGACTGAAATACCGTTGCAAATGGCGTAAAACACCATTCAATCAATTTTGTTGTTATTTCTAACTTCTTTTTTTCGTTTTCAGCTCCTATGCTTGTCAAATAAAGTGACCTACTCGACGGTCATGTTGGAATTCTGCAACGAAGAAACCTATGGAAAAGTAACTAATTTATCGAACTTTTGACTTGATTATAAAAGTATAGGCTCTAACATACTGAAGCATCTGGACATGACAAAATAATCCTTCACAACAAAAACCCGAGTTTTATCGACCCTAACGAAGATGACTTTTGAAAACGTTGTGGAAAAAGGAGAAAATGCTGGTAACCAGCATTTTCTCTTTTTTCCTCCATGTTTTCAAAAGCCTTCTTCTTTACCCTTTACAACATAATCCCGAGTTTTATCGACCCTAAAGAAGATCACTTTTGAAAACGTTGTTGAAAGCAATTCTCCATTTGCCAGGTATTTTGCTTGAATTGATATAAAAACCCTTACGTTATATTGATTCTCCAATGTTATGTTCCAATGGATGATTTATCTCGTAATTTAATGCAAGCAGGCATAGAGGAGAAGTGATTCAAGAGACAGGAGGTCTTTTTTTGTGAAATTGAAAATACTGTGGTAAAAGAACACTACATAATGTGTGTGTGAGACAGACAGACAGACAGGAAAGATAAGGGGAGAAAGAGAGAGAGCGAGATAGAGATATGCTGGGTTCAAGAGCTGATAATTTATAAATACGACTTAACAGGTTAGCAGATCCATTTCAAAACCTACAATGATATTTGGAAGTACATGCTCGGCCCAGTGGTTAAAGATCTGGAATTTAACCCATAAATTCTAGTTCGATCCAGTTCGGCAGTTGGTGTATTCTAAGTAACAGCAGGATGCACGGAGTTCCTAGCTCGTATTCAACATCGAAGTCTAAATTGCGTTAATAGTCTCATTCGGAAATTAGTAACACAAATTCCGATTGGCTTAACCTTTGGTTTAGCCAATCAGAACTTGCATTACTTTGAAATTTCAAAAGAAATCCACGTGAATTGGACTAATTGCGCAATTTATAATGGCTGGTATACGGCCCCTGTCAGTCTTGGTAAAACATGAGAAAGACATGAATAGGTGAATCGCAGCTTTGATATAAGTACGGTACAAAACGCTTTTCATAACAAGCAAAGATACCTACCATTGTTTCTTAACAGCTCTGCAACTGTGACGGGTCAGAGGGAATTTGTGACTATCCATGTGGTCCCGACGGATACTGTGATATGGCTTGTTTGCCGAGTATGTATCATTTTTCCATAATAATAAGAGCCATGCTCTAGCAAGAAGGGGCTTAATGCATCTCTGTGATGCATCAAACCATGCAGGTTATCACATGATTTTGGAGCCTTTGTATCCATTTTTCTCTAGTGACTGAATCCTAAGTTAGAATGGTCCTTGGACATACAGAAAATTGACCAATAGCGAAAAGTTTCGGCCCAGGTCAGCCTGCGTGGACTGCGCACGCTGGCCTGGTCGATGCTTTTCGCAGATGCATTAAGCCCCCTTTTCACAGAGCGTGGCTCATATTATATTTATTTCCTTCTAATACCTCCGGCCCCCGACGCTTTGCGGAAGGGTCGCCGATACAAGTTTGTTAATGTTTGAAAAGTTATGCCAAGTCAGTCTGAATATTGATAGGGAGTTAGACCTGTAAGCGACACGATCCGGACCACCTGAGGGTTTAAATACGATTACCAAGGCTGGCAAACTAAAATTTCTTTCGGGCGAGATGTTAAACCGGGGTCCCGTGTAACGATACTTTTCACCGAGCACGTAAAAGAACCAGGCGCAACTCAGGATGTGTTTCGTCCTTATCTTGCACTATACCCCGTAACATAACTAACAGGCTGTCTGATGTCTCAAAATTTCAGTCGCGGACAGAAAAAAGAACCGTTAAGCTAGAATTAAGGTTGCCAACTGTACTGTAACACAATTTTGGACTCATTACTTCTAAAACTCCAATAGCGGCCTAAATGAAACAATACATTTACATTTAAATCATACCATTTAAAAGATTGGAAGTTATGTGAGGATGAAAATCTTTTAATGTACGGTCGGTCCAAGTGTTAGTCACTGAGAGAAAAAGGGAATTTTAAAAGTGGGTCAAAAGTTGCCAGGTCGCCCTATCTTTTGTTTATTTTTTACATCAGTTTAATATTCATGTTTCTGCCAGCGACCAACACTTGGACCAACTGTATACTAACAGATAGCCATCTTTACAATATTTTCCATAACACTTGGACCAACTGTATAATAACAGATCGCCATCTTTACAATAATTTCCATAACACTTGGACCCACCACACAGATTGCCATCTTTACAACAATTTCCATAGGCTACTTTTACAAGGCATGGTTTAAATCCAATGATTTTAACACCTGTATTGTTTACTTTTGGCTGCTATTGTGGCTTTAAATTGTATGAATTAAATGTCAGTAAGTTTACCCCCGAATTGTTTACTTATGGAAAATAGTGGGCCTTTAAGAATGTAATTTAGAGCGGTTGGTGAATATGGGCTCGAGTTTCAGTACAATAGATAACCTTGTTTCTGTGCAAGTACTACTTCTCAAAGGCCAAGTAGGGGCGAAAAGTAAACAATGCAGGTGTAAAAAATACATTCGAGTCATGCTTTGTGATAAAAGGGTTTGATGCATCTGCAAAAAGTATCGACCCACGTCAGCCGTCGCAGTCCGCGCAGGCTGTACTTCGTGTAATATTCTTCTCAGCCACTGGCTGCTTTCGCATATAAACACCGCCGAACTAATGACCAGCAGTGAGAACTTCTTTTTCTTTCATTTCTTTTCCGAATACAGTTAAAGACATTTGCAACAGCCTTATTAGCTACCATTTTTCTTTCATTTGTTTACCGATACAGTTAAAGAAATTTCAAACAACCTTATTAGCTACTTTTTTTTTCTTTCATTTCTTTTCCGATACATTTCATGAAATTTACAAAAACCTTATTAGCTACTTTTTTTCTTTCATTTCTTTTCCGATACAAGTCAAAATGAAATTTGCAATAACCTTATAAGCTACCCTTTTCCTCTCATTTCTTTTCCGATCTAGTTCATGAAATTTGCAAAAACCTTATTATCTACCCTTTTTTATTTCATTTCTTTCTATACAGTTCATGAAATTTGCGACAACCTCACTAGCTACCATTTTTTCTTTCATTTCTTTTCCTATACAGTTCATGAAATTTGCAACAACCTTATTAGCTACCCTTCCTTTGAGCCAAACGACCAGAGAGTACTAATGGAAGACGATGAAAATCGCATCATGCGGTGTCGCACCTCCAGTGAGTGTTTGACAGCGACTGCCTCGAATGTCAGATGCATCATACCATCCTACGACCTCGCCAGCCTCTTCCATGCGTACAATGGGTACTGTTGTATGATAACGAATACAGTAGAGTAGAGTATGTTGTACGATAACAGTCTAGACGAACCAAGTCTTCAATGACGAATACATATAAATCTTTCTTTCAGGAATTTGTTTCTTTGCATATACACCCACAAATAGTCGATTTAACAATTTGCAGTGATCCACAACTAGATTTACTGCACGTTTTACAAAAACTCCCGTATGAACATGTAACTCTTGCAAGAATGGTCTCCAAAAATGGAGTTTTACCGTACAACATTTTGCATTTCTGTGTGGTCGGATCAGCTTGAGTTGCGTGTGTAAAGAGGTTTATATCGGTTGAGACACAAGGTCGAATCCGATGCGAACTTCTTTCCACGCGCAACGACGTACATGTACCTGTATGTTGAAAACAAGACAGTTTACTTTTTCCTCCTGTTATTTCTCTCTGAAATTTCGAACCCCGTTAGTAACCGGATAGAAAAGCTCACGTAAACTGCTCAATAAATGAAACAAAAATTTCAACTAAATAGTTAAAAGCCACATATTGTGCTTTCAAAGTTGATTTCACCGGAAAGAAAGTGCCATATCGATACCGTGTAGATCAAAGATCAGAATGCACGTCTTGTGATCTACACCGTACGCAAAAGCGCCCCGACTCTTATCCTGTTAACTAAGCGGAATGAAACTTCAAGCCGATAGTAAAAACCCAAATTTTGCTATTTCAATGGTATTTTTTGGGGAAAGATATCTTTATCGGACAGTGTACATCCAAGATCAGACTGCACGTTCTGTGCTGTCTGATCTTGATCTACACTGTCCGCAATAGGTCAGTGAGTCGCGCTTAGCAGCGTAAAGGTTAAGGCATCAAATTAAAACATTTTTTGTCTGTGTGATAGCACTCACATAGCATAGAAAACTTACTGTACAGTTTCTCTTTTATGTGAATCAGTCTATCCCCTGAACTTCACATTGAAATAGAATTTTTCTCTTATGTGAAATCTGTCCTTTCTCGGAACTTCATATTGAAATAGATTTTCTCTTTTATGTCAATTGGTCCTTTCTAGGAACTTCACACTGAAATAAATTCTTGAACTCGGTAATTTATTGTTGAATCTTATGATTTGCTACCGGGCAGGGGTGATCCCAACGGATGACCAATTTTTATGTGCAACCAATGAGAATTCTGACGTACCCCACCACCCCGAGGATGTAAAGGAGGCAAATTCACCCAACCTGACAGATTTTCTTTTTTTTTTTTTTTTTTAATAATAGTAAATAACCTTCAACCACAAGGACGTACGGTTTCTGGTCTATCCCTTGAACACTCGTCAAAACTCGGCTGATTCCCTACCTTCATCTAACCTCGTCTGTATGGAGGGAGTTTATTTTGAAATACTGCCAGTCACATGATCTTTAACATGAATATTTATAAACTATTTCTGCAGAAAAATTTGGAATAACATAAAACTTTAATTATCATCACGTTCAACCATTTACTAAAAAATCCTGTGTTCTAACAAACCTCAGGGAGAAGACTTTTGAAAACATTGTGGAAAAAGAAGAAAATGCTGGAAACCCGTGTCCATATTCACAAACCATTCTTAAGAACATTCTGTCTTATTCTCCAGAATTTTCTAAATTTGAAAGTAACATAACATCTGATTGGCTAAACCAAACGGTTTAGCCAATCAGATGATGTGTTACTTTCAAATATTGAAAATCTTGGAGAATAAGACAAAGAACGTTCTTAAGAATGGTTGGGGAATACCGACCCTGACCGCAAAGTCTTAGACTTGTTCAAATGCAAAGTATATGGAAATGACAAATTAAATGTGTCTTACCCCTAAGGCTGCTAGGCACAACTCACTGACCTTTTGCAGACAGTGTAGATCAAGATCTTGCACAGTCTTACAAACAACAAAGAAACAAATGAACAAATGTATAGCTGAAATACAGGGACCGGGCAGGATTCGAACCTAGAACGCCCAGACGAAAAGCCGACACCATAACCACTGAGCCAAAGAGAATTCTCCCTAACGCAGTTGTTAGGTATTGTATTTAAACCGGGATGAAGCCATGCATGAAGGAGTGGTCACCCGTAACACACCCCCTCTTAAAGTCATCATTTATTGATGACTCAAAGCCTTATTAGGCAGAAAGTCCGTTTTTGGACAACAAATGGGATTAATGGCTAAATGGCCAATCCCCGACGAGCCCCCATCTTACGAACAAAGTCCGTAACAAAGAAACAAATGCATGGCTGAAATACAGGGACCGGACAGGATTCGAACCTAGAACGCCCGGATGAAAGGCCAATACCATAACCACTGAGCCAAAGAGAATTCTCCCTATCGCAGTTGTTAGGTATTGTATTTAAACCGGGATGAAGCCATACATGAAGGAGTGGTCACCCGTAACAACAGAATGTGCAGTCTGATCTTGGATCTACACTGTCCAATACGGAAATATTTTTGTTTGGTTTGGTAGATTTAACCCTTTACTAGGTAATCCAAAGTTTTAACGACCGAGACAGATAAAGCTTTTGAAAATATTGTGAGAAAAGGAGAAAGTAATGGTGAGCAACATTTCCTCTGTTTCCAACAATATTTTCTACTCTTTTATAGAAAATCCCATGATTTTTGCCACAAATGATTTGTCGTATGCAATTGCTTTCAATTTTGAAAAGTTTAAAATTTTGTCATTGGGTAAAGAGTTGAACTGCCCATACAAGTATCACATTTGCTATTGAAATAGAACTATCAGTCCGGCAATACAGCGGTTAATATGAATGGAAAATAAAAACCTTTCCAATAAACTGATTTATATCTTTCCTTTAGGGTGGGTCCCGCATTTGTATATAGTTATTCGGGAGTTTTTTCATTGCATCTGCTTTTCTTTCTGTATTTTCATCTTGGAATTCATGTCTCTCATGTTTACCAGTGTATATTTCTAACTTCTTATCGGAAGAGTCACTTTCGCAATCCTCAATTTCATCATTATTTAACTCTGTTATTGTAACACTAGTCTTTTTCTGATTCATTTCTAACATTTTCTCCTCATCTAAACGCTGTTTTTTTAGAAGCAAAGAGTTTGCCCACATGAGGTCATCTTCCCATAATTCCTTATCTTCAGGGTTGAGATGAACAGCTCTGGAAAAGCTCTTTAAGGCCTGAAATAACAAGTATGTGTCATTCGTTTTTAATGTAATTGCTTAACTCTTTACCAAACGACAGAATTTTAGACTGGCCCAAACTGAAAGCATTTGCAGACCACAAAACAAACGTGACTGAAGAATTGAAATCTGTTTTGGGAAGGGTAGAAAACATTGTGGGAAAAGGAGAAAATGCTGATTACCAGCATTTTCTCCTTTTCCCACAATGTTTTCAAAAGGATTTTTTCACAGGGTCGTTAAAAGTCAGGATTGTGTGGTAAAGGGTTAAAGTTATTGTCTGCTCCAACCAATTGCTGTACCAGCCATTTTAGACGTAGACAATCAAAGATTAATAAATTTTCAAAGACAAAAATTCAAAGGTACATGTTTCAAGGATATTAAAATAGTTTTCAACTGTTTGAAAAACATAGCAGGAAAAGGAGCAGTTGTCTGTAACAAGCTAAACATCCTTTTCACACATTTTCAATGTAAATCGAAGATTGTATTTGTATGAGATAGTTTAAGTCAAGGCACCTTTGTTTTCATTTTTCAAAGTGAGGGCAAAATTGTTTGAATGGAGTTTTGCATCCTTTCCAGCAGTACTTCAGTTATGATACAGCAGTAGTTCACATATTCATTACTTGGGTTTCATCAGTATTAGGCTAGGACTCCGTAGTGCTTTGCCAAGGCACACCCCCATGTGACCAGCATCGCCGGCTCATTCGGCAAACCTTGGATGATCTGTTGATCAAGGCTCTCGGCTGTACATACAATGTACGATATCCACATATGCCCAACATTTCATCGCAGAAATAGAAAGCTTTACTCCTCGTAAAGCAATAAGACTCCACTAGACAAGGAATAGACGAGTTACAGTTATCAATCAAAGTCTTTATAATTGCATTTTCGTTACTTTTGCAGCAAGTGTACATCAAGATCAGACAGCACAGAACTTTCAGTCTGATCTCTGATCCACAATGTTTGCTTTTAGGATATTTACTGGACATGAAAAGTATCCTTGAAAATACTATAATCTTAAACATTTCCTTTTTTTTCCTAGACTAGAAATATTTTTTGTGTTTATTTGGAGTTTTAAGGCTAATAACGTCTTTTCTACAACTCAAGTTCAAGCAACTATCTCCATGGCGAAAAAAGCTTTTCAACACTGCTGGAAAAAAATTAATAATAAATACATACAAGACCTCTTTTTCCCCATAATGTCTTTCAAGGCTTTCCCTTTGTTTCCCCCCATCCCAGGAAAAAAAAAATGTTCCTTTCCTATAAATTCATTTCCTTTTTTGTTATTAGTGAGCAGGCTTTTTTATCAAACAATCCAGTGTTTTCATGACCTTGAAGTAAAAGGCTTTTGAAAGCATTGCGGGAGGAGGGGAGAGTGCTGGTAACCAGCATTTTCTATGGTGAGCTGAAGTTTCCTACCTTATTGAAGACAAATTGCACGATTTGAAATACAGTAAATACATTGTCTGCAAACACTTTTAATACAGTCGAGTCTAAAATGTTGTTGTCTGGTAAAGAGTTAATAGAAATAAGCCTGTATAGCAACCACTAAACTGATCACCTCCTGATTTTGATCTACAATGTCCATAAAAGCATCTTCAATTTCTCTCAACCCTTTACCACACAATCCCAATTTTTAACAACCTTGAGAAAGAAAACTTTGGAAAACATTGTGTGAAATGGAGAAAATGCTGGCAACCAGCATTTTCTCTCCTTCCCACAATGATTTCTGTCGTATTAAAGACAACTTCAAGAATTTAAGCCACATTTGCTATTCATCAGAATTGATCCATTGAATGATACTTGATGTGTGAGACAGGTACCATGACAAATGGGCAATGCAACGGCTACATTCTTTTGGGGAGCACAGAAATTCTAGAACAGTCTATTGGCTGGAATACTTTGTATACTGTCTATGCAAAAAAGCGTTAACCCATAAAGCGCTGGAACCAACTGTAGTTGTTTTGCACACAATGTACATCAAGATCACATTGCACACTTGGATCTACACTGTCCGCTGCTTTGTTACATATTCTAGCCAAAACAACATTGAAATGACAAGATTTAAGATGTTTTTCCTTGCTGAAAAGGTCCATTTGATTAATTCAGTGCTCTAAGAGTTAACGTTAAATACAATCAAACTTTACCAGTCTGACTTCTCCCAGCCCTAGGTGAGCCCTGCCCAAGGTTTGATGGGCTATCCACCAGGTTGGCTCATATTCAACGGCCTTCATTGCAGCCTGAACTGCTGGATACACTTCACAAAGTTCCATGAGCACCTATGCAAAACAACAATGAAAACAAAATAAAGGAATATTGAAATGATTAAATTATCTATTTGTTCTATTTTTTTGTATTTTCTTTGTTTCTTTATCTTGTATGGATGAGCCATGCTCTGTGAAAAGGGAGCTTAATGCATCTGCGAAAAGTTTCGACCCAGGTCAGCCTGCTCAGTCTACCTAAAAAAGTGGCTGTTACAGATCCAAAAGTATGTGATGGTTTGCTTGGTACCATGGATCATGGAGATGCATTAAGCCCACTTTTCAAGGAGCATGGTTCATATCTATTGGTCTATCTCTGTTTCAACATTACTTTCCTAATATTACAGCTTTCAGTGCAGCACTTATTTGCATAAAGCCACTTTTCCTTTTAAGCCTCTAGATGCTTTCTCTCAAATATTCTACTGATATATTGTGAGAAAAGAAAGGTTCCTGGTAGATGACACTAAAAGTCATCAATCCTAAAAAAAAACTTGGCTGAGCTAGGTTTTGAATGCTCAACCCCTGCACTGGACTGTTAAACTAGGAATAGAAATTTCAAATCTCAGCTAGACTGAATTCTTTTCAAGGACTGATGACATTCACTCCTATATGATCAGTTCCCCTCTCACAGCTGCACATCGGTTCTGTAAGAAAGCAGCCAGTGGCTTTGAAAGAGTGCTGTGCCAAGCACTGGTAAAAGAAACTCATGAATACTTTGATAAGTGCACTAGCCATAGCAGTATGACTAAAAGTATGTTTAAACAACCTTAAACATCAAACAAACGATACCACTTTGGAAACATTCTCTTGTTAAAGCTGTTTCTTGTGACTCACAGATTCAATTTTCTTTTTTATTTTATGTTATATTATATTTTTTGCATAACATTACCATGTATAATATCATCTTCACCCTTCATTCATTCATTTTCTACTTTTACTTTCTTTCTTTACCATGCACAGAAAACAACTAATAACTAAAATGTACGAGATCAAGAATTTGTTCAGTTTCAAGTTCATTGCAAAAAAAAAAGACATATTGCCTATATTGCAAGCATAATACATTTTGTTATTCTTAATTACATTTTAAGGAAGAGTGGTACATTCTGAATAAACAGCTTTTTCCCAGATATTAGATATACATGTATGAACATTACCTGTGCTTTCATCTCATGAATTTTACTATCACATGGCGTGTACAGTAAGGCTTCATCCCACTTTTTCAATGCCTCCCAGTATCTGTAAATGAAAATGTTGTGAACGTCAATACCATATCAGTCAATAGATTGCATTCAACTCCTTGAGATAGTATGTATTAAGATCAGACTGCACAAACTGCAATACATGTACATGTATTTTTGTCTGTCTAATGCCTAAAAATTGCAATCCCCTTTATTTAGCAACCAAAGGGTTACTAGTCTTGGAAGTTAAATGTCCTTTTATCCTTTACCAAACAATTCCATGTTTTACTGACCATGCAAAAAGCTTTTGGCAACATTGTGGGAGACCACCATTGTATCCTTTCCCTGTATTGTTTTCTACTTTTTCAAAGACGAATCCCATTATTTGAGCTATGTTCTAATTTTGTCATCTGCAATGCTTGCCCTTTGGTGAAGATTGAACAATTAACCTTTTACCAAATGATGAAAGATGACAAAAAAAAAAAACATGTAACTCATATTAAATTACTGAATTTCCAAATAAAAGGAATGTGGTCACCTGCATTTTCTCCTTTTCTTCCAATGTTTTCAAAACAGAAATATCAGGACCACTGAATGTCAGGATTATGTGTTAACCCTTTAACAAACAATCCCAACTTTTAACAACCCTGGGGAAAAAAGCGTTAGAAAACATTGTGAGGAAGGGAGAAATGCTGGTAACCAGCATTTCTCCTTTTTCCACTATGTTTTCTACCCCATCAAAGACAAATCTCAAATTTGAGCAGTAGTTATGGTTTGTAGCCCACACATACTATCAATTTAGACGAGTCTAAAATTTTGTTGTTTGGTAAAGAGTTAAAAGATTTAATGTACAGGCTTTTTTTTAGCCCCACCTCTTCATATCGAAAATTTCACGAACGTAAAAACATTTGAAAGAAGAGTAAAATCAATATTTTTCAATTATTTGGAAAACATGGTGAGGGAAGGAACAATACTTTGAAGACATGAAAATGCCAACATTCACATAACTGCAAAGGTTAACCCCAAAAGCACCTTTCACAACTTTATAAATGCATCTATGACCTGTGTAGAACAAGATCATACTACACAAAACATGCACTTTCACCTTTGACCTACACTGTTGACTTTTCTTTGACATTCAATACCAGAGTTACCTTGAAATTGCAACTATCTGGGTCTTACTGCAAGACCGAAAGTGTCTGATGGGTTTATTTGGCACTCTTAGGGTAAATAAAAAGGTCGCAAAAACCTTTCAGAACTTGCTAGCACAGAGCCCTCCTGAACCAGTCGTGATGATTTTGCCTTTCCATCCTCAAGTCCAATGACATTTGATCTCTTTACAGGTACTAAGGAAAGCCAGTCTACCTCACCCGCATCTTCTTCCTCTTTAGATTGGCTTTCAAAAGCATTCAAAGCCGATTTTGATACACTAGCCCCTATTTTACGTTTCCATCCAAACTGTTTCTTTTGGCTTTCCATTCCCTAAGAATAATTTTTCATGTTAAGCCTTTGCAACATAATCCTAAATTAGGATGACCCTGAAAAAGATGCCCTTTCAAAACATTGTAGAGAAAAGGAGAAAATGCTGGTAACCAGCATTTTCTCCATTTCCCACCATGTTTTCTAGCCTTACAAAGATCAATTCCTCCATTTGAGTAATCTTTGAATTGTTGCCTGCAAATGCTTTCAATTTGGACAAGTCTACATTTTTGTTTTGTGGTAACCAGCATTTTCTCCTTTTCCTACAATGTTTTCTACCTTAACAGAGACAATTTCCACCATTTGAGCAACCTTTGAACTGTCTTCTGCAAATGCTTTGAAGTTGGACAAGTCAACATTTCTGTAGTGTGGTAAAGAGTTAACAATTATTTACCGGACATATTCTATTAGACCTAACAAAAGCAACACATTACACAAAACGCAAACATTAGGAAAACAAGTTAACTCTTTTTTCAACAATACAGAAACCTGTAGGAACAGAAGCAGCAGCTGTTTCTTTTTCACCCAACATTTTCAAAAGCTTTCAACTGCTGCAAGAATTTGGTACAAAAAGGGTTAAGTTGACACAGAACTTATAGAGACAGATTTTTTCAACAGCAGCAAATTATCTATTAAAACACTGTGACAGATGGAGAATTGTCTGTAATCATCAATTTCTCTTTTTGTAAAAACGTTTTTGTGTATTATTCATGTAGAATATCTTATTTCATAAAAGATGTTTGTAAAACTTGCCAAGGGAAATTAAGTCAAAACAATCATCAATGTTTTAAAAAATTCTGATGAAGGTGGGTTTTCAAAACATTCTGGGTAAAGGAGAAAATGGTGGTATCAGTATTTTCTCCTTCTCCCAAAATCTTTTCTACATACAGTACATTTAGCACCATTTCATTTGTCATCTGCAAATACTTTAGACATGAACATAACACTTTTGTCAGTCAGGACTTAAGGTACCATACCTCTTATGCTTCAAGATATATGTGAAAAAAAAAATTATGTGAAGTTGACTTTAAAATAAATAGTACTATAGTTTCCTTTCAATAATTAGCATTATAAATGAGTAGCATGGCTATTTGTAGTCAAAACTTGTTTGTACTGAGTTTTATGCTGTTTTCAACATTATTGTGTGTGCATTCACATCACCACAGCTCACCTAATTACTAATGCATTGTGTAACCAATGTGCACCTGACTATGCCTTCTACTGCTATAATGTACTTTGCATGAAACACTTTTTGACTCATTGCCTCCTATCTTGGATTCTAAGGTTAGTTGTAATATTATTTTTGTAGTTATTTCTGAAGCTGACACACAATCACAAAACTAACATCCCAGCTACCCTCCAAATCCTGGGTGACTGGCTGCTTTTCCAAATAAAATGTCTGCAAAACAGTGTTCAGTGGTGACTGGTGAGAGAAAAATAGATCATGTCAAGAGGACTACCATGAATCCTTGATAAGAATTTGGCCACGCTGGGATTCACTCTTATGATCCCTGATTTACCAGCCTTGCAATTTAGTACAGAAAACTGTCCCCAAAGGCAATGTTACTTTTTGACTGGTTGCCTCTGGGTACAAAGACAATCAATAAAAAAACAGTTGAAATCTCTGCATAGATTTTGTGCGCAAGTTTGAACTCTCATAATTTCACAAATAGAGCACACAACTAGGATTTGAACATATCTGTCACTTGCTTATTCAATAATCTCTCATTTGAAATACAAATATTTTCGATGTAAAGGCTGAACATAAGAAACAAGAGTTCGTTTCATCTATTACTCCAGTTTTTTAAGTTCCCGAAAACACATAAAATGGCCGCCACACATGATACATTTCGTTAGTTTTTTTCCCGAGATTTACATCATGTTATAAACGACTTCTACAACCTCTCTAGGAAATGAAAGATTTAAAGGTTTGTCTTTGGTCATGCTTGTTATTAAAAGTTAATTTCATTTCACTGCAATACAGATTAAACCAACCAAACAAAAAGGCAGTATAGCGCTCTACCTTTACTACTGGAATATTTACAATGGACTTAAAATGGCATGGTGCACAATTAATGTCCAAAATGAACCTTGCAATAAAGATAGTTCAACTCTGCACCAAACAAAGAAAATTACATCCCTTCGAATTCACAGATAAAAAAATCAATTGCTCAGAGTCAAGTTTGTCCATTATGGAGTACAAAGCATTGTAGGAAAAGGAGAAAATATTAATAATTGGCATTTCCTCCTTCTGCCACAATGTTTTCAAAAGCTGTCTTCTTAGAATCTTCAAAACAGGGCGTTTTTTTTTTTTTTTTTGGTGAAGGGTTAAAATCTATTCTAGTAAAAGCTTACATAAAACTTCTGAAACAACTTTCATGAGAAACAAGATCTTTCCTAAACGTTTTTAATTCCCCCCTCCCTTCTACAGTAACCATTCAAATAGGAGCGAATCTCATATGGTACGAAAAGGTACTTATAACTACAATGTCGCTGCTTTAAAGTATTCATTGAACTTGAAAAAATAAATTAAAAATATAGAGTGATCAGTCTTACAATTACTTAGCATAATTAGGTCTAACTATATAAAATAGTAAAGAAAAGTCCTCATTTTTCTGTTTTTTCTGATCATATTATATTCTATATTTTTATCGGGAATCCATTTTGAAATTCATATGTTAGCTTCTTGCTGATTGGACAAAAGTCTCAAAGCTCTTTCAAGAAAACGATTGTGATTGGTTCTATCATTGCATGGGCACGACTTTCGAAATTGGCCTGTTAGAGTAAGTAACAAAATCAAAGAAAATAAGTTGTTTTTTACCAGAATCTTGTTAAATATATTATGAAGTAAGTTTTCCTGAGCTGTGTTGGATAAAATTTACCCATTGCTATTATTATAACCGTCTTATACCTTCTAGAAATTACAATTATCACATCACACTCTCGAACTCGGTATTCATCACGATACCAGTTCATGAGCAGTTTCTTCCTTGCACTATCAGGTATTGATATGCTCTGCCTTACAATATCAAGGCCAGTGATAGTCTTTCAGGCTTCACAGCAAGTCTCATTTCTTACGTGTTCTAAGTTAAACTTTGTTCCCGACCTATCAGTATCGTCAGAGATTGAATGTGGACTTGTGAAAGAGGGGTGACAGATTTTTTGGTAACAGACGAGTTCGGTAACATAAACTTATATAGTTAATCGTTTAGATGTTTCGGTAACAAAGCAATTATATTGTGTTTATGTACCGTGACGTTCTTTACACCAAATACATGGCTTTGTTTTATTCAAACCTTTATTTTTGCACTTTTCACCCTTTTGTGCCTTGATAGATAGGTTCAAACCTTTTACTTTTTGAACTTTCCACCCTTTTTCTCTTGATAGATAGGCAATTATCCTCACGGTTTACACATACAGCATGGAATGAGGAACATAACAAAAATATTATACGTGAAACATAGTGGGAATTACAAATTAAGGTTTTAAATAACGAAGGTTTGAACAAAACAAAGCCTTGCATTGAGTGTAAAGAACGTCACGATACATAAACACTATATTGCTTTGTTACCGAAACATCCAATCGATTTACTCTATAAGTCTGTTACCGAACTCGTCTGTTACCGAAACATCCGTAAATCGTGAAAGACGATTCGGCAAAAAACTTTCAGCTTATGTTTTGTAGCACTTGATAATCAGTAGCATGCAAGTTGAGCGGTCCAGGTAACTTCATGGTTAGAGCACTTGCCCTGTTGCGCGTGTCCAGGGTTCAAATCCGGTAATGGCCACACCTTTTCCCCCACTGGAGTTACTTTAAAGGTGTCAGAAGTAGTTGCGGGGACCAAAAGGGGAAGAGAAAGCTATCAAATATCAGGATGGGAAGGACTGTGATAATCAGTAACGAGGATGTTAAGCAGTGTGGCTCAGTGGTTAGAGCTTAAGCCCTGTAGTGAGAGTAGTGTTTAGGAAATTCACTTTTGCTAAACCATATCATCTTTATGTTCTTTAAAATCTGCATTTGTTTAATTTATGATTAAAGTGAAAGGTCTAAACTCTTGTTCATCAGACATCACTGAAGCATGGTGCAGTAGTGAGGGATCTGCCCTTGCAGCAAGACAGTTACTTGAAAAAATTCAAAGACAATCTAGATGATAAAAATTATAACTCAAAATCTGATTAAATGCTTGCTGAACTTAAGTTACCACAATTACTACACAGACTAGTCTAGAATCTAGGTTGGCTGCTATGCTATATAAAAGTATAATACTTGGTACTCCCCTCCATGGATTTCGGTTAGCGATTTTGGGGGGATAATGCGGAAATGTACAGAATGAATGTGGAAATTTTGAATACTCAGGACTTGTGTATTCACAATTTCAACAGTCATACAATACATTTCTTGCGTTATCCCCCCAAAATTGCAGTGTTCCCACTAGCTTTTTATTTCAAGGGTACACTTACCCCCTGAGCTGTAAATCTGGGGGTTAGATTTCATATTAGAGGGTATGACAATAATGGTTCTCAACAAGAGGTGAAGCAATCCATATTGAAGATATGCTGCAAAAAAGTCTGTTATATAAAGATATTTGTGGAAATGTACTGTTTGAAGTCATTAAAAAGCTGAAAAGACGGTCTGAAGTGACTCTGATTGGACAGTGTGAAGAGGAACATTTTGCTGTATCATGGGTTTCCATGTTTTTGTACCGATCAGTTTTTAATGCCTGTTGATTAATGGATAGGTATTTCCGCATGATTTGACAAAAATTAGTCAATAGGTAACTTCAAAACCTGTCATTTTACACAAGATAAGTGCACAATAGCCTTTTTTTTTACATTTTTTCTTACGTGAGGTCTTGCATGTAACCAAAATTTGTTAAGTTAATTTCATTTCTGTAATGTGATTTACGCAATAATTTGCGTGAGTGGGAAAACTGAATTGCTAACCCAAATTTATGGTGGGGATTTCCAAGGATTACAAGAGGTATTGTATATTAACCCACAGTTACAATGAATTTTGAGTCATTTATTTAACTATATTACAGATTAGCTCTTTTGATTAACACAATGGATTTGAATTCACTGACTTGTACAGCAACACTCGAAGAACAGAATGCCAAAGGTGAAACACTCCGAAAGATTAACAACAGAAATGTGACTTTTTCTCTTGGTCGTAATGAGTTTAGAGATGTGATACTCTGTGTTTCTTTCCCCAACAGGAAAGATTTTAAGTATGTATTACGTGACCTATTTATACACAAGAAATTTGTCCGAGATGGTAAAGCAACAATTAAGGTAACAACTAGTAATGTTCAGATCATGTTATCAAATTGTGCCCCAGACAAACTGATAATGTTCCTGAAGACAATGTCAACTAAGCTAGAGTGTTTGAAAAAGAAAGGGTTTGTTACAGACAGAGTGAAAATGCTATCAGATTTGCCCAAAACATTTGAAGAGATCAGTCCGTTGACAATAAAAGATCTAAAAGAAGCTCAGGAGCAAAAAGCAAAAGAAGCAGAAAAGGATTTGTTTACTCCAAAAGGAAAGGCACTGAAGAAACGAAAGAGGACTGATGATGCTGACGAGAAAGAAAATCAACACCTGCAGTCAAAACTAACAAAAGAGCTGGCTGGGAAAAAGGGTAAATTGTTACTTTTACTATAAACAAATATATTAAGAGCCATGCTCTGTGAAAATGGGGCTTAATGCATTTGCGAAAAGTATCGACACATGTCGAAAATTTTTCGCTATCTTTAAATTTTCAGCATGTCAAAGAATCTTTCTACCTCAATGATTCAGTCGGTTGTTTGAAAAAATGGATTTTATGGATCCATAATTATGTGATAACTTGCTTGGTGTGGTGCATCACAGAAATGCATTAAGCCCCCGTTTGTCAGAGCATGGCTCATTTTTTATGTTCCTCTGCAATACACAGCTTTTGAAATACTTGGACTCTGGAAGAAAAATAGCAGCTGCTTGTGAAACAAGCGTTTTTCCCAAAATATTTTCCATGGTGTTTAATATCCTCTTTTTTGCCCCATTTCTTCCAAATGTTTGTCAATTGTGTAATTTCCAAGTAGGTCTCAAAATAGCTTGTACAGAGCTTTAAAAATGTCATATGAATTCTCATTTTGTTTTTTATCACAAAGTTTCTATTATTTTCAGCAAATGACAAAGTAGTTACAGTAACAAACCCAGTCATACTATCCAAAGAGCAGACAACAGTTTTAGAAGCTGTTAAAAGTGGCAGGAATATTTTCTTCACTGGCAGTGCGGGAACTGGAAAATCATTTTTATTGAGGCGAATCATAGGTAATTTTCTTCATTCATTACAAGTGATTTATTTGCCACAATGATTTCAAAACTAACTCTCAGGAGAATACACAGAGTCATCAGTTGGAGGTAAATTGATAATAATATGAGTCATACTCTGGCAAAAGGGGGCTTAATGCATCTCAGTGATGCACTATAACAAGAATGCCATCATATAAATATGGATCCATAAAATTGATTTAGTCTAAAGATAGACTGAATTTTGAGGAAGAGTGGTCCTTGGACATTGCGGAAAATTGAAAAATCACAAAAAGTTTCGTCCCATGTCAGCCTGCATGGACTGGCATGGGTTGATACTTTTTGCTGACGCATTTAGCCCCCTTTTCACAGAGTATGGCTCAATTATTTAGGATCTAGACTGTAAATCAAGGTCAGACTGGACAGAACATGCAGTTTGATCCTGAATGTAAACTGTCTGATAAGGAGAGAATTTTCAGGCAAAGGAGCGTTAAGATCAAACTATTTGTAATTTTTGCAACTCATTGATATGTTTAGCACTTTAAACCTTTTACCACACAGTCCAGAGTTTTAACAACCTGGAGGAAAAAGTGTTTTGAAAATATAGTAGGCAAAGGAGAAAATGGTGAATTTGGTAACCAGCATTTTCTCCTCTTCAAACAATGTTTCAACACTTCTGAAAACAAGTCCTGTTATTTGAGCCTGATTAAATCTGTCATCTTCAAATGCTTTCAGTTTTGACATGTCAAAAACTTTGCTGTCTAGTAGAGGGTTTAGGGTTCATACTAATTTCTTTGACAGGTCATTGGTTCTAATAATTTTCTGGTTTGATTCTTGCATTTAGGAATCCTCTTAACTACACAATCCCAAGTTTTAACGATCCTGATGGAAAAGGCTTTTGTAAACATTGTGGGAAAAGGAGAAAATGCTGGTAACCAGCATTTTCTCCTTTTTCCCACAATGTTTACTACCGTAGCAAAGACAAATCCTACCATTTAAGTAACATTAATTTATCGTCGGGAAATGCTTTCAATTTGGTCCAGTTTAAAGTTTTGGCGTTTGGTAAAGAGTTAAGCAAATTCATTTGATTCTGATGTGATCCTGGCTTGCTGCACTAGTCATTTTGATGTTTCCTTAGACAAGGCACCCCAGCTTAAGTCCAGGAGTGGCACAAATAAGTGAGCAGTTGTTGTGATATGACTGAAGTCTGATCCTTTTATTCCTTTTACAGGTGCTCTTCCTCCTCAACATACATTTGCTACGGCCAGTACAGGAGTAGCCGCATGTCATATTGGTGGGACCACCCTGCATCAGTTTGCAGGTAAGTTCTTAGTCCCGGTTGCTCAGTCAGTAGCATACAGAACTTGAGAACATGGGGTCGCCGGTCCGATCTCAGCTCAGCCAATTTCTTTCTGAGGACTGATGATAGTCATTGCAACAGGGTTCATTCCTCTCTCACTGCTGACCATTGTTTTGACAATGGTTATGTGGGAAAGTAGCCAAAGGCTTGGAAAGAATATTGTGCAGCGTACTGGTGAAAGATACTCCAGGAAAAAATGGATAGTGTGCACTGGCTGCTGCGATATAACTGAAATAATGTTGAAAACGGCATTAAACATCATACATTTATACAATGCAGCTAAGTTAGTTTTGAGTCATCTGTGCTGGGCAGAAGTTGTTACAGTCCACTTCATTTTTTTATTTTATCACATAACCTCCCTTGTTTTCAGTGTAATATACCCATTACGAATTTTCTTATCTTATACACGTTTGATATCATATTTGTGTGACATCATTTTTGACGTCATTTTGTACGTATTTCATAGAAGTGAGTGGGATCTTACGGATGTTACTGCGTGTGCATCTATAGATGGTTTTGCATTTTCTAATCTATAATCCGTGAAATATTGTTATGTGATAAAAAGAGTCTGACATTTGTTGGCGTTTGAGATATAATTTAATTAAACTTGTCAAGAAAAATTTTATTTTAAGCTCGCCAAAGGCTCGCTTAATAACATTTCCCTTGACTAATTTAATAAAATTTTATCTCAAACACCAACTCATGTCAGATCCTATATATCTCATGCTTGTGTAGCGTTAAACATTTTACCTTGAACAACAAAATTGTTGACTAGTCCAAATTGAAAGCATTTCTACATGATGAAGTAAATGGAACTCAAATATTGAAATTTGCTATTTAAAGGAAAGAAAACATTGTGGGAAAAGGAGAAAATGCTGGTTATCAGCATTTTCTCCTTTTCCCAGAATGTTTTTAAAAGCTTTTTCCCTCAGGGTCATTTAAACTTGGGATTGTAGGGTAAAGAAAATATTGTAGGAAAAGGAGAAAATGCAGTACTGGTTACCAACGTTTTACCCTTTTCCCGCAATGTTTTCATAAGCCTTCTTCCTCAAAGTTGTTAAAACTCAGGATTGTGGGTTAAATGGCTAACACTGTTTGTCTACTCTACATATGTGCTTTCCTTGAGTTTCTATTACCAGTGCTTTACATAATATTCTTCTTAAACCACTTGCTGCTTTGCTACATATAAACCATTGTTGAAATATTGCTTAGCAGGGAGAGAAGAATGAATCTATTACAATGACTATCATCAATCCTTGGAAAGAAACTGCCTGAGCTTAAGACTCAAACTAGTGACTCCCTTGTTTCAAGCACTATACATTTTTTATATTGAAGAGTAGGGCTGTTTTTCCAATTATGTTTGCGATATTAAAATTTTGTTTATTTGAACCCTTCAAAGTATGTCCCATCTGCCCCCACACACTTCTTACAACGATCTACTCACTTTCAGAATGCTGTACGCTACTCTTCTTAAGGTATTAGATATCTTGAACTGAAGACACTGGAAGACCACACTTCCATTACTGTTACGATATTCGATGTGGCGTTTTGCTAGCATTTCTTTAAGCAGTGGGAACAACCAAAAGTCACAAGGTGACAGGTCAAGGCTGTATGGAGGATAGTATTAGACATCAAACCGGATTCTTTCACAAACTCACTTACCATGGTGGATATATGTGGGGGCATGTTAACATGCAGCAATTTTACACCACAGATGCCAGTGCGCAGTCTTCATTTCTGATAGAATCATTGACTTATGTTAGAATGTTTTCTCTATGAAAGTTCATGATAACAGATCTAGCTTTGGGAACTAGTATCTAAAGAACAGAGACAAAATAAATTTGACTCAAAAATTGACTTGAAAAAAATTATGTTTTTGGAAGGCATAGCCATTGTTACCTGCATTTCTCCTTCTCCCACAATGTTTTAGAAGCTTTCTTTGTCAGGTTTGTTTAAAAGTCAGGATTGTGTGGTAAAGGGTTAACTATTTACCAGATGACATAATTTTAGACTGGGCTAAATTGAAAGTATTCATAGACAATAAATAAATCAGTTATGTGTCTCAAATGATGGGATTGTCTTTCGAAGGGTAGAAAACATTGTGGGAAATGGGGAAAATGCTGTAGCTAGCAATTGATCTGTCTTCTGCAAGTACTTTAAGTTTGGACAGGTCCAAAATTTTGTTGTCAGGCAAAGAGTAAAAGTAAGTGACTAATTGGTTCTTATAGGAATAGGATCAGGAAAAGCTGCTATAGAGCAATGTATAGAACTTGCCAGCAGGCAGCAGGTAGCTGCACAGTGGAAAAAGTGCCATCATTTAATTATTGATGAGATTTCTATGGTGGATGGAGACTTCTTCGATAAACTGGAAACTGTCGCAAGGTAACCTTGTAACTGTTTGTTAGTCTGATTGTTTGGAGTTTTACGTCTTTTTCAACAGTATTTCAGTCATATTGTGACAACAGCTCGCTTATTCATGTTTTTCCTTGTATTCACAAATACTTGGAAGGATTCTACCATGCATTACCCTAGGACACTATATGAGCAGAGCTGAGAGCCATCGGCAGGGATCAAATTTGGAATCTTTGATTTAAAATCTAAGGCCTAACCTATTCCTGATGGCACAATTCAAGACTTGTCCATGGTGAATGCATTTGCAGACACCTTTCATACATTAATACATAAATGATTGGATTTGTGTTGTAACTCATTACCAAACGACAAATTTGTGGACTGGACCAAATTCAAAGCATCTGCAGACAACAAATTAAATCTTGTTAATATGATGATTTCTGACTTTGACAGGTTAGAAAATATTGTGGGAAATGGAGAAAATGCTGGTTACCAACATTTTCTCATTTTCCCACAATGTTTTCTATAGGCTTCTTTCTCAGGGTCGTTAAAAGTCGGGATTGTGTGGTAAAGAGTTAAGGGGTTGATAACATAGTAAACAGAAAAAATACTGATTACAGGCATTTCCTCCTTTTACAGGGATGTTTTCTTGCATATAACTGAGTGGCTTTCTGGGAAAAGGGGGGTTTAATGCATTTCTGTGATGCGTACTACGCAGGCTGACATGTGTCGGTACTTTATACAGATGCATTAAGCCCCCATTTTCACAGAGCATGGCTCACATGTATTGTGTGAAAAGGACAGAATGCTGATTACTTTTTGTTCTTTTTTCACAAGGCTTTCATACGTCCACTACGTTAGGGTTGGTGAAATATTATGGTGTTATTTGGTAACGGGCTAAAACCCTTACTCTCATATTGATTGCAGGATTGTTAGACACAGAGATGAAGCATTTGGTGGTATACAGTTGATAGTGTGTGGTGACTTTTTACAACTGCCTCCAGTAACAAAGGGAGAGCAGAAAAGAAAATTCTGTTTTATGGTTGGTCATTAACACTTGAAGTTGTTGACGTTGCATAACAAAGATGATGTTACTCCCTTCTTGTAAAGCATAACAGTTGAAGAAATTCACGCTTAACTTTTTACCTAACATCAAAATGAAAACATCTGCAGGCGACAAAATAAATTCTGACTCAAAATTGAAATTTGGTACAGGAAGGGTAGAAAACATTGTGGGAGGAGGGAAAAATGCTGGTTACCAGTATTTTCTCCTTTTCCCACAATGATTTCAAAAAACTCTCTTCTTCAGGGTTGTTGAAAGTTGGAATTGTGTGGTAAAGGGTTAGTAGATGTTCTAGAGGAAAAAGTGTTTCAAACTCTTGAAATAGCTGAAATATCAAACAATAGAGTGTTGTATTTCATAGTGTTTCATTCATTCCTTGAGTAATTCATAGTGTCATACATATTTCATGGTCAGTAAAAAAAAAGGTCTGGGAACTGCTATGAATCAGCAGTTAAAATGCTTTCGTGAAATCTTTGTTTGAAGTCAAAGCATGGATAGATGCACTGGCCACTGTAATATTACTGAAATAATGTTGAAAACGAGTTTAAACACCATACATTCAATCAATCATGGTTTAAAGTCACACAGCAGAGCTTGTCACATGGAAGTGTCCTTGGACAAGACACTGCAGTGTTCCAGCCTTGTTCTGGTGAAAGCCAGATAAAGATACAAATGATCTTTTGCCATGATAGTATGTACAAAACATTGTCTGAAAAGGAGAAAATGCAGGTTCCAAACATTCCTGAGTTTAACAATCTTGGAAGGAGAAAGCTGTTGAAAACATTGTGGGAAGAGGAGAAAATGCTGGTTACCAGCATTTTCTCCTTTTCCCACATTGTTTTGAAAAGCATTTTGCTGCCAACATTGTTAAAACTCGGGAATGTTTGGTAAAAGGTTAGATAAACAAGCAAAAGACACAAATCATAACATTTTATCTCTTTACTAGACAAAATTTTAGACTTTTCCAGATTGAAATAATATTCACATTACATACATATTTGTTTTGGTTGAAATTATGAAATATGTGTTTGAATGGGTAGAACTGGTTACCAACGTTTTCTCTTTTCCCACAAAATTTTCAAAATCCTTTGTTTTTAGGTTCGATACAACTCGGGAATGTTTGGTAAAAGGTTAAATGGTTGGTGTTGGCTGAAACTTTTTAAAGGTTATTGGAAAATTATGACCTTGATCTCTGGTATACACAATAAAACAAAATGTGTAGTCCGTATTCACCAACCATTTTTAAGAACGTTCCTAGTCTTATTCTCCAAGATTTTCTAAATTTACAAGTAACACAACTTCTAATTGGCTAAACCAAATGGTTTAGCCAATCAGAAATTGTGTTACTTTCAAATTTAGAAAATTCTAGGACTTAAAATGTTTTTTAAAAATGGTTAGTGAATGCAGAGTTGCATACCCTGGTGGTCTTTGATATTAACTACCCATTAAAATATTCTAGTTGAACAGCTCTGACTCACAATCTAGAAGATTTGATTTTTGATGTGGACTGAACATATTTTGTGAGTAAACAGATTAAATTATAAATAAATTGACAATTAACTTACCGATAATAAATTGCAGTCAAAAGCATGGAGAAAGTGTATTCAGATGAATCTAGAACTAACAGAAGTAAGAAGGCAGTCTGATAAGGGATTTATAGACATTTTACAGAACATACGTATGGGCAGGTAAGCATAGTATTTGCCTATTTATTTGTCGTAAATAAACTTGCTGCAGATCACTTTGAAAACATTCTAGAAACAAATGAATGAGCCATGCTCTTGAAAAAGGAGGTTTAATGCATCTCTGTGAAGCAGTATCCCAAGCAAGTCATTACATAATTAGAGATCCATAAAATCTATTAATAATGGACTTAATCATTTGGTAAAATGATCCTTTGACATGCAGAAAATGTAATAATAACAAAAAGTTGATCCAAGTCAGCCTACATGGACTGTGCAGGATGATATGGGTGGGTACGTTTTGCATTTGCATTGAAGCCCCTTTTCACAGAGCACAGCACAATTTTCTAAATTGTTACGTAGGCCAAAAGAATGTGCATGAAATCATATGCAGACATAAAACCTAATATGGCTGAAATGATGGGATTATTTTTTCTACAGGGTAGCAAACACTGTTTGAAATTGTGAGTTCGTAACACCTCTTCCTAAAGGTCCATAAAACATGGGATTGTATTTGATAGAGGCTTAACCCTGTACCAAACTACCCCATGTTTTAACATTCCTGAGGTAGAAGTCTTTTGAAAACATGGACAGAAAAGGAAAAAATGCAGGTAACCAGCATTTTCTCCTTTTCCCGCAATATTTTCTAACCTTTCAAAGACAACCATCATCTTTTGAGCCACATATAATTTGTCGCCCAGCCAGGTATCTCAGTGGTTTGCGTATCTGACTCATGGTCTGGTGGTTGAGAATGCAATGCCTGGTTTCAGTAAACCATCTTTCCAGAGCTTTATCTCCTCTCACCCCTGATGCATGTGAGAAAAGTAGTCAGTGGCTTTGAAAGAAAGTTGTATCAGCACCAATGCGAGAGAGCCAGGAAACATGCATAGGTGCACCGACCACCATGATGTGACAAGCTTTTAAAAAAAAAGGGGGCATTAAATTCCAATACAACCAACCAGAAAATATGATTGTCGTCTGCAAGTGTTTTCAATTTGGCGGAGTCTAAAAGTCTTTGGTGGTATTGAGTTAACTCATTACCTCCTGAAAAAAGCTACAGCAGACGTAAACTTCATTTTATAGATGCATACATTTGACATATACTGGCAATAGGATAAACTGTTCCTTTTTTAGACAGCATATTCAGATTTTGCAGCTTAGGCAGCACATATTGTGGCAATAAGATAAATTCTTCCTCATGGGCAATATGATCAGTGTTTGCAACTGAAGCAGAGCAGCCTCTGTAGGGAATATATTTTTTATCAAGATTACACATAATCCTTCTTAATATAACACTTCTTACCATTATCATCATGTTGAAATAGTTTTGAGCACAAAAAATGTACTTTATCATCTTTTAATACATGCAAGAGTACTAAATGACCAAGATTAATTCATTCAGGGAATGTATTGTAATGACAGTGCTTTCAATTTTGGCAGGTGTCCTGACCAAGTCTACACCACACTGCGATCCACTGCACAACATGATATCCACAGGGAAGGTATTCTAGCTACCAGGCTGTGTACCCATAAAGAGGATGTGGACCAAATCAACAGCTTCCATTTGAAACAACTCCCAGGTGAGATTGGGCTGATTTAGGTGCGATCTCAACTTTTAGCTTGGCCTTTTTTTTTTTTTTCTTTGGTAGAAAATGTGAAGGCAATTTCATAGACTTTGTTATTTATTGTCATTTTTTTTTTTTTTTTTTTTTTTATCTTTCTTTAGGGACTTCACATACTTTTGAATCCACAGATAGTGAGGAAGCATACCTAAAACAAATCAATTACCTATCTCCAGTCCCGGAGAAATTAGAATTACGAGTAGGATCTCAAGTAATGTTGGCAAAGAACCTGGATGTGTCTCTAGGATTGGTTAATGGAGCAAGGGGTGTAGTTACAGGCTTTGACAAGAAAAATGACGGTAAGTTTATCTCCGTTTCTTTAAGAAGTCATTCAACCAATCAAGTAGAGTGATGAAGACAGTCATGAGCAGTCTATCTTAATCCCTAGGCTGCTAAACGCAACTCGCTGACCTTTTGCGGGCAGTTTAGATCAAGATCAGACTGCACAGAATGTGCAGTCTGATCTTGGATCTACACTGTCCGATAAGGAGATATCATTCCCCCAAAATTACCTTTATAATGGTAAAACTTGGGTTTTTACTTTTTGCTTGAAAGTTTCATTTCACTTACATAGCAGGATAAGGGTTAAGATAAATAATAGTTGAATGTTGATTGTCGCTTTTATATGCCTGATAGGGGTCTAACGATACATCGGACCATCGATGGATCCCCATGGCGAGCATGTCGATGCAACTGCATCGATTTTTAGTTTAAAAACGATAACTATCTCCAATATTTACCTCAACTATCGATAGTTTCAATGACAATAAGAGTCGAAAAAATAAATGAATTCTAATAACAAAAAAAAAAAAAAAAAAACCCCGATTGTTGACTGCCGTCCCATAATTCTTCTGTCAATCCTCATTCTGTCAGATGTTTTGTTGAGATCGTTTTAGTACTTAGATCGGTTTAGTACTTAAGTGAGAAACAACTTATACCATTCAAATTCAATTGTTGTATCATTTCTAGACATTAATTTGCGATGTTTTATTCTTAGTAAACCTTTCGTTTGTCTCTTTTTAATCATACACACCTTTTATATTAATTTTTTGGTTAAAAAAATATTGTCCGCCTATGTGACGAATTATTGGCGGGCGAAACAGGTTCGTTCTCCTTGGCAACGTAAAACATGGCGTCCACATCATCAACTTTGAAATCATTTGAAATAATAAAAAATAAATCTGGAAAATCCCAACCCTGGGAGCATTTTGGCTTTATAAAAGAAGATGGATAAATTGATAAAAAACGTGTCGGGTGCAAATTATGTCAAAAGTATTTCAAGTACAGCGGAAATACCACCAATTTAACAGACCACATAAAAAGGAAGCACCCGACATTCAGTCGGACTGAGCCACAAAATAAGTGTATCCGGCCGCAATCAGAAAGTTTAGGCACAACTGACGAACAGAAGACAAGTCAGTCTTTTTTTTTAGTATTTTCGGGAGCAACAAAATATCTCCTACATCACCAAGAGGCAAAACTTTAACAGAAGCAATTGCCAAATTCATTGTCAAAGATCTACACCGTATGCTGGTTTTAAGAACTTGCTCCATGTTTTAGACCCTAAGTACACTATACCATCACGACAACATTTCTCTGAAAAAGTAATTCCAGAAATATACCACAAGATATGTGCTACAGTGAAAAAGGATCTACAGGGTTGTTATGCAGCTATTACAAGTGATGGCTGGACAAGCAGAGCTGCTGATTCATATATTACAATCACTAGCAGTCATATTGACCAGGAATGGACTGTGAAAAATTATGTCCTACAGGTGGGATATGATTCTTATATAACAATTCCTACTAATCTATAACATATGAATAGCAAAGGTTGCCCTTACTTATATTGTTGGGGGAAAAAAAAAACTAATGAAAAACTTAAATGTACTGAAAATTAAAATTTCATTCAATCAGAAAATTTTCCGATCAAACTGTCTTCCTTAATGTTATATTATTGTTATATTCAGTAGCATAAGACTAAATTTCACATTTCTCCAAAAGAAAGAATTTTCATATTACAAGATAAATGGAATTTGTCCATGAAAGAGTAGAAAAAAAATGAGAAATGATAGCATTATTAAATGCTGAAATTTTGTTGTATCTACTGAGAGGTGCTGTCAGACCCTGTTATACTGCCACTTTTTACATTGGAGTATTTAGCCACTGACAGGTTTTAGAAAATTTTTAGACATAACATTTTTTACTTTTTTTTAAGCTTTGCACACACAAAAAAAGTGAAAAGGGTTAAGTTAGTTATTGTGAGCAATTTTATCTTTCATCACATTGTTTGCTTTTTAATGGAAACATTGTTTTAATCTTTACCAAACAACAAAACGTCAAGACTCATCAATACTAAAAGCATAATTTTGCAGACACGGTTAATGTTGCTCAAATGATGGAATTTGTTTAAGAAAGAGAATAAAATGTTGTGGAAAGAAGAAGAAAAAGCTAGTTACCAGCATTTTCTCCTTTTGCCATAATGTTTTCAATAACTTTCTTTCTTGGGGTCGGTAAAGCATGAGACCATTTGGTGAAGGCTTAAAAAGGAAAACCTGTCTCTACAAGACAGTTTTTCTTGTTGGTACATTATTTTCAAGCGTTTTTTACAAATTTATATTAACAATTGGTTTAAATATATCTTTCAGACCTAATCAATGCCTGAAAACCACACAGGGGTAAACATAGCAAGTTTTGAAAGAGGCGACCAAAGAATGGGGCTTGCAACCTGACCTTCCCCCCTGTCAGTGATAACGCATCGAACATGATAGTGGCAGGAAAGGAGTTTTGGACCATTTTGTATGTTCCATGTTTTGCACATACCCTAAATTTAGCTTGCACAAAAGCTTTGAAAATTAACTCTGTTGCAAAGCTTTTGGGAAAAATGCGAAACATAGTGAGTTATTTTAACAGAAGTCCCCAGGCTTTGGTGATTTTGAAAAAAAAGCAAAAGATGCTGCAATTGCCGGAACACAAACTGATCATTGGTGTTCAACTCATTGGAACTCAGCATTAGACATGGTATCTCGATTCCTAGAGCAGCAACCAGCTACATGTATTTACTCTGCTCTCACATCTAAAGAACTCAGGGGCAAAGTAAATTTTAGCAGTCTTATAGAATCTGATATTTCTGAAGCAGAAGAACTTGAGAAGGTCCTCACACCTCTGAAAGTAGCAACTGTAGCCCTTTGTGAGGAAACAGTACCCACTGTTTCATTAATTCTGCCACTACAACACCAATTATTGAACTTCATGGCTGCAAAAGAAGATGACACTAGTCTAATTAAACTAGTAAAAAAGCTGTCCATGACGATTTATCAAATAGGTACACAAACATTAAGGACAAGCTGACCATAACTTCTCTTATTGATCCACAGTTCAAGTTAGTGCCTTTCCTGTCAGAAGCCCAGAGAAGTGAAGCCTATCATATGCTAACAGAAGAAGCCATAGCAGTAGTAGAATCGAATCAAGATTTGCAGTCCACTGTCACAGCAAAGAAAGAACCTAATACGAACTGATTCCCAAAACATTCAGAGTCTCCCTTCTCTTCCTCAACTTGATGATGATTCAGAAAATCTCATTGTAGAGAGTACAGAAACAATCAGTGATCCTCCCTCTAGTCCTGCCAAGAAGAAAATTAAGTCAGAAGGACCACCAAAAGTAATGGAAAATTCCAAAAAGGGACTCAGTGTCATGGATTCAACTGCTGAATTCAAGCTGACTGCTATGTCTAGTCTCTTTGGTGATGTATATATCACTGCAGTAGAAAAGCCAAAATCAGTGCAAGAGCAAGTTGAGCATGAAATACAACAATACAAACAAGAATCTCCTATTAATGCCTCAGATAACCCTTTATTGTGGTGGAAAAGAATGTCATCATCATATCCAAAGCTGTCTATTTTGGCAAGAAGATATCTCTGCATTCCTTCTACATCAGTTCCATCTGAAAGGGTTTTTTCTACTGCAGGGGATATAGTTACAGCACAAAGATCACAATTAAATCCTGAGCATGTCGATATGCTAGTATTTCTGAAAAAAAAAATTGGAACGTTTAATGGACTACTTAAATATTAATGGATGAAGTGATTTGTGAAATAGCTGTGAGCATCATGTGGTCTTCACCACTGTAAAATGTTGGCTTCTTTAAAAGTTTAAAGTTACTTTATTCTTACCAGTACTTTTTGATTATTAGTGTTTAATCCGTTTATGAACATCTGCATTTGTCATCATTTTGTGCTTTTCATTCTGTTATAAACCAATCAGACAATCACATTTAACTCTTTACCAAATGACAAAATTTTAGACTTGTCCAAATTTAAAGCATTTGCAGACGACAAAATAAATGTGACTCAAAAATTAAGATTTGTGTTTGGTTGGGTAGAAAACATTGTGGAAAAGGGGAAAAATGCCGGTTACCAGCAATTTCTCCTTTTTCCACAATGTTTTCAAAAGGCTTTTTGCACAAGGTCGTTAAAATTCAGGATTATGTGGTAAAGAGTTGAAAGTTGACTTCTTCAAAAGTTTACAGTTTATGTTATTAGTTATGTTTAATTGTTTGTGAACCATCTGCTCTTAGAAAAAGTAGTTATTAAAATTTATTAAGCATCTTGCATTTAACTCTATTTTGCCCCTTTTTGTTATTCAAAATAGGTACTCAGGTAGAATTTAAACTTCCCTGAGAAGGTATAAGTATAAAACATGATTTCAAGATTTAGTTTGGTGAAATTTCATCTTATGTAATTCATGCAATAGTATTGCAATAGTAACAGGCAATATCAATACTATTGCAATATTATTTTTTCCAATGTCAATACTATCGCAATAGTAGATTTTGGCCTCAATAGTCAACCCTAATGCCTGAATTTGGTTACACCATGCCTTTAGTCATCTGTCAAGCCGTTAGCAATTTCATGTCAGTCTGTTAGCAATTTCTTCTCCACTCTACAGCCCTTGAACCCTCTGATTTTGTAAGTATTTCACACATGTGTGCACCTTTACAATACAACACGCAGAGCAGAGGTTTCAAACCCCAGGCTCCAAGTTCAACGTCAAAGAAGGTAGTCTATGGTGACATGCTATGTATAGCCTCTTTTTGGCAGATATAGCCCCACTTTGTGGAAGTCATATTAGTAACATGCATCGTCCCATTTTTGTATTATGATTTCAAAAGTTGTTCACACAAGAAGGTAACAGTGCATATTTTGGGTATGTCCAAACTTCCTAGCTTACAGGCGTAGAACTTGTCTTACAGGTATGCCAGTGGTGAAGTTTATGTGTGGTCAACAAGAAACAATTAAACCTGTTCGCTGGACTTTCAAGGTGGCTGGAGGATTATTTCTGACCAGAAAACAAGTCCCAGTAAAACTTGCTTGGGCCATATCTATTCACAAAAGTCAGGTGAGAGAGTTTTCTTTGTGCGGGATTTGTTTATAAAAAAAAAATAGATGAATAAATGAGTCATGTTTGGTGAAGGCGAATTTACTGCATCTCTGTGATTCATATACCAAGCAAGTCATCAGATAGTTATAGATCAATAAAATCCATTTTGTCTAACAACAGGCTGAATCCTTGGACATGCAGAAAATTTATGAAAAGCAAAAAGTTTTGACCCAGGTCAGCCTGTGTGGACTGCAGAGGCTGACTTTGGTTGATACTTTTTGCAGATGCATTAAATCCCCTTCTCATATAACAAGATTCAAATTATTAAATCCTTTACCAACAAGAATTTTAGTTAAGTCAGTGGCACATTTGGCTAGTAATCCAGGGGTCATGGACTGCAGTTCCAGCTTGAGTAAATTTTAGGATTTACGAAAATCTTTGCCACAAGATTCATTGTTCTGTCACCTGTTAATATTGTTTTAAGGATAGGGCACCCTAATGCGGATTCCTGTAACATTGCCTTTCGTCCCCGAAAAAACATACGGATTCAGCTAAGACTCAAGTAATCCTTAATCAATCGGCCGATAGATGCTGGTTCCCAGCATCAATTACGGATTACCCGAGTCTTAGCCAAATCCATACGATGAAAGGCGATGTTACATGAATTCCATTAGGGTGCCCTATCCTTAACACTGTTAATGTGGAAAAGCAGCTAATGTAGAAAACAACTTCTGACTTAGAAAGGGTATTATGGTTAACATTGACTAAAAGGTGCACTGGCAACAGTGATATAAGTGAAATACTTTTGGAAGCATTGTGAAAAAAGGACACAATAATTATTATATCTATCAAATTTGCGTAAATGGCTCAAAGTGTTATCACTTAAACATGGAAAACTTTGTGGAAAATTTTAGATGTGGAAAGCAACAGCTTGATAATGTTTTTGGATCATCAGTTTCTCATAATGCTTACAAAACCTATCTTCCAAACATATTTGGAGTAAAATAAGCTATGTTGATTAGTTTACAGATTGGAATATCACATGTTCAGTGAATTTAGGTATGTACCTCCTTCCACCCTTTACCAAATGCCAATTTTGGACTTAACTTAAGATTGAAAGCATTTGCAGGTGACAATTAAATGTAGCTCAAATGATGATTTCTATCCTGAAAACATTGTTGGACAAGGAGAAAATGCTGGTTACCAGCATCTTCAGCTCAGGTGTTTTCAGAGAAAACGCCAAAATATCACCATAGCCCCAGCAGCATCTGTGTTGTCATGTGAAAACTTGACACATTAAAAAACTTTGACATTTTATAATATCTCTGTCATCACTGAAGATATTTACATCAAACTTTGACAAGTTGTTCACTATCAAAAGCGGAATCCATAGAATAAGGGCATGTAACCATCAAAGTATTTTTACACAGTTATGCCCCTTTTTGACGTAGAATTTTCACTGAAAATGAAGCAACTGCAAGCGAGCATTGGCACGCACATGTGGTGTTCTTGTCTCCTTTTCCCAAAATGTTTTCAAAGGCCTTCTTTTTCAGGTTTGTTAAAACTCCGGATTGTGTTGTACAGAGTTAACATTAGAAACAACCACTTTTATAAATTTCAGGGAATGACCTTAGACTGTGTTGAAATCTCTCTGTCAAAAGTATTCGAATGTGGCCAAGCCTACGTAGCACTGTCACGTGCCAAAAACCTTGAAGGCCTTCGAGTGTTAGATTTCGACAAGAAATGTGTAAAGTCTGATCCAGACGTCCTTAGGTTTTATCATAAGATGCAGCTGCAACAGAAATTGCATGATAAAGGAGATGTTGATGAAAGGTTAATGAAAAGACCAAAGCACTGGTGATGCAGTACGGCCTTGAATACATAAACATACGAGGTCCCATATGAGGAGTGTCCAAAAACTTTTTCCTGCTTCAGAAAGTCTTGCACTATAGACGCTTTGTGTTGTGATGCATTGTCATGCAGCAGTCTGACATTGGCCAAATCGAAGACGCGCAAAAGGTTTGGCCAGTGTCAGATTCCTGCATGATAATGTGTCATCGCACAAGACGTCTATAATGCAAGACTTTCTGGAGCAGGAAAAAGTTGTTGTGCTCCCCACCCTCCATATTCACCTGACCTTGCCCCTTTTGACTTCTTTTTGTTTCGAAAGCTAAATAAATACCTTTCAGGAGGAAAATTTATTCAGCTTATTGCTTATTTTGTAAATTTTCATGAATATTGATTTCCTTAGTCAAAAGTCCCGTGTCACTAATGTGTTCCTAATTTTTGCATTTTTATGGTTCTTAGAAATAGCGAAAGCCTAAGTTATGTTTGTGTGTTTGACAGTATATAAGTTGAAAAATTAAGTTGATGATCTCATGTAAGAAGTTATGTAAATGAAGACTTAAGAAGTGGTTCATTAATGTTTGTACCATTGTCTTTCATGCTATTTCTGATTGTGATTGTCCTAGTCATTGTACCAGTTATATAGAAAATTGCAAAATGACTTTATTCTTATGGAAATAGTTTTCGTAAACGTGCATTCAGACCAATGTTGTAGAGTGTCATCTGCATAGATAAACTTGTGGACTTTACATTAAAGGACATACATGTATCTGTTCTATTGACTCCCAGCAGAACTAAAAAAAAATTCCATACTTGTCCACATGAAAACCATTTGCAAAGGATGAGTTGAATATGGCTCAAATATTGAAAATGTCTTTAAAAATGTAGGAAACAATCTGGAAAAGGGAGAAAATTCTGGTTTTAACTCAAAGGTCTCAAGGACCTTAATCTTAAGGATCGTTAAAACATAGGACTATTTGGTTGAAGGTTGAACCACCTCTGTACACATACTATTTTTGGACAAAAGCCTTTAAATTTTTTTAATAAGGAAAATATTGTGGGAAAAATACGGTAGATGTAATGGTAAGCATTTGCTCTTTTTTACACATGGTTTTCCAAAGCTGTTTAGTACAGGGCTGTTCAAATTATGTTTTGTACAGTAATGGATCCAAATAGGATATTTAAGCCAAAAGGATTTTTTTTATTAAATTTTTAAGTAAGGTGTGGCAATTTTTATGTTTACTTGTGATTTGTACGATGATTTTTATCTGTATTTTCTATTGAAATAAAGCAGAATTGAGAATTCATTTTGATGTGACGTTGTGTTTTCTTTTTTTATCTGCTAGACATTTTCAGGGAAGTCTGTTATTATACCCTTGCTAAATTAATGTTTTCTTTGGTACACTGAGTGCTGTCTGTCGTTTCTATGTCCAAGATGAAGTTGATTGTCCCTTTACTACAAATCCATGAGATGAAAACCTTTGAAAACATAGTGGTAGAGAGAGAAAATGCTGGTAACCAGCATTTTCTCCCTTACCTGCAATGTTTTCTACTTTTTCACAGTCAAATCTACTGTTCCATCTTCATTTTAATTCAAACTTGCGCCATTCAGAACTACTGTTCAGCCATTCTAATGACAGAGATCTACTCGACTTATATTGTCTGGCCCCTTTTTTATCCTTTACCACACAATTTTCATGACCCTAAGGAAGAAGCCTATTGAAAACATTGCGGGAAAAAGAGAAAATGCTGGTAACCAGCATTTTCTCCTATTCCCACAGTGTTTTCTACCCTTCCAGAGGTGTATTTGTATGTTTAAGTCACAATTACTCTATCGTATGCAAAAGCTTTCAATTTGGACAGGCCTAAAATTTTGTTGTTTGGTAACAGGTCAAAACAATACTACTTTTTATACGCCCGTCAAAGACGGGCCGTATTATGGGATCGCCCATGGCATCCGGGCGGGCGTCCGTCCGGGCGGGCGGGTGGCGTCCAGTTCTTTGTCCAGAGCATAACTTTGTCATCTCCAGTCCGATTGACTTGAAACTTGGCAATTGTGTTTGTTGCGATAATACGGAGTGCAGTGCGAAAGAACCATAACTCTACCTCGTGCTATCTTTGAGTTATTTCCCTTTGATCATCATTTTTACAGCATTTTCTGCTTGTCCGGAGCATAACTTTGTCATCTCCAGTCCGATTGACTTGAAACTTGGCATTTGTGTTTGTTGCAATAATACAGAGTGCAGTGCGAAAGAAACCATAACTCTACCTCATGCTGTCTTTGAGTTATTTCCCTTTGATCGTCATTTTTACAGCATTTTCTGCTTGTCCAGAATATAACTGTCATTTTTAGTCTGAACATCTTCAAATTTGGTATGCATGATTGTTGAAAAATTACGGAGTGCAGTGCACAAGAACCATAACTCTTCCTAGCACGAATTTTGAGTTATTCCCCCTTAGATCTTCATTTTTATAGCATTTTTTGCTTGTCCGGAGCATAACTTTGTCATCTTAAGTAGGACTGACTTGAAAAATGGTATGCTTATTTGTTGTAATAATTGGAAGTGCAGTGCACAAGAATTGTAACTCTACCTCGTGCTGTCTTTGAGTTATTTCCCTTTGATCGTCATTTTTACAGCATTTAGTGATTGTCTGGAATATAACTTTGTCATCTCAAGTCAAAACGACTTTAATTTTGGTATGCATGTTTGTTGCAATATTACGGAGTACAGTGCGCAAGAACAATAACTCTACCTAGCGCAGATTTTGAGTAATTCCACTTTGATCTTCATTTTTACAGTCTAGTTCTTTGTCCGGAGCTTAACTTTGTCATCTCCAGTCCAATTGACTTGAAACTTGGCATTTGTGTTTGTTGCAATAATACTGAGTGCAGTGTGAAAGAACCATAACTCTACCTCGTGCTGTATTTCAGTTATTTCCCTTTGATCGTCATTTTTACAGCATTTTCTGCTTGTCCGGAGCATAACTTTTTCATCTTAAGTAGGAATGACTTGAAATATGGTATGCTTATTTGTTGCAATATTTGGAAGTGCAGTGTACAAGAATTGTAACTACCTCGTGCTGTCTGAGTTATTTCCCTTTGATCGTCATTTTTACAGCATTAAGTGCTTGTCTAGAGACTCATTCTCAATTTGTTTGACCATTCAATGTCACCATACTTTTAATGAAAAATAGAAAAGATTCATGACCTCCACGGGATTATGGTAAGCAAAATTACCAACTATTACATGCAAAGACAAAATTCAGAAGTATCTTGCCCTTCCTGATGCCGTCCAATCAACACCCATGCACATTATGTGTAGCTTGGTCACTGAAATCGTCATGTCGCCAAGAAATAATCATTATTGATGTAGACTAATGCCACCAATTAAAACAAGTATTTCGTGGTAAAAAACCTTTTTACGCAAAATTTTGATGGAAGCCTTGCTACATTTAACAAAAAATCAAACAAAATATAAGGAAGGCTAAAATGATAACGAGACAGTTGTGACGCCAATTCTCTGTAATCAACGGGACAATCTCAATAAGTCCCCCAGATTTGGTAGAAGAATCCAATTTTGTTCCATTTGATATAACAGATAGCTCCCTCAAAGACTTGTATTTAACACCATTACCATTTTTTAAACACACTGCACTTCGTAAGATGGGAAAAAGACGAAGAATTCACTTAAGTGGAATCGTGATAATTATGTAGTAATCAACGAGCTTGTCAAAGATTCGGAATAAAATTAGTACATCTAACTATGAAATATAAATGAATGCATATTCGAGACCAGAATTGACGTGCGGGATATGTGCAAAGTGATTTTGTTGGCCAGTAAACTCGACCTTTTCAAAATATAGCGAAAAAGCTGGTTCACACTTGTAAAAAGTAATCAATGAGTCGTAATCAACGAGTCCTTGACATCAATCATGTCAAAATCATGATAGCAAAATCATGTATTTCAACATTATTTATCTTCGGTTATATTTCGGTTGTTAAAATCCCTTTGATTTCAGTGAATGTTGTGTCTGGTTATGACGTAATTATCCTGATCCTGAGGTTATGTGTCGAAAACTATGATGTCGTTCTAAAAGGGTCTCGTTGACTGCATATTGCATATTATTCAGTTGTTATTTATATTTTAGCCCTACTCTGTGAAAAGGGGTTTGATGCATTCGCAAAAAGTATCGACCCATGTCAGTCTGCGCAGTTGGCACAGGCTGACCAGTGTGGAAACGATTTGCTTTTTGCAAACTTTCTACAGAGTCAAGTATCACTCTACCTCTTGATTTGACAAAATGGATATTATGGATCCATTACAATGTAATGACTAATTGTTTTAACACATCACAGAGATGCATGAAACCCTCCTTTGCCAAACATGGCTCATTTAAATTGATACCAAGTATGTATTTATTCAATTTTTGTTCTTTAGTTCTTAGAAATGATTATCATAAATCAGACCTTTGTCGATGTGTGCAGGGGTAGGGGGAGTGTCTACGATGAATTCAAGTGGTGTATTTCTTTTTTATTAAAAACATATTACATATACTTAGGATCGATATTCCTTCGCCAATAATAATCGAAATGTACAAAGATACCGCAGATTAACTTCAAAGATTTACTGTAAGGTGTCCGACAGTGGTGAAAACATGATATTTCAGCAGTGGAAAAAGGTGAAGCTGTGAAATGATAAAGAGATGCAGAAAAAAAGATGTCACTGGATCCAATGATGATCGTATTTGAACAAACAACGAAACTGGGTCAAATTTTCACAGTTCAAGATGACATTTTGAAAAGTTACCGATTTAAAGATTTTTGTAAGTGTTCATAACGTTAACACTCTAAGTGTAATAAACGGGACAAAGGATTAAGTCAACAAATATGATCCTAGTTCACTCTTCATAGCTGTATGTCGAAATGGCTTTTGGATGTTAACTCTGTTGGATTTCCTCATAAATTCGGGTAAACTGCGTTGAATTAGACTTCATTTAGGTTTTTATAGACACTCTAATAGAGGGGGCAATCATTAGTAATAAACGGGACAGTGGGAAAAGTTCTGATATAATTTTCAGTATTCATTCGAGGATGAAAAAATCTAGACTATAATAAGTAAACATGTTTACTGTATGAAAGCATAGGATTCTTGAAAATTATTTCACCTTTGACGTATTTTATGAAAAAGAATAGAATAGTTTTCAAGCATATACTACATCATTTTCATAGAAATATATTTTTCAAGCCCAGCATAGTGCATATTTTTCTTGGTAACATACACATATTATATACCAGTCGACGGGAAATTTTATCAAAATTACGACAAAAACATTCAAAATTGTCCAAAGCTGATTAAGCTTGAAAAGCGGCATCTATTCTGTGCAACGGTAGTTCTTAAAATCATGCAGGGTTGATAATGCATGTATATACATAAACATAGATGAAAATTCCTAGAAATTAGTTCAAGGCTGGTGAAATTCAAAATTTGGTAGCTTTAAACATGGAACTACCTGGCGAAATGTAGCAAAGCAATAAAATACGACATAAAAAATTCCGGATTTTTATATGCCCAATGGTCATGTTTTGTGAGAATGAGTCTAGAATATAACTTTGTCATCTCAAGTCAGAACGACTTCAGACTTGGTATGCATGTTTGTTGCAATATTACGGAGTACAGTACGCAAGAACAATAACTCTACCTAGTGCGGATTTTGAGTAATTCCACTTTGATCGTCATTTATACAGTATTTCTTGCTTGTCCGGAAGGGAACTTTGTCACCTCAAGTCAAATTGACTTGAGACTTGGTAAACATGTTTGTTGCAGTTATGAAAAGTGCAATGCACTGGAGCCGTAACCTTACCTAATGCCCTTTTGGAATTATTCCCTATTCATTATTTTTTTTTTACAGCTTTTCATGCTTTTCTACAATATAACTTTGTCTTTTCATGTTGGAATCACCTGAAACTTTATATGCATGTTTCCTTAACATTAGACATTCATGCCTATTTCAATCACTTACATGATTTCTGCTGCACTACTATTTTCCTCTACCTGCCCTTTACGATTATTATTCCCCCTCGACAACTGGCGGTGGGACGGGCGTATCTTGCGACAATTTGCCGCTCTTGTTCTAAGCTGTTACCATATCACTGTAATTGTGACATACGTGATTAGAAATTTTAAAGATACATCTCTACAGCTAGAGAGAAAAAAAACACATTTAAAACTTTCTAGTGTATATAATAGTTCAGATATTGGTCAGCTTTGTAAACACAGGTAAATAATTGATATACATGTATGTGGTGTACAGGATAAAAAAAACTCACGGGATTTGTCCTCATTTAAAAGCGGAAACGACAATAGCAATAGCTTTGTAGGCCTCCAAAGCATGAAATGCATTTTCTGTCCGTCGTAATCTGTGCAGCCTTGCAGCCGTCAGGGACATTATTTTGCATGAAGATACAAGAATGATTATAGTTTCATGAAATAAGGATGAAATGGGTTAAAAACTGGCTGAAAACAAGTATAGATCTATCTTGAAAGAAAAGACAAAAAAAAGTCTAAAGAAATTAAGACATTCCTCATCTTTTATACATGTATTTGTCTTTATTTTAGTTTTTGAAAGACATGTTTGAAAGCAAATAGAAATCAGGTTTTTTGGTAAGATTTTCTTTAAAACTTGCGTAACAAAATCTATTTATGTGACAATAAATGACAACAAAATCCTTTGTTCCAAAGTCTCTCTCAAAGAATGTGCAGCAAACTGAAATCTAAAAGGAAAAAAAAATGCAAAAAATAGAAAAAAAAGGGGGGGGGTACAGAAAAGACCTCGAAAATGTTTCAAAAGTACATAAAACATTGTACAAGCTAGACTGTTTCAATTTTGTTAATAGGGACTAATCACGAATTTCCAAACAGAATTCATCTAATATACCACACTTTGAGCATACATTAATTAAACAGCAGTCAAAATTACCCCGGTGCTAGGCGTTTAAACAAAAACTTTAATAACTAGTTATCTGGCATGTTCCACTTTAGGCCTACTGCTCTTATTCTCCTATGTGATATGAATATTTTTTTTTAACGTGAAAAAAAGTTGCAACTACAGGGCAGTTAATGCCAGAGAGTATCTGAAACATAAATATATTGAACACTGTAGATACTAGATCAGGCTGCATAATTTGTGTTGTCTAATCTTTATCTACCGCCGAAGCATTAATTTGCTCTTAAGGATAGGGCACCCTAATGGGATTCTTGTTTTATCGCCGAAAAAACGTACGGATTCGGCTAAGACTCGGGTAATCCGTAATCGATACACACTGGTTCCCCGCATAGATTACGGATTACCCGAGTCTTAGCCGAATCCGAATCCGATTTTGGCGATGAATGGCGATGTAACACGAATCCCATGAGGGTGCCCTCTCCTTAAACTTCAACACACTTGAAACGCTTCAAAAACGGTTTAAAGTGATGAAAGATTGACTATACTGTAGATATTTGAAACTTTTTTTTTTGCTTTCACACTCCGTGTCCTATAGATAGCCTATAAAAATACAAAATTCGTGCAAATGTATCCATGTTATCTCTTATTTCACACTCCCATGGAAAACCACGGTGCGTCGAGGGAGAATTGAACTCGGGGCCTCCGGATACCAATCCTACATCTCCACTACTGGGTCACACAGGACCCCGATAACGTCATTGAAAAGACAATGTTTTGATATTCCCCGCCCCTTTCTAAATTAAAAACGGTGTTAAACGCCATACAAACTATCATTTGTACCATGATACTTATAAGACTCTCAGGAAAATGACTTGGCATACCCCTGTAGGCAATACCGTGCCAAGAGACTTCGGTACACTTTAAGGTCAACTGTCATTTGGATAAGTCGCTGGATTAAAGCTTACCACGTTACACACCCTCTGAAACATTTTAGATTATCTGTCAGATTCAGTTTATTCCGTTTTCACCCCCTTAACCCTTTACCACAATGCCGACTTTTAATGACCCTGGAAACAAGCCTTCTGAAAACATTGTGGGAAAAGGAGAAAATGCTGGTAACCAGCATTTTCTCCTTTTCCCACAATGCTTTCTATCGAAGAAAAATTGCACCATTTAAGTTACATAGAAATTGTCGCTTGCAAATGCTTTCAATTTGGGCACGGCTAAAATTTTGTCGACTGATAAAAGGTTCAGCCCTGTCTGGCGTAACTGCATTTTTTTCAGATTATCATTATTGTTTTTGTTGTACTTGTTGCTGCTTTTATAATGACTGTTGCTAGTATTATTGCTGCTAGTATTCTTGTTATTATTTCAACAGTATTTTAGTAATACATGTATCACGGCGGCCACTTTGTTTCTGCTTTGTCTCTAACTAGCCATACACTCAACACTTTTGTCAAGCCACTGGCTATTTTCGCACATACACATGGTCGGATCCATGTTCAGCTGTGATACAGGAATGAATCCCCGACACGAAGACTTTAACTCACCCATCAGTCTCGGACATTAACGACTCTGGTGAATAAAGCTTCGAAAACATTGTGGTAGTAGAACCAGGCATTTTCCCCTGTACTCCACAAGGCTCCCCCAGCCCTAAATACGAGTTAAAAAACAATGCAGCATAAATTTTCGTCTGCAAAAAATTTAAAACCATCCTCATTGCAACCACTCACGACAAATCAATTGTAGCTCAAATGATAGAATTTGTCGAGTAAAAGAGTAGGCCTATAAAGCGAGGCAGGCAAAAAGAGTAACCAGCATTTTCTCTTTTTCCAAAAATGTTTTCATCAAGGCATCAGTCTCATGGTTGTTAAGAGACAGGATTGTTTGGTAAAGGGTTGATATATACATGTATCTACATGTACTTGCCTAAGTTGACCTTTTTTTGTCTCGCAGCGCTTTAAAAAAAGGTAGCAGTCCTTGTAGTTTGGTGTCATTAATGAGTCCGCAAACAGACCCGCGGAATAAACATGTCCACAAATTTAACCAATCACAAATTGCTATTTATTCAGTCGAGACTAATAACAAGTAAGTCACAAGCTAGTGTATAAATACAGCTACGCCAAAAAATACTGCAAGCTGAGAGAAATTATCCCAAGACTGTACAGGCAAAATGTCGACAACTGCACAAATTATAAAGGAAAAAAGAAAAAAAATATTTGAAATGAAAACATTTTCGGTTGACGATACAGAAAAAAAGAATTCGCTTCATCTCACCTTGTTTTCAAAGTTTGCTATTCTGCAGTCTTCAAGAGCGCGCAAAAATAAGGCGGGATGATTTTACTAATTTGTTGAGGGAGTTCCTTTTTTTAACCCTTTCAACGGCAACTAGCAGAAGAAACGGGTTTTGCTGTTGTTGTTGTTGTTGTCCCGGGTGGCATAGATAAAAGATCAAACTTCACAGTACGTGCAGTCTGATCTTTGATCTATACCATCCGCTTGTTTAGTTAAGTCTGTAAAAGAAATGTCTTTCTCAATGGACTGCATTTTCAGTCGTCAAAAGAGGTCGGGTTTAAGCTCCCTTTTTTTTTGGGGGGGGGGGGGGCGCGGAAAGAGTTAAGGGCGCTACTTTACTATCTATCCCAGGAAACAAATTTGCAGCAGACGTCACTGAAAAATCAGTGCATAATTTGTAATTTTACCCTAAACTAAGGTATAACACATGAACACGATTCATTATGACTAAATGAAAAAGGCTGGTAACGTGTCCTGGTAACCAGCAACATTTTTAAAGTGGTCTGCCCGGAGAAACAAAAAGACGCGTGCATGGGGGTGGGGTGGGGGAGTTAAGGAACTCGAAAGTCGGTAAAGTATGGGAAAAGACAGAAAATGCTGCACACATTTGACACAAAGATACCTATAAATATCTCTGCATCCTGGTACATCGACTATGCCCATGTTACACTTTTCTATTTAGCACAAAAGTGACAGTTTACAAGCGGCATCAAAAAGGCGTTTGCGCCGGTAGGCCAGTAAACTTCTTTACAAATGTAAATTTGCCAGATCTGTCTTTCTTTCTGTTCGTCTGTCCACTCCACCGTCCGTTTTTTGTTTGGTTTTTTTTTATTTTTTTGTCTCTCTCTCCCTCTCTCTCTTTCTCTCCCGCACCCAGACATGATAATCTGTCTACAAGTCTACCAACAATGGCAGCTAAAGATTCATTTAACCTTTTACCACACAATCCTGAGTTTTAAAGTTTTAACGACCCTTACAAAAAGGGCTTTTGAAAACATAGTGGGAAAAAGGAGAAAATGCTGGTAACCAGCATTTTCTCCTTTTTCCACTTTGTCTTCTACCCTATCAAAAACAAATTCCATTACTTGAGCCTCGTCTAAATTGTCGTCTGCAAATCCTTTGAATTTGGACCCGGTCTAAAATTTTGACATATGGTAATAAGTTAAAGTGAGCTGTAGCTCAGAACGACTTCCCATCACTTTGGCAAACGCGCACGGGCTTTCGTCGTAGACTACATTGGTCATGAAGAAAATCGCGATTTTTAAAACAAATGCTTCTGTAGAACCAATTGGTTTAGCCAATCAAAAGTTGTGTTACTTTGAGATTTAGAAAATTCTTGAGAAAAAGCCAGTATATTATTCTGTATTGTAAATTTTATTCTTGTAACCTAACTTGGCAATAAGATATGTTTAAACTAAAAACTAGAAAAAGCCAGAGGGTGTTCTCAAAAAATGGTTGGTGAATACGGGCCCTTGGATATAAATCCTCCGTTTTTCCCTCCAAACGAAAGACGTCGGTATGTAATATGTACTAGTTGTTAGAAGAAAACTGTTGCGCGAATGAGGGCATATTTTACACTAAACTGATATTTATCAGGCTTGCTCTTATCGTAAAATTTCCTCATATAAAAAAACGACATTTAGCCTACTAGTAGATCAAGGGGGATTTTCATACATGTAGGTGACCATTTCTTCGTATACTTTTTCTCCCAGGAATATGCCTAAATTGTCCTTCCGAGGTAACTAGATCTATTTACTCCATATGTGAATAATACAACGGAAAGACATTATCTAACGCATTATACATGCATGCTTTGATTCAGTTCTAGATTAAGTTCTTACTGGTGTCATTGAGTGAGGCACAGCATAATCCAGTGCAGGAAACACGAAGATGCTATCGTCGAGATACTACTGAAACACCGTCATACTGGATAATTTAACACTTCCAAAACAAGTTTTCAGAAAACGAAAGTTTGATTTAAAAAACAGTGGCGTGTCGCAGCGCTGGCAGTTCAGGCTTGTGAATCCGAATCATGGCTTGGTCAAACATGTGGGGGGGGTGTTCTTGGGACTGCGGCAACGTGTCCGACTTTGCATGTGGCTGCTTGGAAAAAAAAATGTAGGTACTGTGGTTAGATTAATATCTAGGGACGCATCAATAGATGGATGCATTGGCTGCCATACCCTTACTGATTTAAAAATGAAAACGTTTGGCTGCTGCGAAAAAGGTCGTTTTTGCAGGAGACGGTATATTAAATTTAGTTCAGGTAGATAAATAATGTCTTTCTTTGTAGCTTTCCTTCTCTTTTTTTTTTTATAGTATGCCTGTTAATAAAAGAGAGAGGCGCGGTTCGTTTCTGCAGTGGGCTACAATGATGCATACAAAAATTGGATAGAAAAAAATGAAATTAGTAAGTCCTCCCCCCTCCCCCACTAATTTGCTACTGCAGTCTAATTTTTACCTGTGCAACCAGGTAGAACGAAGGTGTATTGTGTGTATTGGCTACGTATCGGTAGCCGCAAATAGTCAAACAATCAGTCGTCACTCAACCATTGATGAAAACAGTTTGTTGGAATTCGACGATTTGAGGATTTGTATACTAGTGACATTTTTTGAATACAGAAAACAAGGCTGAAATGTGCATTTGAGTAAGTGTGCGTCGTATAATGTTTATTTCACCGACTAATTCATTAGGTAAGATACTAATTAATACAGTTCTACCATGTGCTTCCTAGGTTCTTGTCTGTTGTATTTTAAGCACGGTTTATATTATTTACATGGAAAGTTGACGCTTAAAGTGTTAACATTAATGATTTAATGTTAATTAGTAAGTTCTCTTAGCTATAGATTATCACTTGACATAACCTGTTTTACTCTGTTGTGAGGCAGTTAAATATGCATGCTTAATGGATGAAACTAATTCTATATATAGTCGCGTACATAAAAAACCGGTTTTTATTTGTCCTGAGCTCGACATTTGACAACTTCACAGGTGTTGAGTTCGAGCTAAAAATGTTGGACGTTTCACTGATTCAAAGACGCCATTCAAAACAAAATAATTATTTATTGTGTAACTTGTCTTGGGAATAATTAATTAACTTGCTTATAGTTGCCACACCTGCTCATGCTGCTGTTTATTGATTGGGGAAAAATATATGTTTTTGAGCCTTGTGCGCTAAACACAAGGTAAAATGATGAACCCATTCACATTCATGTCATATAGTATTTCCAGGGTTTTTCCTGCCGAGTCCCGGTAGCTCAGTCGGTAGCGTGGTGGACTAGAGAACGGGGGGTCGTGGGTTTGATCCCTGGCTCGGCCAATTTCTTTCCGAGGATTGATGATAGTCATTGCGACAGGATTCATTCCTCTCCCACCGCTGACCACTGTCTCAGTGATGGTTATGTGCGAAAGCAGCCAGTGGCTTGGAAAGAAAATTGTGCGGAGTACTGGTAAAAGATTCTCCAGGAAAGCATGGATAGGTGCACTGGCCGCCGCGATATAACTGAAATAATGATGAAAACGGCATTAAGCACCATACAATCATAATCTTACAATCCAGGGTTTTCCCTGACCCCTTATTCCTTTGAGTTTGGACCCCCAAATTTTTCTGAATCTCGCCCAAAATTAAGAGGTCTATGTCTTAAATTCATTTAAAGGGGGTCAAATGACCCCTTTATGACAAAGTTCAGGGAAAACCCTGTGTATCTTCAACAGCACTCTCTAAAAATTCAATTACACTTGGAAAAAATTCTGAACAAATATAACTTTTTACACATGTACAGGTTGACAGCAGTAGGAACCTTCAAGGGGGGGGTGGGTGTGTGAATGGTTTGTGCAAGCAACGTTTGTTCTTTGTGAAAACTGTGCATGTTATGTGGTAAGTCTTAAAAAGCCTGCACAGATATGGGTGGCAAGGTTGTAGATAAATTCAGTTGACAGTTTTAGGTAGTCAGAAAGACCTGACTATTGCAGGGGTCCTACGTGGTGAGGTGTGGGACTCGTAACCTGGAGGCCCTGGGTTCAAGCCGCACTGGATCTGCTGGGTTTTTTGTGGGAGTGTCCTTGGGTAAGACACTGCAGAGCCCTAGCCTAGTACTGATAAATCCAGGAAATACATGAATATGTGAGCTGTAGCCGGGATATGACTGAAATAATGTTAAAAGCGGCGTAAAACATCATTTCATTAACCTAACTATTGCAATTCCAAATCTGCTCTGCTGCCTGAGTAAATGGGTCCAACATGAATCAGTAGTGAACTTTTGACCAAACAACTAAATCTTAAACTTATCTGAATTGAAACTATGGGAAAGCAGCCATGGCTTGGAAAGAATATTGTGTGGAATACTGGTGAAAGAAACTCCAGGAAAGCATGGATAGGTGCTCTGGCCACCATGATATAACCAAAATAATGTTGAAAACAGGGTTAAACACCTTACAACTAATCAATCAAATTGAAAGCAGTTGCAAGCAAAAAATGAAGTATGACTCAAATATTGAAATCTGCTTTTGTAAGGGTAGAAAACATTGTTGGAAAAGGAGAAAAAGCTGGTTACTAGCATTTTCTCCTTTTTCCTCAATGTTTTCAAAGGCTTTTTTTCTTCACCTGGGATTGTGTGGTAAAAGGTAGTGTTGAATTTGTCATTGGGAATTTCTGAGATCCATTACTGCTGTGGAAGCTTGTCACAATGGGGGTATCATTGGGCAGGACACTGATGAACCCCAGCCTGTGATAAATGAAACACAGAAAAGACATGAAGTACTAAGCTGTATCAGTTATATAACTTGAATATCTTTTATAGCAGCATAGAACACTGTTCAAACAAAGCTGCTGAGTCTAGCAATATACTTTGTCATGTCAAACCAAGATCAGACTGCATTAATCAAATATGGCTCTATGACAGGAGTTATAATCCATGAAAGAGAAGAAAATACTGTGAGAAAAGGAGAAAAATTTTGTAATCAGCATTTTCTCCTTTTCCCACAATGTCGTTAGCCTAGGGTTGTTAAAACATGGGATGGTGTGGTAAAGAATTGCAAGCCAAATCCCATCTTTCGAGTCATGCTACATGTATATACAGTGTCTGCAAGTGCCTTCAATTTGGACAAGTCTAGAATTTTGTTTTCTGGAAAGGTTAATTTTGCACTGTAATGGTAAAAGTGGCAATTTGCTTGAACAGGGCTTTGTGTAGAAGACTCAGAGATGGAAAACTCTAGGATTATATGATTAACAGAAATACGCACTTGCTGCTGCAATAAAAATGAAACATTCCTGAAAATTAAAGGTATTGACATAATAATCCTGCTTTTTTTTCTCCCAAAAGACCAGAACTGGTACAGAGTGGCTGAAAATGTGGCTGAAGAAAAAAGGGGCTCTGGGTGTTTCTTGTAAAGCTGTTAGATTTAAAACCTGTTGGTCTTGGGTTTGACTCTTAACCGTGGCACTGGGTTTCCCCTGTGTTTGATTCTTGCTTGAGGCACTATCGCGCTGGGTTTCTCCTGCGTTTGTTCCTCGCTCGAGGCACTAGGCTTTTTTGTGAGAGTTACCTTGGGTAAAGCACTTTAGAGCCCCAGTTTCAAAGTAGTGAAACACAGAAAATACATGAATTAGTGAGTGATAGCTGTGATATGATGAAAATAATGTTTAATTAAAGCGGTGTAAAGCACCATTGAAACAGACAATCCACATGAATGATTGGAGTTGTGAGTCTGTATTATATACATGTCTTAGTATCTAAAGCAAGAAGTGAATTAGTATTTAGATATCTTCTTATAGTCATATGATTACATTTCAAGAATAGCTCTCAACCCATTTAGATTATACCTACCAGCTCTTAAAGGGATGTTATATTATATGGGTCTGTTCCCTTAACCTGTAACGTGTCTTTCACAATGATTGTTGAGCGGCCAGTGTAGATCTAAATCAGACTGCACAAAACATACAGTCTGATCTTTGATCTATACTGTCTGATCTGATGAGATAACTCCGACTAGGCAAAAACAACCTTGAAATTGCAATGTAACCATTCTTGGGTCTTATTTCTAGAATGAAAATGCATAGTGGGTTTTAATAATTTGGCACTCCTTTACTACTCAATCCCATGTTTTAATGACCCTGAGAAAAAAGGCTTTTGAAAACATGGTGGGAAAAGGAGAAAATGCTGGTGACCAGCATTTTCTTCTTTTCTCACCTTGTTTTCTATCCTTCAAAAGCTAAATCCTATCATGTGAATTACGTATGATTTGTCATCTGAAAATGCATTCGAACTGGACAAGTCTAAAATTCTGTTGTTTGGTAAAAAGCCAGGGGGTTGTATATGAAAATTGTTATATAACATAGTATGGGTCTTTGTCCAAAGCCAGGTAGCTCAGAGGTTTAATGTATCTGACTCATGACCTGGTGGTTGCGGGTTCGATATCAGGTTGAGGCAAACTTTCTTTGCGGCGATTTTTCACCTCTCATCTCTGATGCATGTGAGAAAAGTAGTCAGTGGCTTACAAAGTTGTGTCAGTGTTGGTATGAGAAAGCCAGGAAATACAGGCATAGGTGCACTGACAGTCGTGGTGTGATCTGAGCTGTTAAAACAGCATTAAACTTTATTATAAACCAAACAGACTCTGACCAAGAAATGGCTAGTTTTGTTCATGTGGTAATCTCTTTGTAAATTACTGCCTCATATTACAGATTGTTGCTCAAAAATATAGCCTAGCCTTTTACTGTACCACACGAACCCGTGTTTTCAAACAGGCTTTTGAAAACTTTGTGGGAAAGTTGTAACCAGCATTTTCTCCTTATCCCATAATGTTTTGTTACACTTACAAAGACAACTTCTGTCTGAGCCACATTTACATTTTGTAAATGCTTTTCATTTGAATAAGTCTAAAACTTTGCTGTTTGTAGAGAGTTAAAGAGTCAGGACTCTTTTTATGAAGGTGACATATATAAAAAGGAATTAAAGGAGAATCTATGTAAGTATTGGATGTTTGAGTGGTACAACAAAAGGACAGTGTACCTGAAGAAAGACCAAGGTTAAATCCTTTTCAGAATACAAAAAAGTAAACCCTTTTCTTTTCTAAATACTTCATATGCATTTTAAAGGTTCAATACCTGTTTTATGGAGTATGTAACACAGAAGTCTTGCCAGAATTAAAATGTTACACACTGTATTGTACAAAGTGCTGATGTGGGGGAAAGAGCAGGAAGGGGCAAAGCAAAGAGGAATTCCCTAGTCATCAGTACATCAATTTAAGGGTAGGGCACCCTAATGGGATTCTTGTAACATCGCCTTTCATCGCCAAAAAAACGCATGGATTTGGTTAACACTCGGGCAATCCACAATCGATAGGCGAATACACTACACGCTGGTTTCCTGCATGGATTACGTATTACCCGAGTCTTAGCCGAATCTTTATGATTTTGGCAATGTAAGGCGATGTTACACGAATCCCATTAGGGTGCCCTATCCAGGTTAATCCACCTCTTCAGTCTAAAAAAGGTGCACAGATCTAGAGAAAAAGGAAAAGATGTATGTGATAATTGTGATGTACAACTGTGGTAGTTGATTTTTTCTATATGCACATGCGTAATAGGTGCTTCGCCTCTGTCACAGACTAAACATACTGAAAAAGAAAGGCTGGAAAGTGTGAAAAACAAGGAATGATCATGGCAAATGAATAAATTTCTTTTTGTGATAATCGCTGATACCTGGATTCACCTTTTTTTTTTTAACATTTTTTGCTTTGATTGGTTGCTTAATTTTAAATCCTGTTTTTAGCAATGCTCCAGTTACAACAGAGCAGCCATTGCTCCTATTGGTAGTTTCCTTGAGATTCATTTTAAAGCCTCAGCCTGTTGGTTAATCAATTAGTGATAACTCTTAAGATACTTTAGCTTAGCTTAGTTTTTCAAAATAGAGAACCAACAACATAGCTGTGAGAAGAACAAAGGCGATATTACCATGGAAACCCTGAAATATTCCCCATAAGTGTCCACTAATGTCCACTTTACTCTTTACAAGACAGTAAAGCTTTGGAGTAGTCCAGATTGAAAGCATTTGAAGATGATAGATTCCAATGTTGCTAAGATGATGGCAGTTTTTCTTTGACAGTGGAGAGAAAGTGCTAGAACCCAGCATTTTCCCCTTTTCCCACAATGTTTTCTACCCTTTCAAGACAATTCACCATCTGCAAATGCTTTGAAGTTGGACAGTTCTAAAATTTTATCTCCTGTAAAGAAAAGTATGAACTTTAGCATTTGGATACCCCCTTCCCAAGCAGGCCATTCTAGCCCAGGTCTAGGAGGTAATAACTTCTTATTTACTCTGTATAATTATGCTGTTTTATTTGCAGTCTGCTATTGATCTTTGGCAACTATCTGTTTATCACTAACATTATTATTTGACAAAAACTATCCAAATGATAGAAAAGGATAAAAATTAATAGACTGGGACCCAACGTTGCTTGCTACCAGCTCTGCATTGGCTGCATAAGAAAGTTGTCTGCAGTTACTGTAGGCAATGGGTTAACTGGTTAAGTCTATTGCACACCAGCCTTGGTTTTCTTTTGCTGGTATGATCTTGATTTGTAGGCCATGGATGCCATAGACAAATCACAGACAAATTTGCAAAGTATCAGCAGAACAGGTCTACAGTGGTCTAAGAGATCCCAAGGCAGGCATGTCATATTCATTTGAATGTCAATGTTTGCAGTTTGAAGGAAGCAAAAAAATGCTGTGGATTTCTGCCACGAGATGGTTGGACAGCACCTGTGTAAAGGTTTTTTTCCAACTGTTGTTATAATTTTGCAAAATTTCTTGCAGGCACTGTACAATGCACATGAAATTACAAAAATGAATTGGTGCACTGGCTGCCACTATATATCTAAAATAATATTGCAAGACCGGGTTGAACACCAAGCAAACAAACCAACAAACAAAGCAGGGGATAATAAATTAGCTGGGTGTCCAACAGCTAATGAGCCTTAGTTATGTAATAAGGGACTACAATTATGGCATGTCACTGACACAAGTAGCTATAGGTGTGGCCAATCCAAATTTTCAGTCATCTGTGTTTAATTCTTTACTGCAGGCCAAAATTTTGAACTTGTACAGATTTGTTTGCAAATGACAAATCAGACGTGGCTCAAATGATTAGGGAATCCTGCATGGCTCAGCTGTAAAATGAAAGACCCGTGACCTGGAGGCCCCGAGTTCAAGCCTCGCTGGATCCACTGGGTCTTTTGTTGGAGTGTCCTTGGGCAACACACTTCAGAGCCCTAGCCTTGTACTGGTGAAACCCAGGAAATACATGAAAATGTGAGCTGTCGCCGTGATATGACTGAAATAATTTTAAAAGCGGCGTAAAACACCATACAATCAGTTGTTGAATAACCTTTTACATCACAATCCTGAGTTATAATAGCCCTGAGGAAGAAGGCTTTGGAAAACATTATTGAAAAAGGAGGAAATATTGGCAACCAGCATTTTCTCCTTTTCCCGCAGTGTTTTCTTCCCCATCAAAGACAGAAATGAGCTACATTTTGAGCTACATTTATTGAGCTACATTTATTTGGTCATCTGTAAATGCTTTGAATTCAGTTGAGTCTAAAATTTTGATGATTTGTAATCAATTAAAACCTTACCTCCTGCAGATAACTTTTTAATCTCCCAGAAAACTATTTTTGAAAATACCTTGGTAATGTCAAAAAAGCAGATTAGGAATGATTTCTTGATACCTGTATTTTTACATGCATTTATGTATAAGACCTTTATTCATATTGACTTCCCTTATATAACATGAAGGTTTGCGAAGTGGTCTACTGCAAACTTGTTCCAGGAAATAATGACAAATTTTTGTTGGTTGTTCTTAAATTTTGTATTGTTAAGAGAGGGATTGAAATTCCTGAATGTCGCTGACACTGTCAAACTATAGGTGTGTCCAGCATACTTTGTTTACACAAAAAAATTTCACTGTCAGTAATTAATGATTTAAAACATTAATTGACAGCCTAGCTACATGAATCAGCATCTACCATTCAAACCCCACCTTTGGTAGTTGTGGTTTAGTTGCGAAACAACTCTGCAGAGGTAAAAGCGACTGACCTAATGAGACATTACAAAACTTGCAGTGGTAACAGTAAAAAGAAAGTGAAATCTTGTTCAAATGTTATTCACAGTTCAAACATGCAGAGAGTAAAAATTTAGTGTCACAGAGAGATGTTAGATGACAGAGTAAAAACCAGTCTATTGAGCTAGCTTTCAAGGCAGAACTAATAGTGGTCTCATGCATGTCTCTTGGTGATGGTTTAACTAGATGCTTTGTGCTGAATGGTTAGATGGTCATTGCTTGGAATGGAGACCAATTGCTCCTGATATTTTATTTGAAGGCAGAGGTGTAATGAGGGCCATTCCTCTAAATTGTCTTCCTTGCCAGATAAAGACTAAGGGTAACCAAATAACAGATTGGTCCTTTCACCTGTATTCCTTTGTTTTTATCCTTGGTTCCATTGGGGATGTTGCGATACATATAATAATGATTTATGATATGTGTGTAAGGCCCCTATATAATTCAAATAAAATTTTGTTCTTACTCATCTGGAACTACGTATATATATATCAATTTGTAGAACAATCTAACTAGATTTACTTGAAATATTATCTCAAAAACATAGCTGTTCAGTGCAAGAAAATCAAGGATAAAATCCAAGTAATCCCCTTTTTAGGACCAATGTAGTACTGGAGAGGAATCAGGGGAAATAACTAAAGAATGGCCCTCATTATGACAACTGCCAGACTGGAGTTGCCTTACACCCTGATCTTTCCATGATTTCCATACATGTTTTTTTTCCATGACTTTTTCAAAGGAAAGTAAATTAGTTCTTTGGTATGAAGCATTAAAATCAAGCCATAATATTTACCTTTTATAACATGTTATGTTTTGTGAATGTTTGGGTGACCAAGCTGATGAGAGTTACGACTATTCAGTTGCAATGGTTGAACCCCCTGATTGACTGTTGCCATATATGCTGTCACACTTTTTTCAAGGTGAAAGGTACACTATTGCCAGTATTAAATGAAAATGGTGACAAACCTTGTAATTAAAATGTATGATTTTTTGGCATGGCTGTTTTTGAAGTAATCTTTGAGGAATTTTCATAGCCCTGGGTCCGTATTCACCAACCATTCTTAAGAGCATTCTAGGTCTAATTCTAAATTTGAAAGTAACACAACTTCTGATTGGTTAAACCATTTAGATAAGCCAATTAGAAGGTGTGTTACTTAAAAACTTTGACAATCTTGAAGAATAAGACAAAAAACTGTTGGTGAATACGGACCCTGGCATGGTTGTCTGGGTCATCATGTGCAAAAACTTTGATATTCTATATCTCTGTCATTTACTTTAAACTTAGATTAGTTTTTAAGTATTAAAAGGGGCACGCACACAACAGGGACAGGTAACCATCAGCATTTTTTGACACAGTTCTGCCTCTTTTTTGACTGAAACTTTTAAAAAAAAACTGTGACAATTTATAGTATCGCTGTCTTTACAGATTTTTACTTTTAACTTGGACTAGTTGTTAAACATCAAAAGGGGATCCCAAACAACTGGGCAAGTAACCATCAAAATATTTTTGCCACAGTAATACCCATTTTCAATTTAAAATTTCCACTTTATGCAACTGCAGCTGAGCGTCGGCACCTGCTTGCGATGATCTTGTTTTTAATTGAATGTTAGCATGTAAATTTTTGTTAGAGTTATTTTTTTATATTGTTTAATACCTTATATCTTGAAATACTGATTTCATGTTTTTTCTGTTCTGTTGTTTTTTTTGATGAATTTGGATTGCATGGATGGCTTTTATGTAAACAGAAAAAAAAGAAATTATGATTTTTTTTTTTTGCAATCAGTATTTGACTTTCCATTGCAATGTCTTCTTTCTATATACATTGTAAATCTTTTTCATTGAATTATATGTAGATCTACAACATCGGCTTTTTTTCATCTCAGATGACAAATATAATCAACATTTTGACTGATGAATGACTGAAAACACTGTAACTCTTGCTCTATTTACAGCTCACCTTGAAGTTGAGCTTGTCAACCTGAAAAGTATAGCTAGTTGTTTTATGAAGATGCAGTCAGTCACCCATAGTTCTCCTATTTCAGAAACAAAAAAGCCACTTGAAAAGTTTACAACATAAAACACATGTATGGAATAATGCAGGTTTGTTAATGGTTAAATTACATGAAAGGAGAGAAATTTGAGACAGGTTGTCAAACAGCCCTGTGAGTACCAAATAAATGTTATATCATAGTTGAGTCACTTAAACTCTTACAAACACGTCTTTGTTTTTGTTTGGCAGTCCCGAAAGAAATAGCGTTTTGAAAGCAATGTGTGGAAAGTAGAAAATGCTGGTAACCAGCATTTTCTTCTTTCCCACATGTCATCAACCTTTTCATTGACAGTTCCCACCATTTGTGTCGCATTTACTGAGATGTCTTCAAATACTTTCAATTCGGATTTATCTGAATTTTTGTTTTCTTTAGTAAAGAGTTAACTCTGTACTGGACGAAAAAAAATTTGGACTTGTTGAAATTGAAAGCAATGAAATTTTTGCAAACAACAAACTCAGTGTGGCTCAAATTATAGGATTTTTTTTTGAAGAGGTAGAAATCATTGTGGGGAAAGCAGAAAATGCTGATAACTAGCATTTTCTAACAATATATTCAAAAGCCTTCCTTTTCTCGGTCATTTAAACTCAGGATTGTTTGGGAAAGGATTAAACCCCAAAGTATTGCTATGTGAAGGTCATTTTTGTTAATTCACTCTTAAGAATATTCTTTGCCTTACTCTCCAAGATTTTCTAAATTTGAAAGTGAAACAACTTCTGATTGGCTTAACCAAATGGTTTAGTTAATTAGAAGTTGTGTTACTTTCAAAATCTTGGAGAATAAGACAGAGAATGTTCTTAAGAACAGTTGGTGAATGCGGATCCAGAACATCCAACACTATATTGTACAGTGCATGTTCAAGATTGGACTCCATGTTATCTATAGATACTCTGATCTTGATCTGTATTGTCTATGACCGTCATATCTGTAGGAGGTAACATTGCAACATTAGTTTTGTAAGGGTTGCAGTTTCATCTCTTTACCAAAACAAACTCATGTTTCAAAGATACCATAGAAGTAGGCGTTTCAAAATATCGTTGGGGGTGGGGGAAAGGTGAAAATGCTGGTAACCACAGTGTATTCCGGTCCTTTTGCATACATATCTTATTACTTTGACCACATTTGGTGTGTTGTCTGTGAATGCTTTCAGCTGGGACCAGTCCAAAATTTTGTTGTTTGGTGAAGAGTTAAAACATGTTGTTTTACATAATAGTCTATTTGTTCAGTTATGGGTTTGCAACTGCCTATCTATTTGTTCAGTTACGGGTTTGCAACTGCCTAAGCCTGAACCCCTTTCCTGGTCTATTCATAAAATTTTGATGTTGGGTTCCCCGAGCTGGAAGTGTTTTAGGTATGTATGGGTAATAAGGAAAACCTGTTTTGATCCAGTTGTTAAGGTCTTTGATTTGTAATCAGAAATCCACTTTTGATCCCAGGTGGTCACTTGTTCTGCATGGTCACATGTCCATCTGGCTGCAGCACTCTTGCCTTGCTCTTGAAAAACGGTGGAAAGATATTGTGAGCTTGCACCATGTTTATAACTGAAATATTGTTGAAAGCTTCATAAATCTCTTCTGACCAAATGATGTGGTATCTTTACTACCAGAATGTTTGCATGTTAAAGACGATCGCTACACTTTCACCATTTTTTGAAAACATTCAGAATTTCATGAAACTTTGTTTGGTGATAGTTTATTATCTGATCTACAAAAATAGGAGATAAAAAGAGGGGGTCACCAGCTTTGGGAAAATTCTGTGAATATTTCTTTTAGTACACTCTGCATTGCGGCAGTTCAGGATGAAATTTCACCAATGAAAACTAAGTCTATGTATATTTTTTTAAATGACAACAATTATAAGCAAATTTTGTCATTGTATTGTTGAAACATCAAATTTAATGAAAAAAATAATTTTAGAGTATACTGAGTATCAATCTTTAAAAAAAAAAAAAACCCTTATGGCTAAAACACCTTTATTTCGGAAAAAAACCAAAAAAACCAAAGCGTATCTTTTATAGTTATTTTTTAAAATGTTCTAACGTTCAGATTTTTCTTATTTTTTCTATAAATAATATTCAGATACGAAACTAAAAGAATCAGGCTTAAAACAAATAGGTCACCAGCTTTATTTTTTCAGAAAATACATTTTAAGTTTGTGGATGGGGCACTAACTAATGAGTAAATGTTATGTTTGTCAAAGACAAAGACATTATATGAAGTAAATTATCTCAATTTTTTCAATAATACAACAATATTTATAAGAATCAAGTTTGTTGGTCATCATAAACCAATTCATAGTATCAATGTTAGCATTTAACCCATTTCCAAACGACTAATTTTAGACTCTTCTAAATTTGGCGCGTTTGCAGACGCTAAACCAAAACCTGGTATTCATGTATCACAGTTCTTTGATGGGTCAGAAATCATTGTGGGAAAAGGAGAAATCGATCATTAAGGGTAATTTCTCTTTCTGACATCAATGTTTTTCATCAGTATTGTCTACTGCAGACTCATCAAGCTAAGGAATAAAGAGTTATGTACAGCCCCTCGTTTTCTGCAAGTCTTTATCAAGTGACATAATTTTTGATTAGACCAAACTGAAAGCATCTGCATCTGAAAATATGTTTCAGCTCGACGATACGTCTGTCAGATAGAGCACTAGCAGTAGTATCTGTGTCCATATTTCCGTTGTTAGGTAACGTAGTTAGGTGATTCACTTTGACTTTCAGTTCGATCTTTTGAAAGCGTAATTTTGGATTCTTGCCTTGCATATGATTATTTGGCTTGATTCAAATACTTTTTACTTCATTTTGCTAACATGAAACAACCCGTTTTAGTTCTTGGTTTATCCATTCTGCAGACATTGACAGGTGTTGCAAGATCAATTGTGTTAGGTGCTCACCGTTTTTCAAGTAAAAGGTGAGCGTGATAGTTACACGAAGCGTGAAAATGGAAACTGTCGCAAACGTCGTTAACCTAAAATGCAACATCTATCAACAGATAGTTTAATTGAAACTTTAATAAAAGACACACACACTCTATTTTTCTTTTTTCAGTGTCATTCTATTTTCCTATAGAAACAGTTAAAAAAAAATGATATGACACCAGGAAGAATCAAATAACCTACACCATTAAAACAACCATTGAATTGTGAGTAACTTGATACACACCTTGAACTTTTTACATGAAAGTTTTGATGAATCTGTTTGTATATTATACTTACACTCTTTTCATTTTTGGCATAGAATTTGAAATTGGATAATAACTTGACTGTTCACCTCACAACAAAACTTTAGATTTGCCCAAGTTAACAGCCTCAAATTAAGAGACAAAGAATGAAATACCGTTCAAATAATAGGATTTCTTCTAAAAAGGATGGAAAACATCATGCGCAAAGGAGAAAATGCTGTTTACAAACATTTTTCCTTTTCGTACAATGTTCCAAGATGCCTAATTTGTAAGAGTAGTTGAGCCCTGTAGCACAGTCCATTGCGAATAGGACTTGAGACCAGCTGGCTGCTGGTTTCAAAGCCATTTTAGTTAATTTCTTTTCGACGATTGATGATAGTCATTGAGACAAATATGACAGGATTCATTCCTCTCACCACTGATCATTATTTTGATGATGGTTCTGTTGGAAAGCAGTCAGTGGCTTGGAAAGAATACTGTGCAAAGTACTGGTAAAAGAAACTCCAGGAAAGCATGGATTAGGTGCACTAGCTGCAGCAATATAACTGAAATAATGTTGTAAACATTGTTAAAAAACATACAAGCAAACACAGAAAGCTAATGCAGGGTGGTTAAGGATTACGACCCCTAACTCATTGGTAAATATCGTGTAATATCGATGTTTTCATAAAGGCTATTCGGCCAATCTCGGCAGCTTCCATCTTTGAATATGAGAGTTTGGGGCCGTAGACTCACTAACTCCTCAGTAAATATCGTGTAACATCGACGTTTTTGTAAAGGCTATTCGGCCAATCTAGGCAGCTTCCGTCATTTAACATGAGAGTTAGGGGCCGTAGACCTTAAAACACTGGATTGCTTGGTAAAGGGTTAAAATGATACACAGCTCACAACAGCCTTCATCAATGGCAGAAAAGTAGTGTTGTAATAGATTTTTTTCAGAGTAGCTGAATGTGCTGGCTTTTGAGCTACTTTTGGTGCTGATAAAAAATGAATGAATAGAAATTTGTGATAGGTTGAAAATGTAGACATGTTTATTCTAAGGGCCTTTGCCTATTTGCTGGCAAATTTTTGCCAGCTATCTTTTTTAAAGATATTTTTTGTTTCCTATACTCTTACTCAGTACAGTTGTAATGAATTTTAGGCTTTCCTCATGTGCATGTAATGGTAATTTTTTCATTAAGCAAGGAAGAGCTGCCGACCCATTCATTGACAAACTTCAGTATCTGACGAACTCAAGTAAAACAGATGATAACATGCAGGGGCTGTAAGTTGTAATCTAGCTCATCCCTGGTATTCTGAACCCTTTACCTATGAAAAATTCTAGATTTGTCTATATTGAAATCACTTGCAGATGACAAATTGAGTGTGGAATAAATTATGAGATATGTCTGTGAAATGGTAGAAAACCTTGTGGGAAAAGGAGAAAATAAGGTTTCTTTTGTTCCCATAATGTTTTCAAAAACTATCTCTTTCTGGGTATTAATACTTGGGATACTGTGGTACAGGGGTTAATCCATAGAGTGCTAAGTAAACGTAATGATTATTTTTGATCTAGGAAAAAAACAGATACAAACAAGAAAATATTGATGCATAACATCAATGGTGACGTGAATCAGTTGTTTCTGAAATAGGGCACATTACAGCGGGTTAATTTTTTTATGCCAAGGGCATCACTTGAACAAACTTCGTAGAAGTCCACATGGTGATACTACATGACAAATATTTAAACTCTGGGCAATCTGGCTGTGGACAAGAAGATTTTTAAAGTTTGCACCATTTAAGGCATTGTGTTAATCCCAAGTATTAACAACCTTGTGGAAGAATCATTTTGAAAACAATGTGGATGAAGGAGAAAATGGTAACCACATTCGAATTGTTGTCTGCAAATGCTCTCAAAAGTCTGAAATTATGTTGTTTGGTAAAGAGTTAAAGTCTAAGAAAAAGTCATGGTTTTGCAACATGATTTATGAAGAACGAAAATGGGGCCTCTCTCCAGAAAATTTTTAACGCATTTCAAATTGACCAAAGTAAATTTATGCAGAACTCGGTGAGAAATGAACTGAGAAGTCCTAAACAATCTTTAGAATGCAAATTAAAACTTAAAAAAGAAAGAACCAATAATGGTAAGACACAATCATAGCCATTCTTCGGCGAAATTTAACATAATTTCAGTTGGAGCTATGTACGAAAGCAGTTGTCATTCGGCTAACAACACAAGAAAATAGTATTAAAACTAGGTACTAAATTACCAAATTGATACTAAAAACTGGGTATGAAATGACCGAAGTGGGTACGAAATGATCAAAGTGAGTACGAAATTACCAAAATAAAAAGTATAGGTGGGTACAAAATGACCAAAACAAAATCGTACAAAATGGCCTAGGTACTAAATGACTTAGGTACGAATTGACTGGAAGCCTAGTAAACAACATGGCTACCTCCACAGGCACTTTTCAAAAGTGAATAAAAATATTGTGCCGTCGCTCATGCGGCGCCACAATAAGAGTCATTCTGGATAAAAACAACCTTGAAATTGCTCTTATTTGGGTCTAACTGATCTAGACTAAAAATGTCTTACTGGTTTATTCACGGCTCTTGCAGTCAAGTTTGTAAACTTCATTACCAGGGCTTTTGGCCATCCCCTGGTAGCTCAGTGGCTCATGTATTAATTAATCACATGACATGCGTCTAGGGAGTTGTGAGTTTGAATCCAGGCATGCCCATTTTTTTTTTTGAGAATGATATAAGTCGTTGTGGTAGGGTTCATTCTTGTCGCAATCCAAAATTTTATATTTACACCTTTCATAAGGGAAAGCAGCAAAATTAGCTTGGATAGAATGTTGTACAGTCAAAGAAATTCCAGGAATGCATGGGTTTAACGGCTGGTGTGACAAAAGTGAAGTACTAGTGAAACAGGTTTAGACCTCTGGAACATTATAGCTATATAATTATAGCCCTCCATTCATGTGTTCTCAGTAGAGAGGGATGGTTGGGGTTGCTTGCTTATAAAAAGAAAATAAAAAAACCAAGGGTGCATCCTAGTGTACTCTGAGCAGTTGAGGATGGTTATGACAAGCTGTCTTTTGCATAAAACAAGAAACATGAATCGATAAATACTTTATATGGAAGGTTTTTCTTTGGTCAGAATCGTTTGGATTCAACCTCATACTTTGCACATAGGCAGCTATGCACCTTGATACTATACCTGAATTTTTTGTATTGTTATTAATGTTGGGACTTTTTCCTTTCACTGCTGACAAGAGGAAATGTCAGATTAGAACTGACAGCTGGCTTGCATTAACCCTTTACTAAACAATCATGAGTTTAAACAAGCCTGACAGAGTGTTTGAAAACATTGTGGGAAAAGGAGAAAATGCTGGTAACCAGCATTTTCTCCTTTTCCCACAAAGTTTACTACCCTTCAAAGGAGGAATTTGTGTTTCTATAGTCACTTTTAATCAGTCGTCTGTAGATGCTTCCGATCTTGACCAGACAAAGATTTTTGTTGTTTGGTAAAGGGTTAACTCTTTACCAGACAAAGAAATTTTAGACTTGTCCATTTTGAAAGCATAATTGCGGACAGCGGAATAAATGTGGTTCAAATGATAAGATTTTACTTTGAAAGGAAACAAAACATTTTAGGAAAAGGAGAAAATGCTGGTTACTAACATTTTCTTCTTTTCCTACGATGTTTTAGCTTTCTTTCTCTGGGGCGCAAAAAATCGGGTTTGACTGGTAAGGTGTGAAACATTTTATGACATATGATGAAATGTGGGAAGGAGCTTACCAATGTTTTCTGCTTTTCCTACAAATTCTTCAAAAGCTTTCTTTCTTAAGGGTGCAAAAAAAAACAGGATTGATTAGCAAGGTGCAAAATAATTTATTTATGACGTATGATGAAATGTGAAGGTGGGGAGAACCTTGCCAACATTTTCTGCTTTTTCTACAATGTTTTCAAAAGCTTTTTTTCTGAGGGTTGCTAAAAATCAGGATTGATATGGTGGCATATTTCTGCCGCGAGATACGAGAGAGCTATCATGATAATTTTACAAAATTATCGCGATAAATTAAAGTTTCCTGGAAATTTTATCGAGATAGTGAGAAGTTTCCTGAAAAAAAAATCACGATAAACTTAATATTTTAACACAAAATTTCTCAATCGTGCATGAAGCTGACATGAAAGATAAAATTATCATGATAGTTCTACCTGTTTCTGGATATCTATAAATAGATAATTTATCATTTGAATGAACTCGGTAGTTTTTGACTTTACTGGATTGCAGTAAGTAAAAGTTTGAATAATTAATAATTGTAGCTTAATTGGTAAATTTTGACAAGACTCGAAATGAACAGAAACCTGTAAAATCACAAAGACAACTCGAAATGCCTCCTACGAACACTTTAAAACCATTCAGGGAAAAGGAAAATTCATAAGGTTGTAGACGAAGATGTTCCGAAACCGTATCTAATTATAGATACCGTGAATGTCAGTTGTGGGCACTAAAGCAAAAAAAATCATGATAACAGGTAGAATTATCGCGATATTTTTATCGTGAAAAGTTTTATTATCTAGATAATATTTCCAGGAAACTTTGTTTTATCACGATAGTTTTCTAAAATTATCATGATGGCTATCTCGTATCTCGCGGCAGAAATGTGCCACCATAGATTGACTGTCAAGGTGTCAAACATTTCTATGACATGATGATAAAATGTGAAGGCAGGAGTAGCCTTTTTATGTCCAAACTTGTAATAAAGCAGAAAATTTAGTTTTATTATATGGTATACAAGGTATTTGAAGTTAATAGCTGTGTTTAAATGGAAAATCACCGTACACCACGGTCTGTTGCCCATAGGTGTTGGTTTAAGCTTTTCTTTTGACCGACTTTACCAGACAAGAAAGTTTTAGACTTACCTTAACTCTTAAACCACACGACCAACTTTTAGACAGATCCACATTGGAAGCATTTCCATAGGATATAGTAAATGTGGCACAAGCAATGGGATTTGTGTGTAAACGATAAGAAAACATTGTGGGAAAAGGAGAAAATGCTGGTTAACAGCATTTTCCCCTTTTCCCACAATGTTTTCAAAAGCTTTCATTCTCAGGGTTGTTAAAACTCGGGATTGTGTGGTAAAGGATTAACCTTTATTGAACGACAAAATTATAGATACTTCAAAATTCAAAGCATTTTGAAGATGATAGAGATTAACGGTAAATATGGTCCAAATGATAGGAGTTGTTATTGAAAGGGCAGAAAACATTGTGGGAAAAGGAGAAAATGCTGGTTACTGGCATTTTCTCCTTTACCTACAATGTTTTGAAAAGGTCACTTCCTCAAGGTCGTTTTTTTAAACTCGGGATTGTATGGTAAAGGGTTAATTGAGAGCATTTGCAGACGACAAAATAAATGTGGATCAGGTTATGGGATTTGTCTTGGAAGGTACAGAAACACTGTTTGAAAGGGAGAAAATTACTGATTACCAGCATTTTCTCCTTTTCCCACACTGTTTTCTCTGGTAGGGTTTGATTGAATTTGCCTTTATTTATCGTAGACGCCAGTTGCTCGGCAACACCCCCTGAAGGCTGTTAGTTTTGTTACAGGGGATAGTGCAGATACAGGATGAAACCCTTTCTAAGTTATGCCTGGTTCTTTAACGTGCTTGGTGTACAGCACTGACACATGGGACCTCTGTTTCACATCTCATACGAAAGACTATTAGTAATTCTAGATAGCCAGCTATGGTAATCAAACCCACTACCTCAACTGACTTGAAACTTATCGTTTACGAGTCCTACGCTCTACCACTTGAGCTATGTGGCTGGTGGAAGGGTTCAGGTTAACTCAGGATTGTGTGGTAAAATATAGTTAAAGTGTAGAACATGTAGGCTTTTCTTTCAAATCTTCAACAGACGACAAAATTTTACACTTGCTTTAATTGAAAGCATTTGTAGACAACTAAGTGAATGTGGCTCAACTAGCCGGATTTGGCTTTGAAGGCATAGGCAAAACTGTGGGAGAGAGAGGGAAAATGTTGTTTACCAGCATTTTCTCCTTTTGCCACTATGTTTTCAAAAAGCTTCTTTTTCTAGGTCATTAAGACCGGGATTGTGTGGTAAAGGGGTCAGGACTGTGTGATAAAGAATTAAGTCGTAGAACATTCACTAAATGAAACACTGTTTGCAGCCAGTGGACAACATTTTACATGTAGTGAATTCAATACTATTAACTTTGTACCAAACAACAAAACTTATGACTTGTCCAGATTGAAAGCATTTGAAATTGACAAAATACATGTGACTCAAAAATTGGAATTTTGTATCAATATTGGGAATGTTAGAAAAAATTGTGGAAAAAGGAGAAAATGCTGGTAGCCAGCATTTTCTTTTTTTTCCACAAATATTTTTGAAAACTGTTTTTACCAGGGTCTTTAAAGGTAAGACAGTGTACAATGTTTCTATGATCAGACTGCAAGCTTTGTACAGACCTATCTTGATTCTTACATTGTGTACATAGGCTCTTTTTTATGCTCTTGGCAAACTAAGAGTTAAAGTCAAATATAATAGTTTGATAAAAACTTTTAAACTTAGCTTTATCACACCTTTTCAAAGGCTGTAAGATTTTTATAATGCACATATTTATCCCAGCCAAAGCCGGAGGGATATGGTTTTTGTGTTATCCATCTGTCAGCCCATTGGTCTGTACAGATATCTTCTAAAATCCTTGACAAAAGTTGATGAAACTTCATACATGAAAGTCTGCAGAAATACTTTACTTGTTTTTATTTAATGTCGTGTCATGAAAAACGGGGGCTTGATGTATATTTCCATTATGGACTAATATCTCTTTTACTACTGGACAAAATTTCATGAAACTTCATATTTATATTGTTTATCATAAACCACAGACAATCATTGTTTGTGTTTATTTAATGAAATACCATTTCATGGAAAAAGGGGGCTTAATGTATAATTTCGTTACGGACAAATAACAAAAAGGCCATGTGTACATGCAACACACAATATCTCTAATATGTTTATATCAAAAAAGGGGAATATCATTTCAACAAAATAATCTGTTGCTTCTATCAACTAAATGGAAACTTATTCTAAAAAATGTATAACAGAAAAGTTACCGATTATCTTTTGAGACGTGAGTGCTGTTGAAATGGAACATTTTGTGCCTCACATCCTAAAATTTAGCTTTAACATTGTCTTACATGTATTATTATTATTTTCAATGTCAAGAAATGAGTGTAGCACTTTTAACTTTTGATTGGATAAAAAACAGATCAAATATCATATTGAAAGATTTACCTTAGGTCACATAATCCTGGATGTTTCAATGACCTTGAAGAAGAAGCCTTTTAAAAACTTTGTGGGAAGCGGAGAAAATGCTGATAACCAGCATTTTCCCCTTTTCTCATAATTTTTTCTCTATTTTCAAAAGCAGATTCTGTCATTTTAAAGCCATTTGATTTGTCATCTGTAAATTTTTTGAGTTTGGACATGTCCAGAAAATCGGTCGCTTGGTAAAGAGATAATCTTGCAGCACCCAAGACAAACAAAATGGACTGAGCTAGTCAGAAAGGCAAAATTAATGCAAGTTCAATATGGATTTAGTCAGACAGTCAACACAATATTATACAGTGTAGATTCATGATCAGAAGACACTTTCTTTATAGTCTTATTTTAAGCTAAATATCTGCAAAAGCAACTAAAGCAAAAGCAACTAAAGTTGGCAAGGCATAAAGGGTCAAAAATAAAATTAGTATTGGCTTAGATAATTATGAATTCAAGTATATACAATCCTTAATCCTTTCTTACTCATAGATTAACACATTACCTCAACCAGTAAACTTTTTTGCCTGTTTCCACCCCTGAAAATATTGTTGCAAACAGAGCAATTGCTCATGAACAATGATTTCTCCTTTAACTACAGTACTCACACATGTACTCATATATGTATTAGTTTTACTTTACATGTGTTAGTTATCCATATAATAATTTTTTTTTAAAGTCAAATGATGTAATTTTGTTTAGGAGGTATAAAATGAATGAATACAGACTTTATGTGGATAACAACGCCTACAAAAAATACTTAACATATTTGTCATCTTTTTTTTTAATTAAGAATTGCAAACAATTTTTTTTTTGTACAAAGACAGATGGGTCCTATTTGCATAATTACCGTAACAGCTATAAATAAGTTTAAAATTTCACATCATTTCAACACTTAAGAATAAAGAATTGTTACAAATTGTTCTTGCGTTCAAGCATTTCCTTCACTGACTTCAAGATCTAGTCATCTATATAAGTGCTCAGTGGCAAAACTGAGTTTTATGCATCTCCATGATGCATAATGACCAAGCAAGTTATCACATCATTATGGATCCATAAAATTCATGTAGTCTAACAATTGATTGAATCTGGAGGTAGAATGATCCTTGGGCATGTAGAAAATATACAAAAGTTAATAGCAAAATAGTTTCAACCCATAGCAGCCTGCGTGGACTGTGCTGCAGGCTGACATGAGTCAATACTTTTTGCAGTTACATTAAGTCCCCCTTTCTTACAGCGTGACTAATCTAACGACAAATTTTAGACTTGGCCAAATCGACAGCTTTTACAGTGGACGAAATTATTGTGACTCAAAAATAGAATTTCATCTTTGGAAGGGTAGAAAACATTGTTGGAAAAGGAGAAAATTCTGGTTATGTTGGAACAGGAGAAAATGTTGGTTACCAGCGTTTACCAGCATGTTCTCCTTTTCAAACAATGTTTTAAAAAGGCTTCTTCCTTAGGGTGGTGCCTCGCCTGGGGGGCTCAGTGGTGAGCGTGTCGGACTCATGACCTGGTGGTTGTGAGTTCGATACCCGGTTGAGGCGAACTTTCTTTCCGGCGTATTTTCGCCTCTCACCTCTGCTGAAGCATGTGAGAAAAGTAGTCGGTGGCTTTGGAAAGAAAGTTGTGTTAGTACTGGTGTGAGAAAGCCAGGAAACACATGTGCGTCACCGACCGCCATGATATGACCTTAGCTGTTAAAGTGGTGTTAAACCCCAATACAACCAACCAACAACTTAAGGTGATTAAAACTCTGTATTGTGTGATAAAGGGTTAACCCTTTACCACACGGCAAAATTTAAGACCTATCCAAATTGAAAGCATTTGCAGACGAGAATTTCATAGTGGCTCAAATGACGCAACTTTTCTTTGATAGGGTAGAAAACTTTGTGGGAAAAGGAGAAAATGCTGGTTACCAGCATTTTCTCCTTTTCCCACAATGTTTTCAAAAGACCTCTTTTTTAGGGGCGTCAAAAGGCGTCATTGTGTGGTAAAGGGTTAAGGAAGCATATTTTGGAAACATTGTACTGGAAAACATTGAAATATTTGCTTGCAAAAAACAGTTTTCTCATAAGCTGCAATAGTTTTTACAAGGTACTCAACTTCCTTATTTGTGTTTAATTTCTGTAGTTAACTTAGATGTTTTCAAAGCTCCTGCTGCAAATTTATTTCTGCCGGTAATAATTCAGCAATAATTCAGTTAAGCCTTAGGCTGCTTACTGCGACTGAAGGACCTTTTGTGAACAGTATAGATTAAGATCAGACTGCACAGAACATGCAGTCTGATCTTCAATCTACAGTGTCCTATAAGGAGATACCATTGCCAAAAAAATACCTTTAAACAGCAAAATTTGTGGTTTTTACTATCGGTTTTGAAAGTTTCATTTCACTTATTTAGCAGGATAAGGGTTAATTGTAACCATATGAATTTTCTCCAGTGTAGGCAAGTTTGACTTTTATAGCTGTGTGCATCAACATAGCATGTTTTGTCTTTATTAAGGCTTAACTCTTTACCAAACGACAAAATTTTAGACTGGTGTCTTGCCCAAGGACACTCCCATTGAAGGCTTAGTGCTTCCATTATGGCTGGAATTCAGGGCCTCCTGGTTACGAGTCCTACACTTTACCACTGAGCAATGCAGGACCCCCCCATCTGTTATTTAGACAGTTGACGGCTTTATAATCAGTGAAAACCCTCATTCCAGTAAATTACTAGACAAATGCTCCAGACCACTTTTGAAAATGTGGTGGCAAATTGAGAAATGGCTTTTAACAAACCATTGCTCCTTTTACCATAATGTTTTCACTTGTATATACATGATCTTTAACTTAATGTTGATTTTCTGTAGTATACATAAATGTATCTAACCATTTACCAAACAATTCTGGGTGTTCATGTCTGTATCAAAGAAAGCTTTTGAAAAGTATTTTGGGAAAAGGACAAAAAATGCTGGTAACCAGCATTTCGTCTTTTTCTTCCACATTTTTTTCCCCTTTATTCAAACAAGTCTAATTTTTTGAACTATATTATATTTGTCATCTGCCAATCCCTTCAAATTGGCCAAGTCTAAAATTTTGTCGTCTGGTAAACAGTCTTTAACGCTTTCCACTTAAAATTTGTTCAAGGAAAAATAAGTCTACTGCAAAATAAAACAAGAACATGACAAGCTGATGCCAAAGCTTGGCTGCAGTTATTAGAAATAGATTGATTTTCAGTGAAAATTTTAAGTTGAAAAAGGGGCATAACTATGTCAAAAATATTTTGATGGTTACCTACTCTTATTGTATTGGTTCCCTTTTGATAATTAATAACTAGTCTGAGTTTGAAATAAATACCTTCAGTAATGACAGCTTGAGATTATAATCTTAAAATGTCAAAGCTTTTTGCACAACACAGATGCAATTGATGATAGTCACTGTGACAGGATTCATTCCTCTCCCACCGCTGACCATTGTTTTGACGATGATTACGTGGGAAAGCAGCCAGTGGCTTGGAAAGAAAATTGTGCGGAGTATTGGTTAAAGAGACTCCAGGAAAGCATGGATAGGTGCACTGGCCGCCACGATATAACTGAAATAATGTTGAAAACGGCGCTAACACCATACAATCAATCAATTAATCAACAACACAGATGCAGATGATGAGAGGGCTATGACAATACCTTGATGTTTTCTTCGAAAACAGTCGAGCTAAAAAAAAAAAGGGCATCTACAGGGTTATTCAATATACAAGGTAGATTGCAGTCATTGTATCCAAATATGTATGATTTCGAAATATGTCCTTAATTGGAACATCCACTTCAGAATATAGATATAGTGAGAAGAAATCTATAATTCTAGATTTTGGTGTAAAAAAGTGCTATCTAAAGCTAGAGCTGCAATACAGATAAAACTGTCTTGCAAGAGACCACTACAGCAGTTTGTCAATATGTATTTACCCTTAGAAAGGAAAGTGAAACCTTTGAGTTAAAACAGAACACAAAAGATGTTAAAATTACAAGACTCATAAAATGCTTTTCTCAACGTAGCTGCGACAGATCTACTCATGCTCTGTGCAGTCAGATGTTGATAGCTGCCCATCCAATCAACTTACTAAAGCCCTTGAGTGCCAAATAAGCCAAACAGATATTTTCAGTCAAGAAATAAAACCCAAATAGTTGCAGTAACATGGTTGCCTAAGTGCATAATATCTCAGTGAAGCGGATGGTGTAGATCAAAGATCAGACTGCACATTTTGTGCAGTCTGATCTTGATCTACACTGGCCGCAAAGGCCTCGTTAGTGCTATGAAAGGTGCTTTAACACTTTACCACACAATCCCGAGTTTTAACGACCATGTTGAAAGAAGGCTTTTGAAAACATTGTGGGAAAAGGAGAAAATGCTGGTAACCAGCATTTTCTCCTTTTCCCACAATGTTTTCTACCCTATCAAAACAGAAATCATCACTTGGGTTGCATTTACTTTGTCATCTGCACATGCTTTCATTTGGCCGAGTCAAAAATTTTGTCATGTGGGAAAGGGTTAAGGGTAAAATTTGCTGTGGCAATCCTAGGGTGAAACATACAAGTTTGTCATCACTAGTAATGGGTAGTCACCTTTTCATGACCTGGATTAGCCCTCTATTTACTTGAAATCAGGAATGATATATTTTATATAGTTTTTGCCCAAGTATTTTGACCCTAAGAATTTCACATAAGGGGACAACTTGAGTTGTTTCTACAGAACGTGTTGATGAAGATCAGAATCCACAAAATTTACAATCTGATCTTAGATGCACACTTTTGCAATGAAAAGACAATTGTTAGGGCCAAAAATAGCTTTAACCCATAGAATCCCTTTCTCCATTAAACTTGTTTTTACTACCTGAGATATACTAAGTCTTGCATTTTAAAGGCTTGAGTTATTTTTTTCTATAAACATAAATGTTTTATGCTAAATAGAAAAATGATCTTGTATATTTATACTGTTTTCTGTTCAGTCATGGATGACTTAGATTGTATTTCACAGTTTCCTTCTTGCACAATCGTAAAGTATACAGACAGAATATGTGTTTTTAGGACTCGGAAAAATAGAGCTTTGGAAACTAACCAGCATTTTCTCCTCCTCCAACAATTTTTTCTATCCAATCACAAGTTCAACCATTTGTGTCACGTTTAACTTGCTGTCTTGAAACGCTTTCATTAAGGACAGGTCTAAACATTTTGTTGTATTGTAGAATTTAGTAGAAGATTTTAGCACAGCTCAAATTATGTGTTGTTGATTGTATCTTTGCTATTTCAACCCTGAACCCTTTACCTGACAATCGTGTCTTTGCGAGCCTCAGGAAAACACTGTGGTCGGACCGGGTAGCTCGGGGGTTAGTACATCTGACTCATGACCCTGTGGTTGTGTGTTCAATATTCGGTTGAGGCGAACTTTCTTTCCGGTGATTTTTCGCCTCTTACCTCTGATTCATGTGAGAAAAGTACTCAGTGGCTTGGAAAGTAAGTTGTGTCAGTACTATTAGAGAATACCAGAAAACACATGTGTAGGTATACTGACTGCTGTTATATGACCTAAGCTCTTCAAAAGGGCGTTAAACTCCCAAGACAAACAAACAGAAAACATTGTATGAAAAGGAGAAAATGCTGGTTATCAGCATTTTCTCTGTTACCCACAATGTTTTCTACCCTATAACAGAAGGCAACTATCCTTTGAGGTACATATGAATTGTCTTCTGAAAATGCTTTCGATTTGGGTGAAACCATATCTTTGTTGTTTGGTTAAAGCGCTGAATTAATATAAAAGAGGAAACACAGACAAAATACATGTATTGCTACTTGAGCATTGTTGTGGCCAGCATTATATGACAAAACAGCGAATAGTGTAGATCCAAGATCAAACTGCATATTTTAAGTCTTACTCTGATCTGTATGGTCTGCAGAAACTGCCATAGCAAAGTTCAGCACTTGACGGGCTAAGAAATAGAACAAAGTTTATGTATAGATTTGTTTTAGGAATGATGTTTTGCACTACTTTAAATAGTTATTTGATTTTATTATTGCAACAAATGATGCCAGAAACTTCAATACTAGGTCAGGTCTCTATATTGCCTTACCCAAGGACACTTCCAAGTGACTGGCATTTTGTGGCAAGAAGAATAGCTATTACATTGTCCTCTCTTTTTCATTCCAGATAGTTGACTAATAAAGTTCTGCAATCAAACACACTTCCACCAAAATGGCAACTATGGCTGAGAGTGAGTCCATAGAACGGGGCTATCAGAGACTCGCCTCCATTTTCAGACCACCTGTTCTTGATTCGTCAAAGTGTCATCGATGTAAACGCACCGTGTATCATGCAGAGAAAATTGGCCCAGTACACGGGGTCATCTACCACAGGCAGTGTTTCAGGTGTGTGATTTGTGATCAGCCATTGACAATGAAAACCTACTATACTAGTCAGATTGATCAGAATGACAGAGAAATATACTGCCTGTCCCACTATCCACGAGTTGGTGCCGCCAAATATGGCCAAGGAGCTTTGGGTATCCAAAGAGCAATGAATGTTCAAAATGATTTTAGAAAAATGTCTAAGAAATTGGACCAGCAAGTTAGAAAACCAGGTACAGTTAGAATACCTTCATATGATGCTGAAGCTATAGCTATCAAGAGAATTTTGACCTCACCCAAAGCCCAGGAATATACTGCAGCTGTTAATGCTCAAGCTGGAAAAGTCAGCCTACCACCAGATGCCATGGGTATACGTCAACCAATGGCTGCTCAGAAAATGCAGGCTCAGTTTATGAAAAAGGATGGAGCCCACAATTATCATCCAAGGGTAGGTATACAACTTGTCTTGTTTAAGGGGCCATCTAGATCTTTTGCAGTGAATCAAAGTTTCTTGTTATATCCCCCCCCCCCCCCGAACCTACGAAGAAGAGGGTGGTATACTGGTTTCACCATGTCCATGGGTAGGAAACTTCATATTCAGAGCCAATGGCTCTGACAAGAAAATGTTATGTTGGTCTTCTGTTTCTGAAGATGTCGGCTGAAAAACAACCAAAAAACAGGTAAGCTTGTCATTATTTGTAATCATGTGTTCTCATGTCTTTGAAATTCCAAAAAAGGAGAATGTCATGCAATGCTCTGGTCTTTCAACGTGTTTTCTACTCTACAGAAAGTTGTAACAAGCGTACGATGTTGTCTAAATCATTTGTGGCGTGGGTTGACCTTAGCTAAAATAATATGTCACGGACCTAAATTCAGTCTATTGTTGCCATATAATTGGCAATTAAAAGAGAGTCTTGCTGTCCCAAAAGCGTGAATTAATGTCTTGAAATGTTATATTCACTGCTAGTAAAGAATTGAAAAGAAATAGCACAAAAATGATGAAAATAAAGAAGGGCTCCGATTATGTGGACTGGCTCTGAATATGTAAGTTGGCACCGATTGATGAGGGCTTCCTTTCAAAAATTTAGTTTTCTGTAAAAAGTTACTTAGGAAGTAGGCTTTGTTTTTCCGTTAATACCTTTTAGTCCAAAATGTAGTACTTTTGTTGGATGGAACATGACCGAATTTATGAAAATACAAAGGACTGGTCTTGTCACGATTGAAAAATCTTGTCGAACATTAGTCTATCTGACTTTTGAAAATATTTTTGTGTAGCTTTTGATTAACAGAATGGTCTATACAATATATAGCGTTTGTCATGCTTTCGTCGTAAGTGCAGCCCACATGTAAGCAAAAAAAAAAGAGAAATATTTGGCATCTTCGGAAGACTATCTGGTCTTGAAACAGTCATTAAAAAGCTAAATGGAAAATGTACCGACCGTAGCAGAGATATTGAGTAAAAAAAAAAACATTTACAAAGCGTGAGAAATACAATTGAGCTATTTGCATTACATGCCTAGGGTATATTTGTGAACACTCTTAAGTCTTTTCAACACCTAACACGACACAGCATTATGTCAGGTGGGTGGGGTATATACAAGTCTTTAACAGAAAAAAAAAATCAAATTCACAAGCACATCAAGACGAAAAAATTTTCATAGATCCCTGATTTTGATTGTACTCACTCAGATCTTTCAATGCTCAATTAACCAAATGCATATTAGATCAGAATATGTCATATATTAGTTATTTTCTAAGCCGATGATAAACAAACATCCATCCAAGCAAACGATCACGTTTTGTGCTGTCTAATCTTGATCTACACTGGCTGCAGAACCAACTAAGTTGTGACAGGCACTTTAAAGGTTCATAATTAATAGGTTCGAGTTATTTCTTTTTCTTTTTCCATCCTAGATATTTGTATGAATGTCCTAAACATTGTCGTTTGCACTTGTTTCAGAAATCTCGCGCTGACCCCCACCATTTCTAATGTAGAAATCATTCACTTTACGCCATAATTAGATTGAGATTCTAGCTCCAATATCATGATATATTTAGTGTGTATGCAAATTAGCTGTTTTGAGTCATTATTTAGAAGAAAAAGGCAGTTAGAAGGGTCTTTAAGTGGATTATGTAAACTTGGCACCTTCTTTGTCGTGGGCTTTCATGTTTTGCTGTGCCGGGTATTTTTTTGTACAGTTTAAGGGAATTTTCATGATGTATTTTACGTGTACGTCTGCTTAAAGAAATCATTAAAAGTGTTAAAGTTTTGAAAAACCTTGCTCCGAAAAAAATATCTGATCCTTTTAAGCATGTGCAGACGAAATGGATACAAATAAAATGGGACAATACGCAGGTTTTTTTTTTTTTCAGAATTTTATTTTTTACTTAATCAAAATTACTCGGCATGGCAAAACATGAAAACCCACGACAAAACAGTTGCCAAATTTACATAAACCGCTCAAAGACCCGTCAAACTGCCTTTTTATCCTAAATAATGATCTAATATGCATCTGGTTAATTGAACATTGAAAGATCTGAGTAAGTACTATCAGAATCAGGGATCTATGAACATTTTTTGGTCTTGACGTGCTTGTGAAATAGATTCTTTTTCGTTGCTTAAGACCTGTATATACCCCACCCACCTGACATACTGTTGTGTAGTGTTAAGTATTAAAAAGAGTTAAGAGTGTTCACCCTGAGTGTTACCCTGAGGCATGTATTGCGAATAGGTCAATTGTATTTCTCACGTTTTGTAAAAGTCTTTTTTTTTTTCTATTCATCATCTCTGCTACGGTCGGTACATTTTCCATTTAGCATTTTAAGGTAGTACCATCCTAATGGAAAACACCTATTTACACTATAATATTATCCTAAAAAAATTGCTATCATTAAAAATGAGTATAATTGTACTACTTTTACCGAGCCACTTTTTCCTTTTATTCCTTCTCAGTATTATCATTTATAAATCTAAAACCACTATATTCTCATTACAAAGGGAGATAATAATTACTTCCCTTTTCAGGAAACTAACAAAAGTATCAACAAATAATTTCAAGATAGACATCAAAGGAATTTCTGGTCGGTTAGAAATGTGAAAAAAATATTATATCAGCATAAATCCTTATTTACCAACTAATAAGAAATTTTATTCCATGTTGCACTAGAAGCGTTATGATGTTAATACCTTAATGACTGTTTCAAGACCAAAGAGTCTTCCGAAGATGCCAAATATTTTTCATTATTTTTGCTTATGTGGCGGCTGCACCTATGATGAAAGCATGACAAATGCTATATACATGTATAAACCATTCTGTTAATCATTGTGCTACACAAAAGTATTTTTCAAAATTTAGATAAGCTAATTTTCGACAGGATTTTTCAATCGTGACAAGACCAGTCCTTTGTATTTTAATAAATTCGGTCATGTTCCATCCAACAATAGTACTACATTTTGGACTGAAAGGTATTAACGGAAAAACAAAGCCTAATTCCTAAGTATCTTTTTACAGAAAACTAAATTTTTGAAAGGAAGCCCTCATCAATCGGTGCCGACTTACATATTCAGAGCCTGTCCACATAATCGGAGCCATTCTTTATTTTCATCATTTTTTTGCTATTTCTTTTCAATTCTTTACCAGCAGTGAATGTAGACATTAATTCACGCTTTTGGGACAGCAAGACTCTCTTTTAATTGCCAATTATATGGCAATAATACACTGAATTTAGGTCCGTGACGTATTATTTTAGCTAAGGTCAACCCATGCCACAAATGATTCAGACAACATCGTACACTTGTTACAACTTTCTGTAGAGTAGAAAACACATTGAAAGACCAGAGCATTGCATGACATTCTCCTTTTTTAAAATTTCAAAGACATAAGAAAACATGATTACAAATAATGGCAAGCTTGTCTGTTTTTTGGTCGTTTTTCAGCTGACATCTTCAGAAACGGAAGAGCAACACAACATTTTCTTGTCAGAGCCATTGGCTCTGAATATGAAGTTTCCTACCCGTGTGTCTGTCTGTCTGTCAATCTATCCGTCTATAGACTTTTTCATTTCCATGCTCTAACTCAATAGCCATTTAACCTAGGACCCTGAAACTTTACACAAGTGTTGCTCATGACCCAAGGAGGTGCCCTATTTGTTTTTGAGTCACATGGGCCAAAGGTCAAGATTACTGGTGAACTTTGTTTTATAATCCTTTCTGTGGTCGAACTCAGTAGCTGTTTGACCTAGGACCATGAATTTTTATTTAAGTGTTGCCCATGATCCAAGGAAATGCCTTATTGTTTTGTGGTCACATGGGTCAAGGTCAAGGTCACTGATGAACTTTGTTTTGAAAATCCTTTCCGTTCTTTGATTGTGCTGCTTCAGTGACAAGATGCTTGTGGGGGGTGGGGGTGTTTGTGCGCTTTGCCACAGTTCTAGTTGAACTCTGATAAATACTACCAGATGTATTTTTCTTCACAAGTCATAAGAAATTGGACAGTTACATTCAGAAAAAAAGGTGCAGTTTTGGTGTTTAAAGAGACATCTTTACAGCCTCAGAGTAAACAAACACTGTTAAAACTTGACAGTGTTATAATCTAGTCAGCTGGGTAAACGTAGATAAAAAATTAATATAAGGTGTATGGGGTAAAGAAACTGTAGGGATTTGTCTTCGATTTAAACCGGAAACTGTGGTTGTTATGTCCCTATGGCTAGCCGCAATAGAATGAAATGCATTTTCTATCTGCCATAATCTGTGCAACCTTGCAACCATCAGGGGCAATATTTGGCATGAAGATACAAGAGTGATTATAGTTTCATAAAATAAAGAAAAAAACGGTTGAAAAACTGGATGAAAACAAGTGAAGATGTATGTTTTAAATAATGTGATGGTCCTTTATGGAAGTGGTAACTCTATTTTTGTGACATCAGAGATGAGGTCATAATTTTTTACCTTTTTGAATATGAATATAATTAATGTGTTAACATTAATGCTCTTACTGGTCATGTGACATCCTTACAAAGCAATTTCAAAATTCTGGTGCAAATCTTTTGTGTGTCCAGAGACCAATCTACCTCATAATTTAATTGGTTGTTTGAAAAAATTAGATTTTATGGATCAAGAATTATGTGATGACAGGTTATAACAGATTTTGGAGATGCATTAAACCCCTCTTTGCCAGAGCATGGCTCAAATGTATATTAAGTCATAACTCTTAACCAAACAGTCTTAAGTGTGACTGTTGAGAACCCTGAGGAGGAAGAGTTTTTGAAAATATTATGAGTAAAAGAGAAATTGCTGTTTACGAGGGCTGTCCCAAAATAGCGTGGACTCTTCTAATAAAATTGTTTATTATAACATTAGAGACAAATGCTCTTAAAAGCATTTGAACAGAGGATTTATGACGGACTATGTGAAATTTCAACGTTCTAGCTTAAAATATAATTATGCCCCCCTTCAACGAAGTGGGGGTATATTGCTTTGCACATGTCGGTCGGTCCGTCGGTGGGTCGGTCGGTAGACCTTACCTTGTCAGGATGATAACTAGACACAGAATTGACCTAGGTTCGTCAAATTTGGCACAGACATTTGTCTTGGAGTGTAAATGATCCCTATTGATTTTGAGGTCAATCGGTCAAATGTCAAGGTCACAGTGACTGTCAACATGTTGATATATAGACCACACCTTGTCTGGATGATAACTAGACACAGAATTGACCTAGGTTCGTCAAATTTGGCACAGACATGCGTCTTGGAGTGTAGATGATCCCTATTGATTTTGAGGTCAATCGGTCAAATGTCAAGGTCACAGTGACCGTCAACATGTTGATATATAGACCAAACCTTGTCCAGATGATAACTAGACACAGAATTGACCTAGGTTCATCAAATTTGGCACAGACATTTGTCTTGGAGTGCAGATGATCTCTATCGATTTTGAGGTCAATCGGTCAAAGGTCAAGGTCACAGTGGCCTTCAACTTAATGATATATAGACCAAACCTTGTCCAGATGATAACTACACACAGAATTGACCTAGGTCCTTCAAATTCTGTACAGATATTTATCTTGGAGTGTAAATGATCCCTATCGATTTTAAGGTTAATCCGTGAAAGGTCAAGGTCACAGTGACCACCAGATGATTCAGGGCCCGCGCTGCCGTTTGCCACTTGAGCCATTTACTCAAAAAAAATTAAAGTGTCTCAAAAATTGTGCTATGTGGCTCAACTTGTGGTAGTAAGCATCGAAGTCGACTGGAAAAAAGCGGAAGTCGAACGCGCGTGCCGAAAAGAAAATCGATAACCCAGTCTGTGTATCGGCGACTGTTTGCAATCTTGTATGTATGCACACGGCGGTGTGTATAATTATGCAAACTGTTGACAGATTATCATGTTTAACAATTGAAGTGGGCTATAAATCAAAAAGATGACATCGATATTTCCCAATCAGTTCTTTTGATATCAGTTTATAAACTGTGCCACTTCCTGTATCAATGTGGCAGTAGGGGGGCATGACTGTTTTGCAAACAGACATCTTGTTAGCACAGAGAAGTTTAATTTGCACCAATCATATAACCCCGGCCCACACTTTCATAATAATTAAGACGTCAATGTCATTAGCGTTACTCCTTTTCGAAATACTCGTCGTGGTGATCGATGCATTTTTGGTGCTGCACAACCCACTTGTCGTATACGTTGGTAAACCAGCTGGTCTGTAGTCCGCGAAACACTCTAATGGTTTCTTGTTTAAGTTCATGTAAGTTTTCAAACCTATGTCCTCGTAACTGTGACTTAAGATAAGGAAAGACGGCAAAATCTAGCGGGGCTAGGTCAGGGCTATAAGGGGCATGCTCAAGTCTTTGAAAACCCAAAAGATCCAGTTCCAATAGTGTGTGTTTAGAAGTACGGCACGGAGCGTTATCCTGGTGGAAGATAATATTTTCTAAGTTGTCAATAAGCCCCGGTCGCATTTTTCAAATGGCACGCATGAGGTCTCGTCTGATGACCTGAAAGTAAAAACGAGCTCAAACTGCGGACACTATGTAAACAATAATTTTGATTTAAAAATAGTTTGAATGAACAAGTTATTTAGAAGCGGTTTCCGTTCATGAATGAAATGGAAATAAGTATAAGTGTGGACAGATTAATAAACTTTACCTTTGTGTAATATGTGGAGTTTTCCGTCTGACCCAGTGGTACAGCGTGGCAAAGAAGAATGCCCTATCTATGAACACAATGAACATATGCTTGCCCATGGATTTAACTACCTTGGCCTTTTTTGGAGGTGGGGAATCTGGGTGTTTCCATACACTTGATTGTTGCTTGCTTTCGGGATCATAATAATGAAGCCATGTTTCGTCGACTGTGATAATCTTGTTCAAAAAGTCCTGATCTCTCGAATACCATCTCAAAAAGCGCCTAGAAACATATACACACCTTTCCTTTTTCATCTGCAGTAAGCAAGCGAGGCACCCATCTTGCACAGACTCTCGACATGTTTAGTGTCTCACGTAAAATCCTGTGAATAGATGACTTGCTGATTCCGACAGTTTGTGCCATTTGAATACGAGTGAGCGAGAAACAGATTTATACTTCTCTGTAGTTTGCAACTGTTTAAACGTCTGTGTCGGTGTCATTTTTAGGTCAACACAAAACTCAATCACATTTTGGTGGGCCGCCATTTCCTTTGACATTGACATTTTTTATTCTTTCCAAATAAGCTACCATTCGTGTTTTCGCTATGAAATTTTTCAAAATAAGGCCACGTGAATGGTTTCTTTTCAGGAATGACGTCATATTTGATAACGGCAATGTGCCTTATTCAGTTTCGCACAATTCTATTGAAAACCTCTGATATTGAAGGTTAAAGTAACCACACAGTTAAAACCTTTGATAAAATCTTGGGTGGGGCCGCAAAACGTAACCTGTAAATAATATTTGCGTGTAAAATAGACTCAACTGTATATAACTACCTCACTATTTCTTCTTCAGATGCGCAAATGATTAAAATAACATCGGTAAAAATATCATGAAAAAAAAAAACGCCAGGTTCCGGAAAATAAAAAGTTGTCCACACTATTTTGGGACATGCATTTCCTCCTTTTACAACAATTTTTCTTCTACCCTTTCAAAGAGGAACCTTCAACATTTGGGCTTTATTGTATTTGGTATCTGCAACTGCTTTCAGTTTGGACAAGTCTATTTTTTTTGTGAAGTTTAGGGTTAAGTAGATTTATAAATTTTTACTAGTGAATGTTGAAAGCATTTGCTAATGAAAATGTGGCTTATATGGTGGGATTTTGACAGGAAATTAAAACAACCAGGGAAAAGAATATACTGGTTACCGGCATTTTCTTTTTTTTCCCCACATGATTTTTGCAAAGTCTTTCTCTTTCCCCCTGCCCCATGAGAGTTGTTTAACCCTTTATCACACAACCTTCAGGAAGAAGGCTTTTAAAAGATTGTGGGAAAAGGAGAAAATGCAGGTAATGATCAGCATTTTCTCCTTTTCCCTTGTTTTCTACCCTATCACACTCCAATCATTTGCGCAACCATTGATTTGTTGTCCGCAATTGATTCAACTGCTCAAATTTAAAATTTTGTTGTTTGGTTAATAAACCCTTTACCACACAATGACGACTTTTGATGACCCCAAGAAAGAAATGTTTTGAAACCATGGTGGGAAAAGGAGAAAATGCGGGTAACCAGCATTTTCTCATTTTCCCAGAATGTTTTCTACCCTTCCAAAAACAAATTTCAGTTTTTGAATCACATTTATTTTGTTATCTGCTTTCAATTTGGACTAGTCTAAAATGTTGTCATTTAGTAAAGAGTTAAGAGTTTAACTACAGCACTTAATGGTTTTTGGTATATGGTCAATTTCAAATGACATATCAAAAGCACTAGGTTAGTTTTTAGCTCAACTGAGCACGAAGTGCTCTGGGTGAGCTATTGTGATTGGTCATCGTCTGTCGTCCGTCCGTCCGTCTGTCCGTTAACAAATTCTTTAAAAATCTTCTCCTCCAAAACCAGATGGCCAATCTTGATAAAACTTAGCAGGAATGTTCCTTGGATGAAGCTCTACAAAAATTGTTAAAAGAATTTAATTCCATCAAAAACTCTGGTTGCCATGGCAACAAAATGGCTGAAAATGGAAAAAATCTTTAAAAATCTTCTTGTGACAAACCATAAGGCCGAGAGCATTCATATTTTGTATGAAGCATCATTGGGTGACCCTTTACCAAAATTGTTAAAATTATTCCCCTGGGGTCATATTTGGGCTTTGGCCAATCAAAAAACACAGATTTACATTTAGCCCTATTTAATTGCCATTTTGCATAGGGTTTGGCCAAAGCTATCTCAGCCAAAACTTTAAACCTCTGTCTTAATCATCATCCGATTTTTCAGCATTGAAATATCATAGATAAATGATTTTTACCAATCATGTTAAGCTTTGGTTACAGTTGGATACCTTGTCTTATAATTTTTTTGTAAATGGCAAAACTATCACATTATATACAACAACTGCCTGTGTTGCAAATGATAAAAGATGCCTATACAGTGTTTACCAACTTACAACAATTAATAGTATTGCATTAGTTGTACTAATCCTTCAAGTTGGAAATTCACTCGGAAAAATAAAGCAAAGCCTATCGTGAAGTCATGTTTTTTATTAGTTAGGCTGTTTTCAAAGAAAATCTGAGGTATTGCTATAGCCTTGGCATCCATGTTGTTGGCGTTCTCGGCGTAGGCACCCGCATGCGGTGCTCTTGTGTCTCGTATGCCCCCACATTGATGGATTCAGAGCATTATGTCAGTCCAATTATCCAAAACTTAAAATTATGTCTCCCTGCTGTTGTTTTTGGCAGCACAGTCTGTCTGTCTCTCTGTTCATCTGCTTTTCCGATTCCAGATGAAATCTCTGAATATGTTAGGATGATTTTGATATAATTTCATACATTTGTTCAGTATAACCTACCGGCAGTTGTGTAAAAAACCAAAAATTTCATCGGCTCAAAACCAGGGTATGCCTTACTTGAAAAGAATAGCCTGCCCATGATAAACCATATAAGTTACAAATATACTCAGGTGAGCGATATAGGACCATCATGGTCCTCTTGTTTGGTTATAATATTTAACTCTTTACCACACTACAAAATTTTAGGATGGTCTAAATTCAAAGCAGTTGCAAACAACAAATTAAAAGTTCCTCAAAAACATAAAATTTGCCTTTCAGAGGGTAGAAAACATAGAGGGAAGAGAAGAAAATGCTGGTTACCAGCATTTTCTCCTTTTCCCACAATGTTTTCAAAAGGCCTTCTGCCACATGGTGCCATTATAAGTCGGGATTGTGTGTCAAAGGATTAGAATTTATAATCTTCATCAAGAATCAGTTATCTTTACCACAATGATTCAGATCTGGATTATCAAGATGTCTATCTGTGGCTTTAAGTATACTTATCTTTGAATTCTTTACCAAATGACACAATTTTTAACTGGACCAAATTCAAGACATTTGCAAACGACAATTCAAATGTTACTAAATTGATGATTTCTGTCTTTGAAAGGGTTGAAAACATTGTGGGACAAGGAAAAATGCTGGTTACCAGCATTTTCTCCTTTTCCCACAGTGTTTTCGAAAGCCTTCTCTTTCAGGGTCATTAAAACTCAGGATTGTGTGATAAAGAGTTAACCCTCAAGTACACATTACTGTGTTTAACTCTTTACCACACAATCCCGACTTTTAACGACCCTGAGACAGAAGACTTTTGAAAACATTGTAGGAAAAGGAGAAAATGCTGGTAACCAGCATTTTCTCCTTTTCCCACAATGTTTTCTACCCTGCCCAAAACAAATTTTAATTTTTGAGTCACTTTAATTTTTCGTCTGTAAATGCTCTCAATTTGGACAAGACTAAAATTTTGTCATTTGGTAAAGAGTTAAAAAACCCTATGGAAGAAGGCCTTTTGAAAGGAGAAAAATTCATAATGGTAACCTACACTTTCTCCAACAAGATTTTCTGTCCTTTCAAAGGCGACTCCTTTCATGTTTGGTTTGTTGTCTGCAAATGTTTTCAATTTCAATACATTTAAAATTTTGTCTGTGGTATAGGGTTAAACCTTAACTGTACATATTTCATGCCCCTGAATTTAATTTAAAGCTTTGGAAAAAAATGTTGTAAAAGGATTGAACATTTCCCACATTAATTTATCCAAGTTGTTAACAAGTGATTTTTTCAATTCTCTCAACTGTGTTTTCTTTCCATATTGTTTGTAGTAGCTTTTTGTAAGTCTGGAGTAATATTTTGTGCTGTAACAGCTTTAATGAATAAATTTCCCTCTCACTAGTAATGATGGCACTTCTGAAAATATTGTGAAAAGTGGAGAAAAAAATTGTAGTGTTTTGCTATCCATTCCGATTAGCATCGTGTTGCAATGACACAAGGTATCGGAAAGTTTAGGAGGAAATGAAAATTTATTTTTCAATTGGTAATGAAAATAATGTAGAAAAAAGAGCAGCTTCCTCAAAATCATTGAAGAAAAAGGAGCAAGTCCTTCCCACAATAGTTTTTAACAGCTGTCTTCTGCAGGGGTGTGAAAAGTTTTATTATTGTTGTAATAGTTAAAGTCTTTAGGGGATCAAAAAATTTTGGACTAACGTCAAAGTAAAATTATTTGTGACAAGTGCATCTTAAATGAAGGTATTTGTGGATTAAAGAGAAGAAAAAAGTGTTAAAAAAGGAGAAATGGCAGGTTATCAACATTTCCTGCTTTTCGCACAGTGTTTTCAAATGCTTCCTTCTTTAGGGTCATTAATATGCAGGTTCATTTGTTAAAGGTTGGTTCTGTCCTCAAAAAGTGATACTCGAGGTCCAGATTTTCAAGATTAAAAAACTGATATTTTATTCTATAGATAAGAAATAGTCAAACATCCAACTTAAGGATACCTTTGATTACCGTATATACTCGACTATAAGACGCATTTTTTTCCCTAAAATATTTTGCTTGATGTTGGGGGTGCGTCTTATAAGCGCATAATCAGTTTGAGATGTCGATTCTTCCAGGAGAGAGGGCCGATCAGCCGGCCATCATGAAGGGTGGGGAACTTCCTATTTCAATATAAAGCGCCGTTTAAATCGCTAATATCCGTTGATATACATCAAAAGGATAAATAAATACCTACCGATCTGAAACTATGGCAAAAATCGTCATTTTGGGTGTTTTCTCTTTGTTTTACTTGTGTATTTCTAAATAAATCGGACTTCAGGAGGCATTTTTGTTGTTGTTGTTGTTGCTGTCCCATTAACGCAAGTGTGTAAAGCACGGACTCTCTCGTCGTATGACGTATGGTAGTAGACGCGGTATTTGATATCAAATGCAATATTAATCGAATTGTTGAAAGGAAAAAAAAGGTCATTATCTCTTTACCACCAGACAAAAGTTTGGACTTGACCAAAGTGATAACGTGTGCAGACGAAAAAAATCTATCTTTATCAATGATTTCAGTCCTCAATAGACTAGTGATTTATAAGGAGAAAATGCTGTTTAAAATAGCCTTTGAATTTTCTTACATTGTTTTCAAAGTCTTCTGCCTTTAGTGTTGTTTAAAATTCGGGACTGTGTAGAAAAGGGTTAAAAGCACAGGTACATACTTTACAAGTATGTCGGATAGATGTCAAACTTACGCCTAAAAGTCTAGTGAAACAAAAAGTTATTGTTGTCAAAGGACAAGGTGTGAAAGTGACACATCGACTCTTCTCGAAACCCCTCGTCTAACAACAGCAGTTAGTGATGTGCCGGTTTGTCCCAGATGTTTCAATTCGCCCCGGGTGTAATTTATCATGAATACTCTTCACTTCGTGAGATAGATTTTGATAAGTTTATACGATGTGAATACGTCCCCTGTCAGATAACCGAGCTGGACATATTATTTTTAATGTAATGGAAAGTATTAGAGAAAGTCCGGCATTGAAGCATGTTTTTATTAGTTCGGCCTACAATAACAGGTAAAGTCAAGAATGAATTCTGTGAATGTTGTTTGAAATCGAATAGAAATTCGCCATTTCAAAAAGGACAATCGCCCAACAATTTTCTATCAATTTCACGAAGCCAACGTTACGGACACATCATAAAAATTACCTGCGTCTTATATGGGGTCATCAGTGAAAATCCCGATTTAGGGATCCAAAGTTAGGGGTGCGTCTTATAAGCGGAGGCGTCTTACAGTCGAGCATACACGGTAAATATAATTTGGATTGATTTGTTTGTTTTATTGAATGGCAAACTTTATAATGGTTGAAACTGTTTTGAAACATCTAGAGTGACAAGTGCATTAACATGCGGGTACCTATGCTAGGCAGCAGTTGCTTATAGTGAAAATTTTCAATCCAAAAAGGAGCATAACCGTGTCAAATATTTTGATTGTTACCTGCCCCTTTTATATGGGTTTCCCTTTTGATAGTTAACAACTAGTCTAAGTTTGAAGTAAATATCTTCTGTATGACATATATGTTGTAAAATATCAAAGTTTATGAAAATTCTAGGTTGAAATGTCAAAGTTTTTGCTTGACGCAGACGACGCCAGAGCTATGACAAATACCTGGAAGTTTTCTTTGAAAACAGCTGAACTAAAAATTGAATTCCATGCTTCAGACAGAGGTCAAGATAAGATTGGGTTATGAAATTTTAAAGGCATTTTTTTTTCACTAAAATCCTAATTTTTGATGGGATGAGGGAATTCAAATGAGTATCAACAACATAGATTTTAACTCTGTACCAGATGGTAAGATTTTAGCCTTGTCCAAATTAAAAGGATTTGCAGACAACAAATTAGATTCTATTCAAAATTTAGAATTTGTCTTTCAAAAGGTAGAATGCATTATGGGAAAAGGAGAAAATGCTTGTTACCAGCATTTTCACAATGTTTTCATAAGCTGTCTTTCTCAGGATCATTAAAAGTTGGCTTTAATGAAGAACTACAGACATTATGCTTCTTTCACCAGAAAATATTAGTGCATGTCATAGGTGTCGCCAGAAGTAAAATATCTATACGCACAGTGAACTTTATGATGATGTGAAATTGCTTGACAGCGTGACGTCATGCATGAAACCTCACATTTATTGTAAAGCATTGAGGAATTCTCTAGTTATTAGTGCATCAATTTAACACATCTACTTAGTTTGAAAAGGTGCACACATCCTAGAAAAAACTCAATTCATGTATGGGCTATGATATTGTGATTTACAAATTTGGTCAAAGATTTTTTTTTTATACACATGTGCATATTGCGCGTAATGGGCGCTTACGCCCTTGCATGTAACCTGTACCTCTGCTTTGAAATATCAGTTGAGTTTACAAAAAATCCTCTGGGGTACCTTTCACCAAACTGCGTACGCACGAAATTTGCATACACAGTTTTTGAAAGCAAGCATTAAGTCTGAAAACAAATTTCACTGAACTGCATAACTTTACGTATTGATTAGGTATTTGCAAAACATTACGCCACATCATATCTTTGGGTAAAGCAGGGATCGTACGTTTGTATATTCAATCCCAAAAAAGTTGGCGTAAGTCTACGCAGTTTAGTGAAAGGTACCCCAGGAGAATAAATCTCTGTGTTATTTAAAAAAAAGTTTATGCAAAAGTCATTATGAAAAAAAGGCCCATTCTGTAGGCCTACATTATGTACATTCAAACTGCATGAAGTAGAAATACACACCCTTGTAATAATCATGGTGGACAAATATAGATATTGAAGGAAAGGCAGTTATTGACATACAGCTATTATTCAATCATAATCATTGGTATTCATCAGGAAATTGGTGTTATAAATCATAAATAATTATTAAATTACCTCTGCCTGTTTTTTAAACAAATCAGATCAGACCAAGTAACATTATCTCAGCTTCCTTATATAATGGGATAACACGTTTGAATGTTTGGTCAGTACATTACACCAAAGATCTACATGCACTTTAATCAGGAAGAAACAAATTACCATTTTTATCATGCAATATTATACAAACTGACAGCTGTCCACAACTCCAAAGATTTAATTTTCAAAAGTCAGCCCTTTTATCAAAGTTTATTTCCATAAATTTGCTTTCCTGCATACAGGTAACTTTGCAAAGTAAAGCATGAAAGTGTTAACAATTTCTATGCTTGAGTTAGTGTGGAAATTCGATTTAAAATACTCTTTGCCTTGGAGGTGTTTTCATCACCTTTTGTGAAGCTACATTAACTCAATGTAAAATATTCAAAAGATGAATCAGAATTTGACAACTCAGGCTGAATCTATATCTTGCATTCAAATTTTGTTTTTAACATTTCACATGGAAGGCATGTAGAGGTAAAAGGATTCCAAAATAGGCTTTTTTATAACTTCTTTTCAGACTTATGCAGAGAAATATTGTAATTAACTGCACATCTGTATTATTGGTTGAATATATTAGACATGTACATGACATAGTTTTATAAGCATTTAATCAATCAAGCTTGTACTTTGTATTGTCCTCTCCTCTAAAATAAAGCCTTTAAATTGTTGAGTAGTTGAATTGAAAAGATAGCACAAGATTGTGAAAAATTGCAAGATGTGAAGATTCAAATATTACATCTTGGCGTTCGGTTGTCTAATGAAATGAAGCTATGTTTTATTTTAGATTATATTTATTGGTTTGATAGATATTGATTAAGCCTGGTCTGTCTTCAAAGGCCAATTAGTTGTCATATTAAACAATTGCCTTGCCTGACATTGGCTATTTTGTAGCATCGTTGAAGCAATGAAGTTTCCGATACCCATCTTGTTGGCCCTTGTCTTTCCTGTCAATGTTTTTGTACACCTTTTGATATGAGCTAAGGTCAGCTTTTGTGCTTATCTGCTGCCAGTTCTGATTGTTGGTTTGTTCCTCCATCAACAACTGCTTTACTCCTTCACAACACAATCTGGACTTTTAACAACCTTGAGGAAGAAGGCATTTAAAAACATTGTGAGGAAAGATGCTGATAATCAGTATTTATTAATTTTTCATCAATGTTTTCTGTTGATTTAAGGACAAATTCCATCAATTGGGCCGCCCTTAATTTTTTTGTCTGTAGATGCTTTCAGTAAATTGGACCTGTCTTAGATTTTGCTAGATGGTAAAGAGTGAAAAGATGTCTTCTCAGACTATTGGACCTCGGCCAAATCTGATTTCCTTCTGCGTTGGAGATGACAAAGAGAATGTCCTGATATGGCCTAGGTTATATTGTCTTTATTAACATGCTTGGCAAAAACTCTGAAAAAGTAAGCCTTTGCCACAATTGTGAATTTGAATTAATGTGACCATCTTGTCTTTGCAAAAAGGACCCTCATTTTTTCTAAGGCAGTTTTTTGTCAATCAGTTGAACTCGGTCAGTATTAGACATTTTCAAGCACCTATAAGATTTAACACTGATGAAGCAGGCGTGAAATCCAAGCTTTTGCATCTATTACACTTTTGCACCAAAGCATGGCTATAGATATACTAGTATCAACATTCAGTTAATCCTATCCATGTCAAAACTAGAAGATTACATTCTCCGTTGCCAGGGACAGTTGATATATGTCGCAATGATTCAAGTTGTAAACCGTGCTCTGGTATCAAGGTTAAATTTTGCTGTTTGAAATAAACAAAAGCGTGAACACTGAAGACACTGTAAACATCATTTATCTTAAATATATATCCATTATTTCAATTTATTTTGTGTTAGGTAAAAAAAATCAACCAGAACTCATATTTCAGTGTCAGAACATCTTTGTACTCTGCATCTCAATGCTTTTTTAGAAAACAAAATTTACACTTGATAATATTGAAAGCCTTTGCAGGCAACAAATTAATTGTGGTTCAAATGATGGGATTTGACTGTGAAAGGGACAAAAAACATTGTGGGTATAAAAGAAAATGTTTGTTACCTTCATTTTCCCTTTTTCCTACAGTTTTTTTAAAAGATCTCATGTGGTATCCATGGTTTTGAGGTAGAGTGTCGGCCTCATAATCATATGGTCCTGAGATCAATAGCGGGTGTAATTTTTTAACTGTTTATTGGCCCACACATTTGACGTCAGTACTGGTGTAGTTTCCAGCAAGCAGAATCGAGAGAGATTAGTATAAGTTGCAAGAACTTGTTTCTCACTCGATGTAAAATAAATATATTTAAAATAAAAGTCTTCTCCATCAGGGTCGTTGCATTCTGGGTCCTTATTCACCAACCATTCTTAGAATATTCTTGGTCAAAACCATTTGGTTTAGCCCATCAGATGTTGTGTTACTTTCAAGTTTAGAATTTCTTGAGAATAAGACTAAGAATATTCTTAAGAATGGTTGGTGAATATGGACCCAGGACTTGTGTGGTGATCTGGACTGAAGCACAACCAGATTCATTTTTAGAGTTAAATTTGGAATTTAGATCCTTTTTCATGAAAATTCAAAACTCAGTTTTAATTTTGAATTTTTAGGCCTGTCATCAGATTGTCAGAGATGGAGTAAGAAAAAGTATTTAAAGTGATCTCTTGAAAGTGTGGCAGTGAGTTGCATTTTTGATCCAATTAATTATCAATAAGTTCATTCCAAATGATTTCCAGTAAATCAGAATTAAAACAGAGTTCTTTTGTCACACTTACTGAACATTTCTCAACATAAATTCTTAGCTATATCCTTTAATTATAGCAGGTATGAGGAAAAATCAATGATGGATATGGGCTGAAATCTACATAATCATGTAGTTACTGTAAAGGCCCTATAGCTGCCAAAAGTAAACAGTGCTGATGTTAAAATGCATTCAAATTTAAATCATACCATTAAAAAGTATGTACATTATCGTGAAGATGACAATCTGTTATTGTACGGTTGGTCCATTTGTTAGTTATTGACAGAAAAATAAAATCTAAAACTATGTTAAAAGATGCCAGGTTCCAGTATCATTTGTTTCCTTTTTACCTGATTTGAAAATCTAAAACTAGGTTAAAAGTCGGCCTCAAAGTCAGAGTAAGAAAATCCCAGATTATGTTTTGATTTCATGCATTATGAGCACTGATTATGACAATATGAAACTAGGTTAAGTTTTGATATGGTAATTTGCCCTATTTATAATTTTAAAATGCATTATACATCACCTATTTTGTACTTAACCGTTTCATTCTGTCTCAGCTCTTTGAAGATGCGTTGTGCCATATTTTGAGCAAAAGGTCCTTTGAAGATATGATAAATTGTTCTCACATTTTTACAGCATTGCATTCCATTGCTGGTCCATGATTCCTCTTTCTTTTAGTTTGAAAGATTAAAAAAGAAACAATGCATCTTGTTCAAAATTAAGTCAACCACTTTCAGATGAGGCAGTAATATCTGCATTTAAAACACATTTAATGTTACACACATTTTTATGTTTGTGTATTTTGTAAATTTTGAAAACATAGGGTTAAAAGGAGTATTTGCTTTTCCTTTTTTCAGTAAGGCTGCTTTTCTAACAATGATTTCCATATTGTCCTTTGTGTAATTTGTAACAGTTTACAGTACTGTTTTTAACCCATTACCACATAATTCAGAGTTTTGATGACCCTGAAAGAGACAGCTTTTGAAAACATGGTGGGAAAAGGAGAAAATGCTGGTAACCAGCATTTTCTCCTTTTACCACCATGTTTTCAAAAGCCTTCCACAACATAAAATTCAATTTTAAAATCATGTTTTATGATTTGTACTCTGCAAATGCTTTTAATGTGGACAAGTCTAAAATTTTGTCATTTGATATTGAAGAGTAAAGTATTCTGTACAGTAATTGGTAGAATCTCCATCAGAATCAGCCAGAAATCAAGTTCAGCCATGGATCTGTAAAAACAACATGCCTCTGTACACTTGCGTCACAGGCGTTAATTTTATGACGAACTTTGCCACCTATAATGTAGTATATAAGACTGCATTATAGGTGGCGAAGTTCATCATAAAATGAATGGCTGGGACTTGCGTGCTTTGATCTGTCTGTTTTAACACTTTACCACACAATCCTGACCTTTAATGATCCTGAGGAAGAAGCCTTTGAAAAACATGGTGGGAAAAGAAGAAAATGCTGGTAGCCAGCATTTTCTTCTTTCCCTACAAAGTTTTCTACCATTTCTTAGAAAAATTTCCCTATGTGTGCAATATTTACTTTATCGTCTGCAAATGCTTTGCATTTGGACAAGTACAAAAAATTTTCGTTTGGTAAACAGTTAACCCTTTACAAAATTCTAGACTTGTCAATATTTAAAGGGGTTACAGACAGCAAACTGTATGTACGTGTAGCCAAAAAGATGGGATTTGTTGTTGAAGGGGAGAAAATATTGGGAGAAAAAGAATGCTGGTTACGAGCATTTTCTCCTTTTTTCACCATGTTTTCAAAAGCCTTCTTCATCACGGATATTTAAACATGAGATTGGTCGTAAAAGGCTTTGAATGTGCAGTGGATCTTTCAAAAGTAGATGTGTGCCTCTGAATGTTTGAAGACTTTAATGATATGCTAATCAATGTTAACCCTTTACTAATTTCCAAACAATCCTGAGTTTTAACGGCCCTGAGGGAGAAACCTTTTAAAAACATTGAGGGGAAAGGAGAAAATGCTGGTAACAGGCTGAGGCATTTTCTCCTTTTCCCAGTATGTTTTCTACCCTATCAAAGACATACTTTATCAATTTAGCTACTTTTAATTTGTCATTTGCAAATGCTTTCAGTGCTAGTATTAAGATTTGCTGTTTGGTAAAGTGTAAAAATCTGCAATGCTATATGATAGCATTGGCATTGAAAGACAACAGAGCTTAGCAGATGATCAATATATAAAAGAATACACTGTTGATACATAATATTCAAGTTTATTCCTTTCTAATAATTCAATAAAGTTAATACTTTGTTCAGTTTTGGAAACCAGCTAGTGGCTTGGGAAGAGTATTGTACAAAGTCCATGTTATTAATGATGCATCACCAGAAAAGACTTAACGCCACAAAATTGTGAAAAAACACTGGTAAAAGAAACTTCAGGAAGGCAAGGATAGGTCAACTTGCCATCTTGGTAATGCCTGAAATGATGCTGAAAGTGGCATAATAGACAACAAAGAAGCAGCCAAACAAATGAGCCATGCTCTGTGAAAAGGGGGCTTAATACATCTGCAAAAAGTATCAACCCAGGTCAGCCTCCGCAGTCCGCCCAGGCTGACCTGGTTCGAATTTTTTTTGCTATTGGTTGATTTTCTACATGTAAATGCACCTAATGATTCAGTCGTTTGTTAGACAAAACGGATTTTACAGATCAATAATCATGTGATGACTTTCCTTGGTATCATGCATCAGGGAGATGCATTAACCCTTTACCACACAATCATGAGTTTTAACGACCCAGTAGAAGAAGGCTTATGAAAACATCGTGGTAAAAGGAGAAAATGCTGGTAACCAGCATTTTCTCCATTTCCCACAATGTTTTCTACCCTATCAAAGATAGAAATCATCAATTTAGCAACTTGTAATTTGTTGTCTGCAAAAGCTTTCAGTTTGGTCCAGTCCAAGATTTTGTTGTGTCATAAAGAGTTAAAACCCCTTTTTGACAGAGTATGGCTCAAATCATTTTACTGTCTTGTTTCTTTTTTTCAGTACAAGAAGAAGCTTGCAGAAGCCCAGGTACAGTTGGAAACCCAGCAGAGGAAAGAGGAGGATGCCATGTTTCAGAATTTCCAGATGGAAAGAGAGAGGGAGACACAGAAAATCTCAGATGAAATCAAGAAAGAATGGGAAGTAAAGCTGAAAGAACTGACAGACATGTATGAAAAAGACATGTCCAAGAAGAAGAAAAAGGTTGACGACAGAGAGAGAAAGGTATGGTAAAGCTCTTTCTAATTTTTCTTCTAGAAACTAAGCCTATTCTTTACCCGATGACACACTATAGCCGTAGGCCTTTGCAGATTACAAATTAAAATGTGCAGTCAAACTTCGGTGGCTCGAATATGGGTAATTTCGAATACCAAAGAAAGCTCGAACAACGATATCGGTCCCGGCAAAATCTCTATATAATTCATATTGTTCTACCTCGAAAAGCTCGTACAACCCCTTCGCACACATATCACGGTCGCGTCATTCATTTTCCTGTGTATTTTACCTCTCAGAAGTCGAACAAAAGATTCGTCAACAATCAGACGTTGGGTTTCACACCTACATTGTTAATTGGATACACCGGTAATGATCTGTCAAATATTGGATAAGGTGCATGAATTTAACACTTACTGTAAAATATACACACACTTGCTCAATGTGTCAATTACAAACTGTCGCACCATGATTGAATAATCACTTTGTTTTTAATTTTTTGTTTTTCGAGGTTGTTGACCAGAATTAGTGGTCAAGCCATTTTTGTAACGCTATGGTTGCTTGAAGAGTATTGCTTATTAACACATAAGGTTTTATTGACCGCAACTGTGATCTTAATCGGTACATTTAGCATTGATAGAAGTTATAATTAGAACACAAACAAGGTAATGTTTCGCGCTCAATATCTGCAAAATTAATGTCCTTTTTTTCTGACAAAATGACTTTTGGATCTGGAATCGGCCGTTCAACTGGTGAAAGTAGCTTGTTCTCAGCCGAAACGGATACTCTCTTAAAAAACATTGATAGAGTGTATCGATTTCGGCAAAAAAAAAAGCTTTTTTCAACAATTAGACGGCCGATTCCTGTAAAATGACAAAGGTATGTGGTGTGTTCTGTGTGATATTTCCAAATACAAAAGTTATAAAGATGCAATAAGAATATGTGCAACTCGTTCACTGACCACTTCATACCTTGAAATGGATACTTCAAACTACCGATATTTCGAACAAATTACCTAGTGCCAGGGGTGTTCGAGCTTCCGAAGTTTGACTGTAGTTCAAAAGATGACATTTGTCTTTGATAGGGTAGGAAACCTAGTTGGAAAAGGAGAAAACGCTGTTTACCAGCATTTTCTCCTTCTACCACAATATTTTCAAAATTCTTTTTCAACAGGGTCATTAAAAAAGGAATATAGTTTAAATTATGTTAAAACATGGAGGCAACCAGCTGGTAACCAGCATTTTTTCCTTTTCCCATAATGCTTTCTACCTTTACAAAGACAAATATCCTTGTTTTAGTCTTGTTGATTTTGTTTTCTGTAATTGCTTTCAGTTTGGACAAGTCCAAAATTTTGTCATTTGGTAAAGGGTTTAATATGGACAAATGTGGGAGACAGCCGTGTAGTGGTAGAGCGTCTGCCTGACTCACACCAAAGGTATTGGGTTTGAATCCTGTGTGAGCAATGGTTTGGAACCACCCACATCATGGCGCGAGTATTGGTTATATTTTAGGCAGCTAGTGTAGATCAAGATCAGACTGCACAGAATGTGCAATCTGATCTTGATCTACACTGTCTGATAAGAATATTATTATACCCCCGCAAAACGAATATTTTCGGGGGTATACTGGTATCAGCCTGTCTGTCCATCCGTGTGTCCGTCCATGTGTCCGTCTGTGTACAAAATACTAGTAATTTTGTGTCGCGAACTCCTCCTACAGTTTTCCTTCAATTGTATTGAAACTTTGCACATATATTGATCATATATTGAAGATTTGCAACACGCTGTTTTCAAGTGTCAACTCCTCCTGGTTGAGGAATTATCTCTCCTTGAACTTGACACTTTTTTTCTCTGAAAGCGCTGGCAGGGGTATTAAGTCACATTCAATGACAGCTCTAGTTTTCACCCAAAAAATAACTTTAAAATAGCAACACTTGGGTTCTTATTATCGGCTTGAAAGTTACATGTTAGTTATTCAGTTGGATAACGGTTAAGGTTTCCAGGTAGGAATTGTGGAGAGGGAAAAAATTGTAAGCTATAAGAACTTGTTTCACAATCAGTGTAAAATAAAACTTAACAATGGACATTTCTTTTATTTTCTTCTCTGATAAAGATTTAACCCTTGACCACACATTATCCAAACTTTAAAGATTGTGACAGGAAGGGCTTTAGAAACAGTGTTGAAAAAGGATAAAATGCTGGCAATCAGGATGTTCTCTATCCTATCACCTACAAATCCCTTAATTTGGGCCACATTTAAATCCAATTTGTGCCAGTGCTTTCAAAACAGACAAGTCCAAAATTGTGTTGCCTAGTAAAGAGATAACCTGAATATACAAACTTTTGAACAAATTATTGCAAAGCAAGATGTTGGAAAAGCTCTTGTCTAAAAAAGGTAACCACAAAGAAAGCCTAATCTGTAAACTTGAGTTGATTTAACTCTTTACCACATGAGAAAATTTCAGACCAGTCCAAATTGAAAGCATTTGCAGACGACGAAATAAATGTGACTGAAAAATTGAAATTTGGTTTGGGAAGGGTAGAACACATTGTGGGAAAAGGAGAAAATGCTGGTAACCAGCATTTTCTCCTTTTCCTACAATGTGTTCAAAAGGCTTCTTTCTCAGGGTTGTTAAAAGTCAGGATTGTGTGGTAAAGAGTTAAGTGTTTATTTATTTAGATAACTGCTTAACAATGCTTGGTTGTAAAGAATGTCACAGTGTTATTTTCATATCCATTCCTAATCCTTACCAAACAGTCCTAAGTTTAAATGACCCCGGCGAGGAAGGCTTTTGAAAACATTGTGGAACAGGAGGAAATTCTGGTGACCAGTATTTTCATCATTTGAAACTTTTTTTGTCGGCAAGCAATTTCAAATGAATTGAATCTAAAATTTTCTACTGTAGAAAAAGTTGTGAAAGGTGCTTTAACTCTTTACCAAACAATCCCGGCTTCTCACGACTCTGTAAAAGAAGCCTTTTGAAAACATTGTGGGAAACGGAGAAAATGCTGGTAAACCAGCATTTTCTCTTTTTCCCAAAATGTTTTCTACCCTTCCCAAAACAATTTTTAATTTTTGAGTCACAGTAAATTTGTTGTCTGCTAATGTTTTCAATTTGGAACAGTCTAAAATTTTGTTGTCTGGTAAAGAGTTAAAGGTTAACTCTTTGACAATGAAGGTGAGAGAAACAAATATTTTCAGATAATACAGAAAATCTTCTTGTGGTGCATGTAGTTTCAAAGCTGTTTTGGGCTTAATATCTTCAAGAAAACTAGACAGTGTAGATCAGTGATCAGACTGCACATTCTGTGCAGTATGATCTTGATCTAGACTGTCTGTAAGAGTACCTAATCATGCTAAGAGTGAAGTCCTTACAACATAATACCATCTTATTTGTTCTCAATTGTTAGCATTCTTTAGCAGATTTCATCTAGCAAATATTAGGTGATTCACCCTTTTTGTGGTAAGACCATTTCAATGAGATTTGTGCAGATTTAAAGATCACATCTTCTGCAGTATTTAGTAATTTTATAACCAAACTTCTTTTTTCCCTGTATCATATTTCAACATCTTCATATCCTCAATTTCTTTTTAACTCTTTACCAAATGACAAAAATGTAGACTTGTCAAAATTGAAAGCATTTCCAGATTACAACTTAAACGTGACTCAAATGATGGAACTTGTATTTAATAGGGTAGAGAAAACATTGTGGGAAAAGGAGAAAATGCTGGCTACCAGCATTTTCTCCTTTTCCCACCACATTTTCAAAAGGTGTTCTTCCTCAGGGTCGTTAAAAGTCGGGAATGTGTAATAAAGGGTTAATATTTTTTATGTTTTACTAAAAAATTTAATTTCATCAGAGCTGAATTACATGTATTTAACTGGTTTTTGCACCTGAACCCTTTACCACACAATGCCGACTTCTAACGACCCTGACAAAGAAAGCTTTTGAAAACATTGTGGGAAAAGGAGAAAATGCTGGTAACCAGCATTTTCTCCTTTTCCCACAATGTTTTCTACCTTATCAAGGTCAAATTTGTCATTTGGGCTACCTTCAATTTGTCGTCTGCAAATGCTTTCAATTTGGACCAGTCTGATTTTTTGTCGTTTGGTAAAGGGTTAAACAAAACATCCATTCATTTACAGTTATACTGTTTACCAAAGAATCCTGAGGTTTTAATAGTCTTGATAAAGGAGGCTTCTGAAAGCATTGTGATGTACAATTAACACAAATTCAAAAAAAGATAAACACTTTGAGCATGATTTTAGTGGGTTTTAGTTGCAATGTAAATCAGGAGAAAGCGAGCAGAGCATTAATACCATTTACAATATCTACAATTCACTTTAAATTTGCAATAATTGTTTAGGTATTCATTGATAGACCTTTGAGGAGGGATAGGGTTTTGATATAAAAGGAGGTATTAAGAGCCTTTATTCTGAAAATATTAAGGTTTTCACCTATAAACTGAATACAATAAATTTGACATCCACCCTGATCAGTTGGTATTCCAAAAGGGGTTGTACACTGGTGAATCACCAAGTAGCCAATGCTGTTGCTGATACACTGCTGCCGATGTAAATAACAACTATAATCACAACTTATGACCTGTGTTTCTGTTAAATAGCATGGTATAGGCCAGTGTTGGTAAACAAATACCACAAGTATAGTGTTTGCATTTTAAGCATCTTCACTGTGAAATTGTTGTATAAAAAATTATATTTACTGATATTATCTTCTGAAAAAAAGTATGCAACTGCTGTCATCTTCAAAATAATTCATGGAAAACATAAAAAAATAAATACAGGTAAGGGCAAGGGCTTAATTGTTTACGAAACGACAAAAATTTGGATTGGATCAAATTGAAAGCACTTGCGGACAACAAATTAAATGTAGCTTAGATGGTGATTTCTGTATTTGATACGGTGAAAAAAATTATGGGAAAAGGAGGAAATGCTGGTTCCCAGCATTTCCTCCTTTTCCACGGTGTTTTCAAAAGCCTTCTCTTTCAGGGTCGTTAAAACTTGAGATGGTGTGGTAAAGAGTCAATTTTGAAATTATGGTCTAACATTTATATCAATTATTGAAACAAAATTGACATTTGTAGTAAACCATCATAGAGAAACTATAAAACTCTCTCAAGAACTAACATTGTCATTGAACAATCTTAACTTTGTATTTTGTAGAATTTAAGACTGAATTGTTACATTATATTTCATTGGATATTCTGTTTGATGAAAATACTGATTTGAGTTCATTTAGTTCACCCCCTGTCAAGGGGCTTTTGAAAATACCTGTTAAAGAAAGGACTTATCAAAGGAAACTTCACAGATCCTATCTATCTCTCCTACTGTTTGCAAACACATGAATACAAATATTTACAATTCACTTCACCCCCTTAAACAGGTTACCACTTTTCCATAGGGCTTTTAAAGTGTCTAATTTATGAAAATAAAATCAAAAGGGAGATAGCTGAGAATCTACGCACAATGCTGTTAGTGGTCCATCTGAATCTATAAAACACCTGTCACAACTGTAATTTAATTTAAAGGCAGTGTAGATCCAGATCAGACTGCAGAAAGAGAGAAGTTCTGTTCTTGGACCTACACTGTTAGCTATGAAGAGGTATTCCAGTTGTAAGGAGCTTTGATACTGCACTTTTTGCAGTCTAGTTCCTTCAACCCTTAGGCTGCTAAGGGCAATTCTCTGATCTTTTTTGGACAGTGTAGATCAAGATCAGACTGCACAGAACATGTAGTCTGATCTTAGATCCACACTGTCCGTTAAGGAGATATTTTCCTGTACAAAGTAACTTTGAAATTGTGAAATTCTGGTTTTTACTATCGGCTTAAAAGTTTCATTTCAGTCATTGCAGTCTGCACAGGCTGACATGAATTGAAACTTTTTACTATCGGCCAGTTTTCTACATGTGCAAGGACAACTCTTTCTCCAGATTCAGTCAAGCGTTATACTGAATGACATTTATGTATCCATAATTATGTGATAACTTGCTTGGTATTATGCACCAGGGATATGCATTAAGCTGCCTTTTGTCAAAGCATGGTTCATATATTTCGAAAATTTTGGGAAAAAAAAGCCCTAAGGCTGACAGCACACAGCATAATGCTTATATAGCCTGTATTGAAAAATTTTATGGGAGTCTGCTAGAAGACTTGTATTAGAATGCAAGGTTTCAAATTACAAGGGCGCAGGGCCATACAATACAAAGGACTGGTGCCTATAAAAAATCCTTTACCATGGTTGTAAATTACAAAACATACCATATTTTTCTGTAGATCTGCTCGCCTATTCAAACCAAATAGATAGGTTAAATTAATGCACTGATGACTAGGGAATTCCTCTGTGCTTTACAATAAATGCCAGTCCCTAGCGCTTCCTCCCCCATCGGCACTTTGGATCTCAGTGTGTGTATAAATATTTTAATCTTTGCTATGCCTATGTTATAATCTTTGATTTATCTTTCAGAATATGACTATTCAATTTGAAAATCAAAAGAAAGATCTAGAGAAGACATTGAAAGTAAAGAAAGAGAAGATGAAGGAGTCTGCGACCTTGAGACTGAAGGAGAAAGGTCAAAAGATGACGTCTGCCCTGGTACAGAAACACAGTGAGCAGATGTTGGATCTTTTAGCCATAAAGAAAGAGGAGCTGAGAAAGGATCTGGAAAAGGAGTTGGAAGCCCAGGTGAGTTAACCCTTTACCACACGGCAAAATTTAAGACCTATCCAAATTGAAAGCATTTGCAGACGACAATTTCATAGTGGCTCAAATGACACAACTTTTCTTTGATAGGGTAGAAAACTTTGTGGGAAAAGGAGAAAATGCTGGTTACCAGCATTTTCTCGTTTTCCCACAATGTTTTCAAAAGGCCTCTTTTTTAGGGGCGTCAAAAGGCGTCATTGTGTGGTAATGGGTTAACTCTACAAAATGACAAAATTTTGAAAAAAATCCAGAGCATTTGCCAACGACAAATCAGACGTTACTCAATAAGGGAATTATACATGAAAAGGGTAGAAAACATTGTTGAAAAAGGAGAAAATGCTGGTTACCAGCATTTTCTCCTATTCCCACTATATGTTCTAAAGCCTTCTCAAGCCGTCAAAACTAAGGATTGTGTGGTAAAGGGTTAAAGACTTATACTTTCTACAAACCCATGCTGCCTTGAAAAAGATTCACTGCAGATGAGCTTCAAAACATAGTTTTAAAGTTTAGAGTTCTAAATCAATAAAATGTATGTTTTCAGGTGAAAAAAAAAAGCCAAAATACCGTATTTTCCAGACAATAGGCCACGGCCTATCTGTTAAAAAAAGTGGAAATTTTTAAGGGTGCGGCCTATAAGACGAAGCGGCTTATACGTTAATTTTATTTTTCAAATTGTTCTATTTGTCTGGCCTATAAAACAGAAAATTAAGGAAAGCAGTCTACGATTACCTTCGTGGGTGCCATTTCGGTTCACACCCCAAGTGTTTTTTTTTTCGAACATGAATACCTTTAATTGGTAGAAAAATAAATCTGCTTGCAAACTGACGCAAGTGTTAAAACTCATGACCACCCTTCTGATTTTCACTCCTTCTGATTGACATTGTCGGTTGGTACCATTCAGTGTTTACCTGCCATTGTAATTAAGGGCATTGTTTGGCGTGTACCGTCAATTAATCAATCAAAATGACATTTTGACAATTCCTAATTTCTTTAAAACATTCTACAAGGGATGAATGAATGATATCGGTCTCAAGTCCTTTTAGTAATTTGATCTGCAAAAGGGGAAATCAATTCAATGGAATGAAAAAATACAAAAAAAACGGATTAACTTGTTTAATGTGTTTATTATACTACGTATACCTGTAAGCATACATGTCTACTGATTGATGACATTGTACACTAACCAAGCATGTCAGCCGTGGCTTATGTGCCGGAGCGGCCTACACAACATTTTTGTGGTATTTGTCGAAGACAATACCACTATGAGTTCAAGATTGAATTTTGACGACCATGTATTGTGTTTTGTCCAAAGCCGAAGGAAATAAACCCAAATAAACGCAATTTTTCTCAAACAAATGAGTTTTTTGGTAGCACTCGTATATGTAATTGGAAATGGCATGTTAAAATACACTGGATGAGGCCATCGATAAAGGAAATACTAATTTTTTTTCTTTTCTAAAATAGTTAAAATGAAAGGGTGCAGCAGCTTATTGTCCGGAAAATACGGTAGTATCATATGAGTCATGCTCTTGTAAAAGGAGTTTAATGCATCTCTATGATGCGTTATACAAAGGATATCATCACATATTAATGGATACATTGAAAGCAGTTACAGACAACAAATTAAATGTTGTTCGAATGATGTGATTTGTTTATGAAAAGGTAGAAAATATGGGGGAAAAGGAGAAAATGCTGCTATGTTTTTAACCCTTTACCAAACAATCCCTGGTTTTCATGACTCTGGGAAGGAAGGCTTTTGAAAACATTGTAGGAAAAGGAGAAAATGCTGGTAACCAGCATTTTCTCCTTTTCCAACAATGTTTTTCTACCCTATCAAAGACAGAAATCATCACTTGAGCTACATTTAAATTGTTGACTTCAAATGCTTTCAGTTTGGTCCAGTCTCAAATTTTGTCATGTGGTAAAGGGTTAAAAGCCTTTTTGTTTTCAAGGTCTTTAAAATCCAGATTTGTGTGATAAAGGGTTAAGCATTAGGTGGGTTTTATTTGGGGCAATTTTTGCACCATAAGCAATAACTCACAAAGTGCTAGATCGGACTTCAGTTGTTTTTGCAGAACAGGAGGTTGCTGGTTTGATCCCCAGCTCGGCCAATTTCTTTCTGAGGATTGATAATAGTCACTGCAACAGGATTCATTCCCCTCCCACTGCTGACCATTGTTTTGATGATGGCTATGTGGGAAAGCAGCCAATGGCTTGGAGAGAATATTGTGCAGAGTACTGGTAAAAGAAACTCCAAGAAAGCATGGAAAGGTGCACTGGTCGCTGCGATATAACCAAAATAATGTTGCAAAAGGCGTCAAACACTGTTTTTGCAGACAGTGCAGATCAAGATCATCCTGCACAGAATGTCCTGTCTAATCCTGGATCGATACTGTCCACTATACTTATTTACATATTTTGGTTTTAAACTACTTTGATATAACAATATTTCAGATTTTTTGCCTGATTGAAAAGGGGCATTTAAGTAACTCGGCACATTAGGGTTCATAATTTTGCTGTTTCAGCCAATAGAGATGGAAGATCCAGTAGAAAATGAGGAAGTTGTGAAAGAGATCATTGAGACCATGGAAGTACTGGAACAGACAAAGAAAACAGAGCTGCCACCACCCCACCCACCTTCATGTCGGAAAAATGAAATTTACACCGACCCAAGTGTTTTTGAGGCATTGGATGACAGAGTTGTTCAAGTGAGTTTGAAATTAATTACCTTTGCAAGTAGAATATACATAACCCTTAAAGTATGCACCTTTCACTTCTATGGTTGCTTTTATGAGCAGTGTAGGTTATGATCAGACTGCACAGAACATCCAGTCTGATCTTGGATCTACATTGTCCACATTGCTAAGACATATTGTACAAGAGCAACTATGATATTACACTCATCCTCATGAGGTAATGAAAATAAGTGGTTGGTTGGCTAACAAAATTCAGTCCACTTGTATACTTTTTTGGACTTAATACAAAATGATGACAGTTCTTACTTTCTTAGATTACTATTGTAAACAATATAAGTTTTAATGTCTTTAAACCAGAGAAAAATCTTAAATTTGAGGTATTTAGCTTGCTTGATTATTCCTTTCTCCCAGCCATCTGTATCACTGAACTTTTTTTTTTGGGGGGGGGGGGGGGGGCTACAGATAGGTTTCCACTGCAATTTATGATGATTTGGGTGAAAGTTTAGCATTAGTGAATAGTTTAGCTTAAGTGAGTTGACATGATAGATCTAAGATCAGACTGCATGAATCGAAATCTGTGCCGTCAGATCTTGATCTATGCCATTTACAAAAAAAAACCTTTTTCGCCCTTTACCACAAAAATCTGAGTTTTAACCACAGTAAGAAAAAAAGCTTTTGAAAGCAGTGGGAAAAGGAAAAGGACCAATGCTGGTACCCAGCATTTATTCCTTGTTCAACCATGTTTTCTACCCTATCCTAAACAAAAACATTATTCAGCATACATTTTGAATGTTGCCTGTAAATGCAACAAGTCCAAAATTTTGTCTGTTGGTAAAGAGTTGAGTCACAGTTGTTGTATAATGAAAGAAAAGAAAAAGAAAAAAAATGTTTTCAACAGTGGACAATATCACATTCTACCTGGAAAAAATTGGCAAAGCTGTAGTTGTTTTCTGAAATAATGCATTGCCTCATGTAATGGATTTATTCCTCTCTCAATGATCATTATTTCGATGATGGTTATGTAAAAAAGCAGCCAGTGGCTTGGGAAGGATATAATTTGAGAAGTACTGGTGAGAGGAACTCCAGAAAAGCATAAATAGGTGCACTGGCAGCTGCAGTATAGCTGAAATAGTGTTGAAAACTGCATTCAACACCATAGACACATCATTCCTTCCTGACATAGTTATGATAAACACAATGAAATAACCTTAAGAGTGCTGAATTAATGTCAGTTTGGAAAAACAGCAAAAATATTGCTATTTTTGAGTTGTTATTACCAGAATTAGCAACAAAGTAGTGGACAGAGTAGATCTAAGATCAGACTGTACATTCTGTGCAGTCTGATCTTGATCCATTCTGTCCACAAAAACAACTGAAGCCAGCTCAAGTGCTTCAGAAGTTAAGGCTTCATCATAATATTACCTTCAGGTTGCTCAGAATGAACAATTGACATACACAGAACTTATCCAACAGCTTACTGATGGTTTAATGACAGATTTGGAGAAAGTTAGGTAAGTGTAGGGGAATCATGTTTAGCTTCGCTGTTTTCAAAGAAAATGTTGAGGTATTGTTTTAGCCTTTGTGTCATTTGCGTTGTCGTCTGCGTCGTCATGCAAAAACTGAGACATTTTATAATATCTGTTCTTACTTTATTGTAACCTGATATTTACTTCAATCTTGGATAAGTTGATCAATATCAAAAGGGAACCTGTACAACAAGGACAGGTAACTATCAAAGTATTTTTGACACAGTTGTGCCCCTTTTTTGACTTAGAATTTTCACTTAGAATTTTGACTTAGAAAATGAAGCAACCACAGCCGACCAGCACCCACATGCGGTGCTCTTGTTTCTACCCAGCTGTGCACAACCTTTTTTTACATGTTCCAAAAATGATCACATGTTATTATATATATACCCTTTACCAAACAATCCCTTGTTTCAATGATCCTAAGGAAGAAAGCTTTTGAAAACATTGCTGATTACCAGCATTTTCTCCTTTTCCTACAATATATTCTACTCTTTTAAAGAAAAGACCAATTATTTGAGCCACATCTTATTTGCTGTCTGCAAATGTATTCCAAAAGGGCGAGCCTAAATTTTTTGTGGTCTTGTCCTGGGTTCAATCTTAACATGCTTTGCTAGGTTTGTCAAGGGACTTTCCTTTGACATGTCCAAACCTAAAGCATAGTTTATGCAGATGACAAGTTAAATATGGCTCAAATTATTGAAGTTGTAGAGAACAAGGTGGGAAAAGGAGAAAATGCTGGTAACCAGCATTTTCTCCTTTTCCCACCATGTTTTCAAAAGTCTCCTATGCCTGGGTCGTTAAAAGTCAGAATTGTGTGGTAAAGAATTAAAAAAATATTGGCAAAAAAATGAAATATCTCCAAATTTATCGAATTCTATCACTGAAGAGCATGATAGCATGACGTTGTCAAGGGCAACCAAAGATATCTCTACAGACATTGTAGATCAGTGTCAGACTGCACAGAAGATGTGGCCTGATCATTGATCTACCCTGTTCAATGGTTTTTTATAATGATTCCCATCAAAACAGTCTTGGAATAGCCACAAGTGGGATTTCTTCTGACTGAAACTATGTGTTGGTGTATAAGAGATTTTCAAGAGAAATCACCCTAAACTCAAGTAAAAATTTAATACTTGTCCAAATTGAGTCAAGCATTTTGCAGATGATAAATCAAATGTGACTCAAAATTTGAAACACCGTTTTAAAAAAGGTAGAAAACATCGTGGGAAAAGGAGGAAATGCCAGTATTTTCTCCTCTTGACACAATTTTTTCGAAAGTCTTCATCTTTAGGGTTGATGCCGCAGTAGCTCAGTCGGTAGTGTACAGGACTTAATTTCAGAGGGTCTCTGGTTTGATTCCTGGCTCGGCCACTTTCTTTCCAAGGATTGATGATAGTCATTGCAACAGGATTCATTCTTCTCTCATCATTGACCATTGTTTAGACCATGGTTTTGTGGGAAAGCAGCCAGTGGCTCGGAAAGAATATTGTGCGTAGTATTGGTATAAGAAACTCCAGGAAAGTATGGATAGGTGCACTGGCCACCGGGATATAACTGAAATAATGCTGAAAACAGCATTAAACACTATTCAATCAATCAATCAATCAATCAGTCTTCTTAGGGTTTTTTAAGCTCGGGATTGTTTGTTAACCCTTTACCACACAATCCCGACTTTTAACGACCCTGATAAAGAAGCCTTTTGAAAACATTGTGGGAAAAGGAGAAAATGGTGGTAACCAGCATTTTCTCCTTTTCCCTCAATATTTTCTACCCTTCCAAAAACAAATTTCAGTATTTGAGTCACATTTATTGTGTTGTCTTCAAATGCTTTCATTTTGGAGCAGTCCAAAATTTTGTTGTGTGGTAAAGAGGTAAAGGGTTAATTTACTAGATACTCTGCCTAAACAGGTCGTGAAATAACGCAACAATAATTATTGTTTTCTGCTGCCTGAATAGTAGATTTCTCTTTTTTTCACCAAAGGGCTGAACCCTTTACCAAATACAAACAATTCTGTGTTTATACAACGTTACCCTCGGGACTATTCATTTCACTATGTGCCTTTTCCAACATTATTTCAGTCATATTGCAGCAGCCAGAGCACCTATCAATTTACTCCCAAAGTTTATCCTATCAGCGCTTTGTAAACAGAGCACTGACTTTCCAAACCACTGGCTGCAACCTTGAGGTGGAAGGCTTTTACATCCTTTGAAAAGAAGAAATTGCTGCTAACCAGCTTTCATTCCTTTTCCCACAAAATTTTTAGCTCCACTGGCCAAAGGCCAGCGGGCTTATGTCATGGCCCAGTGTCCGTCGTGCATCCGTCCGTCCGTCTGTGCATGCGTACGTGCGTTAACTTTTATTTTAAACATCTTCTCTGAAACTACCCATCCAATTTTGATGAAACTTCACAGAAATGATTCTGCCATGGTCCTCTTTAGAATTCTTGAAAGAATTTGATTCCTTCAAAAACTCTGATTGCCATGGCAACAAAACTTAAAAATATTAGAAATCTTTAAAAATCTTCTTGTCCGAAACCATAAGGCCTAGAGCTACCAAATTTGGCAGGTAGCTTTATCTAGTAGACCTCTATCAAGTTTCTTCAAATAATAGCCCTGGGGTCAAAATTGGCCCCGCCCCGGGGATCACAAGTTTTACATGGGCCTATATAGAGAAAACTTTAGCAATCTTCCTGTACCCAGCTATAAGATCTAGGACTACCAAATTTTGCATGTGGCTTTATCTAGTGGACCTCTACCAAGAGTGCCCAAATTATAGTCCTGGGGTCAAATTTGAACCCGCCCCGGAGGTCACAAGTTTTACTTGGGCTTATATAGAGAAAACTTTAGAAATCTCCCTGTACCTAGCCATAAGGCCTAGGGCTACCAAATTTTGCATATGGCTTTATCTAGTGGACCTCTAGTATGAATGCCCAAATTATAGCCCTGGGGTCAAAAATTGGCCCCGCCCAGGGGGTCACAAGTTTTACATAGGCTTATATGGAGAAAACTTTAGAAATCTCCCTGTACTTAGCCATAAAGCCTAGGGCTAGCAAATTTTGCATGTGGTTTTATCTAGTGGACCTCTAGTATGAATGCCCAAATTATAGCCCTGGGGTCCAATTTGATCTCACCCAGGGCGTCAGAAATTTTACATGGGCTTACTTAGTGAAAACTATAGAAATCTTCTTGTTACTAACCATAAGACCTAGGGCTACTAATTTTAGCCCTGTCTCAGGGTCTTGTGTTGGAAACCAATTTGCCTGGTATTGTAATGTTTGGCGTGTAGGGTTTTTACTTATTAGCCAGTGGAGTGATACAGGGCCATCATGGCCCTCTTGTTTACCTTTCCTAAGACATCCCATCATTTCAGCCACATATAATTTGTTGTCTGCAAATGTTTTCACTTTGGACAAGTCTAAAATTTTGTAGTCTTGTTAAAAGTTTACTCTTTACCTGATGACAAAATTTTGGACGCATCCATATTGAAAGTTTTTGCAGATGATCAATCAAATCTGGCCCAAATGATAGGTTTTGCCTTTGAAAGAGTAAAACTCATTGTTGGAAAAGGAGAAAAATTAATGTTATTTCATGCTTTCCGGTAGGTTATCGAGAAATATCGGTGCAATATTTTTCAATATTTCATGGTTACGACCAGTGAAAATACTGATTTTTGTATTCTAACTTTTCAATTGAAGGCGGAAACAGTTTTTCCCGTGCACTAGTTGCCGAGGTAAGATGCATGTGCCTCACAACCAGATGGAAATATGAAGTAATTTACCTTACATTTCTGGCCCTTGACGTAATATTAATGCGTTCCTATGCGAGGGGGTACGCTACGGGGAATAACCGAAAAGAACTGTACTGGATTTTGATTAAGTTCCCCCCAGAAAGGGTTAAAAGCATGAAATAAATAGAATATTTGTTTTTTTCGGTGAAAGATCGAAATTTATTTCATCTCGTGAACATCATCGGTAATATTTTCACTCAAGGCTGTGCCACTCGTGAAAATATTACCGATGATGTTCACTGGATGAAATAAATTTCGATCTTTCACTGTAAAAAACAAATATCCTCTGTCTAGTTAGCAGCAAATTATACCTTTCCCACAATGTTTTCAAAGCTTTTTTTCTCAGGGTTGTTTAGAAACGGGATTGTTTTGTAATAAAAGATAACATGATTAAATCATATCAGACTCTGCCAATGAGAAAGAGATAAAGCCAGTGCCAGCCCTGTGTGCATGTCATACTGATTACTATGAATTATTGATAACCCGATGGTAACCCTTTCATAGGTCCAGATAATTATGTAGAAGTAATCCAATTCAAAAATCAAGAATTACTATCCGAATACATGACTTTGTAGAAGCATTTTGGCACAGGGAGAAAATTAATTGGCAAGAAATTTCTTCCTTTATCACAATGTTTTCAAAAGTGATCTGCTGAAAGATAAAAAAGTTGTCTGCAGGAGGTAAAGAGTTTACCCTTTACCGTACAGTCTAAAGTTTTAACAGCACTGAAAGAGAAGGCTTTCGCAAACATTGTGTGAAAAGGAAAAAACACTGGTATACAGCATTATCTCCTCTTTCTATAGTCAGTTTTACACCCTTGCAAAGAGGATGCATTCTATCACTTGAGCCACATGCACCTTGTTGTCTTGTTCCAGAATGGACCAGTCTAAAATTTTGTTGTTTGGTAAAGAGTTGATATGCACTATCCATGAAAGCAACTGGAGGTAGCCTTAACACTTTATAACACAATCCCAAATTTCAACGACCCTTTGAAAAAAACCTTTTGAAAACATTGTAGGAAAAAGAGAAAATGCTGGTAACCAGCATTTTCTCTTTTTCCCACAATGTTTTCTATCCTATCAAAGACAACTTCCACCATTTGAGCAACAGTTAAATTGTCGTCTGCAAATGCTTTGAATTTGGACAAGTCTACATTTTTGTCATTTGATAAAGAGTTAACTCTTTACCAAACGACAAATTTTTGGACCGGACCAATTTCAAAGCATTTGCAGATGACATATTAAGTGTTGCTAAAATGATGATTTTTGTCATTGATGAGGTAGAAAACATTGTGGGAAAATAACATTCTGGTTACCAGCATTTCTTTAGGGCCGTTAAAAGCCAGGATTGCATGGTAAAGAGTTAAGTTTGCTTTAAGTTTGAAAGTCATTTTTGATCCAGACTTGGCATGGTCAGGCTCTGTGTTTAAGTCTTTACCAAACATTGACAAAATTTTAGACTGGTCCAAATTGAAAGCATTTTCAGGCGACAAAATAAATGTGACAAAAAAAGTGAAATTTGTGTTTGGAAAGGTAGGAAACATTGTGAGAAAAAGACAAGATGCTGGTTACCAGCATTTTGTCATTTTCTCATAATGTTTTCAAAGCCTTCTTCCTCAGGGTCATTAAAAGTCAGGATTGTGTGGTAAGGGTTAAGGTGTTAGATTCTGATAGAGAGATTGTGGGTTTAACCCTTTCCCAAACAATCCCTGGTTTTCACGGCCCTAAAAAGAAGCCTTTTGAAAACATTGTGGAAAAAGGAGAAAATGCTGGTAACCAGCATTTTCTCCTTTTCCTACAATGTTTTCTACCCTCCCAGAACAAATTTCAATTTTTGAGTCATGTTAATTTTGTCGTCTGCAAATGCTTTCAACTTGGACCAGTCTGAAATTTTGTCGTTTCAGGTAAAGAGTTAATCCACAGTGATGGAGCTGCTTTAATTGTAGGATGTCTTCAGGCAAGGCACTTCAGAGCCTCAGCCCAACAAGGGTAAACTAAACCCTGGAAACATATTTATAATGAATGCTTCATCACACAATTCTGAAGAAGGCTTTTGAAAGCAAAGTGGGAAAAGGAGAAAATGCTGGTAACCAGCATTTTCTCTTTTTTTCTCAATGTTTTATGCCCTGCCAAAGAAAGAAAACATCATTTTGGCTACTTTTGTCATCTGCAAGTGCTTTCAACTGGGAAAAGTCTAGAATTTTGTTGTTCTGTAGAGAGTTAAGTGAATAGTCAATAATTATATTGCTGAAATACTGTAGAAAGGGACATAACTCTATTTCAAGCCCGGCCTGGAGCGCAGTGGTTAGTGTATCTGACTCGTGACCTAGTCTCTATTCTAGCAAACATCTCTCTATATTGGTAAACTGCCTGCCAATACTGATTTTGATACCTGGCTATTTTTAAGTTACCTCAAAACATATTGAAAAGATTATAGGTAATCAATGAAAGGTGAATGTTCTAGAAAACAGAAGTTCTTGCTATCATAGCTTAACCCTTTACCACACAGTCCTGAGTTTTAACAGCCATTAGGAAGGAGCCTTTTGAAAACATTGTGGGAAAAGGAGAAAATACTGCATTTTCTCCTTTTCCCACAATGTTTTCTATGCTTTTTTGATATAAATCCTGACAGTTGGGCCTAGTTTGTTGTCTGCAAAAGCTTTCAATTTGGACCAGTCTGAAATCTTGTTGTTTGGCAAAATTTTAGACTTGTCCAAATTGAAAGCATTTGCAGACGACAAAATAAATATGACTCAAAAATTGAAATTTCTTTTTCGTCGGATGGAAACCATTGTGGGAAATAGAGAAAATGCTGGTTTCCAGCATTTTCTCCATTTTCCACTGTTTTCAAAACGTTTCTTCCTCAGGGTCGTTAAAACTCGGGATTGAGTGGCAAAGAGTTAAAGAGTCATCTTGCAGAACTGCTTTATCTTTATCTGGTTTTTCACAGTCAATTAACTTCCCGTTTCTATCAATATCAACTCTTTACCAAACAACAAAATTTTGTACTTGACCAAATTGAAAGCATTTGCAGATGGCAAAGTGAATGTACCGCAAATGATGACCAGCATTTTCTCTTTCTTCCACAGTATTTTCAGAAGCCTTCTTCTTCAGGGCTGTTAACCCTTATCCTGCTAAATAACTATCAACTAATAAGTCAATAGTAAATACGCAAATGGAGTAATTTTTTGGGGAAAAAATATCTCCTTATCGTATAGTGTAGATGAAAGATCAGACTGCACGTTCTGTGCAGTCTGATCTTGATCTACACTGTCTGCAAAAGGTCAGTGAGTCGTGCCTAGCAGCCAAAGGGTTAGAACTCGGGCTTTAAAATTTGTTCTCAAGTAAAGTTGTTTGTATGTGCTTGTTTGTGGCAACATCGGGTAACAACCTCTCCTCCGCAAATAGACAAGCTTCAGTTGCCCAAAGTTTTGACATATACAAGAAAGGTACAGGGTAATTGTCACAATTTTTGTTGCGACTCTTTTACTAGATGGCAACATTTTATTATTGCCGAAATTGAAATGACTCATTTTGCAGACAACAATTTAAATGTAGCTCTAATTGTAGTATTTAACTAATAACCGAACAACAAAGATTTGGAGTTTCAAAAGCTTTCTTTCTCAGGGTTTTTAAAACTCGGGATTGTCTGGTAAAGGGTTAACTTTGAAAGAAAAGAAAACATTTTGAAAAACTGAGAAAATGCCAGTTACCATTATTTTCTCCTTTTCCCACTATGTTTTCAAAATCCTCCTTCTTCAGGGTCATTGAAACACAGGGTTGTTTGCTAAAGGGGTTAAGTAATTAAGCGTTCACCCAAAACATAGTTGCGGAATTTGAGAAAGTTAAAGTGAATTAGTGTTTCATTTACAAATACGTAATACCTTGCCCTGTGAAAAGGGGGCTTAATGCATCTGTAAAAAAGTATCCTTCCACGTCAGCCTGTGCTGTCTGCGCAGTCTGACATGGGTCTACTCTTTTTGTTTCTGGTTTCTGCATGTCAAAGGGCCAGCGTACCTCATGATTCACTCGGTTGTTTGACAAAATAGATTTTATGGATCTATAATTATGTGATGACTTACTTGGTACCATGCATCATGGAGATGCATTTAGCCCCTTTTTGCCAGAGCATGGCTCATATATTTGAAAACATTGTAAAAAATGTCATTTGGAGGAATAAATAATTAGAGAAACATGTAAGGGTTATGAAATTAAACCGTGCTCTGAGAAAAGGGGGTTTAATGCATCTCTGTGATGCAGAGATACATAAATCCATTTTGTCTAACAACCAAATGCATCATGAGATAGAACGGTCCTTTGAAATGCAGAAAATTTACAAATAGCAAAAGTTTCAACCTGTCAGCCTGCACGGACTATATAGGCTGACATGGGTCGAGATTTTTTTGCAAATACATTGAACCCCTTTTTACAGAGCATGGCCCTAATGTGTTCTTAGAACAGTATGATAAAACAAGGGATAGGTATGTGCAAATGTTTTTTTCAAAGAGTAGTTGCTTTTTTTTTTTTTCAGAATGTTTTCTTCCCTTAAATGCAGTCTACTGCAAGGAAATATGTAGTGTTTGTGTTACCCTCAAAGCGCTGAATAAACCCAAAATATATATCGGTACAGAAATAAGACCCAAATAATCAAAGTTTCAAGGTTGCTCTAGTCTAGAGTGTTTCAGCTAGGAAAAGGAAGAATTGCTTTATACAAGAATAATTTTAACATTACAAGAATCACTGTAAATGACACAATGAAAATATTGTAAGAAGTTTGGACCACATTTCTTTTGTCTTTTAAGATCATTGTGAGACAAGGAGCAATTGCCTGTGACAAAAGGTTGATATCAACAAGTTTAACCCTTAACCCTTTACCAAACGGTAAAATTTTTGGCCAGTTTTACATTTGAAGCATTTGCAAATAACAAATTAAGAGTGGTTCAAATGAGGGGCTTTGACTCTGAAAGGAGAGAAAACATTGCAGGAAAAGGAGAAAATGCTGGTTACCAGCATTTTCTCCTTTTCCCACAATGTTTTCAAAAGGCTTCTTCCACAGGGTCGTTAAAAGTTGGGATTGTGTGGTAAAGGGTTAAACTGCCTTTCACAACAAAAGTTGCCTTTGCAGCCAGTGTAGATCAAAGATCAGGCTGCATGTTTTGTCATGGTGTCATTTATATAAAGCAATTCTTCCTTTTCCGAGAATTTTTTTCAAAAAGAAAAGACAGTTTTTTTTTCCATACTTTGAAATTTTTCTTTGTTCTGTCACTTTCTATTATTTCTAGTATGTCCAAAATTCATTTATTTCAGAGCTATATTTCGCTGGATTACTGTCAAGGATTTGAACATCATGGAGTTTGATGAGAAAATTGAATCGGACACGCCTCTGGGACTGTTGAGAGGGATCAAGTTTGGCACCGAAACTTACCATGTACTCTTCATGAGGTTGTGCAGGTGAGGTCATAACAGCATTGCAAGATCTATACCTTTGTTCCATTGTGGCTATGAGATTAACCCTTTATCACGCAATCCCATGTTTTAACCCCCAAGAAGGAAGACGTTTGAAAAAATTGTTGTTTTCCAACAATGTTTTCTACCCTTTCTTAGACAAGTTAGAACATTTGGGCCACATTTGTCACTTGCAATTGCTTTAAGTTAGGACAAGGCTGAATAGTTGTCATTTGATAAAAAGTTAAGGTGTTGGATTTGTAATAAGGAAATGTTAGTTTGATCACAGCTGGCAATGGGCATGTCCTTGGGCAAGGCATTGCAGCACTCTGGCTTAGGACTTTGAATAAATCAGGTGCAGATAGCTATTTATTTATTACAGTCTATAAATACCAAGAAGTACCGTATAGGTCAAAAGCCAGCATAGTCAGCTATGCTGAAAAGTTTTATGCTTTTTTTTGTCATTCATTATATTGACCTGTGTACTTCTAATTAGATACTATGTAATCAAATGCTTTTCATGACTGTTCAAGGATTCTAACATTTGTTTGCCCCACAGCTTTGCTGGTCTACACTGTGTGGAAATTAAAGGTCATTCCAAGAGTGTTGGGTATGAGCCTGGAACGAAGGTGCAACCTGAGATCTTCCAGAATACCTGGAATGCTGTGTTAATTGATGGTGACTGGAGATTGGTACAATGCAACTGGGGAGCCAGGTATGCTATTTTGTGTTTAATATATTTTCTTCTTATACAGTTTTGTAATCTTATTGCCTACTTTATTTAACCTGATCCAGGTAAACATCATTTACATAAATTAAAATTGTACTTTTACCCTCAGCATCGCACGGAGCTGCCTTTGGCATATGTCCCAATTGGTCACAGAAATATTTCGTACAGTATGCGAGAATTAGATTGCTTACCTGTACTTTCCATGTATATATAACTTCCCAAATAATTGTCGGAAAACTTTCTATTTGTATGCCTACTAATATATTCAGCATAAAGATCAGGATCAGGTTAAATGAAGGGGGCAATACCAACAGTACTATAAGAGCTTGAATTCAGGCTTTCCTTATATGGGAAAACAGCTGATGGCTTAGTGGGAATATTGTTATAGTACTGGTGAAAAATAGCAGAAATGCTTAGATACATGTAGGTGCACATGGTACTGGCTTATCTATAATTATTGCTGAAAGTCGCTTCAAGCAAAAGGCTAATTACTTCCACAGTTGATGGTATAAATGCACAACTACCAGTGACAGGTAACTGTCCCCGAATGCGATATTAGGTTTTAACTGGTTGCTTCACAATAAATGTCCGAATATGAAAAGATGCATTGTAAACGTCTCACTATTGAGACTACCAGTGGTGGCAGGGAATATTTGTCAGCTTGTGGCAATTCTAGTTCTTTGTGATTAAAAATACATGCAGTTCAAATGAATGTTTTCAAAATTTTCTGCTTCAGATTTGTAAATTTGTTTCAGAGCTAATATCCAGACAGTAAAGAAAATGTAATTAACATCTACAGCCATGTTTTGCCAACTTAACTTCAAGAATGCCAAAGACCTTTTTACATTTTGCCAAAGTTGCAGTACATTTTTGTTTTAGCTAAACCCTTTTCCAAACATTTCCAGGCTTTTTAAAGTATTGTGGAAAAAGGAGAAAATGCTGGTAATCAGCATTTTCTCCATGCCCCACAATGTTTCCTACTTTTTCCACTTTTTCAATAATAAATCCCATCGTAACAGCCACATTTGAATTGAAGTCTGCAAAATGCTTTCAAAATGGACAAGTGTTGTCCTCTTGTATATCATCAAAGCCAAGTTCAAAAACTTACACAGCAGAGCCTGTAAGAGTAGTACAGGGCTTGAAATCGGGGGTCTGCTGGCTAGAATCCCAAGCTAGGCATACTTCTTTCAGGGATTGATGATAGTCATTGCAACAGGAGTCATTCTTCTCTCACAGCTGATCTATGTTTTGACAATAGTTATTTGAGAAAGCAGCCAGCGGCTTAGGAAGAATATTGTGTAAGTACTGGTAAGAGAAACTGGGTAGATCAGTCAGTAATGTACAGGGCTTGCAACCCAGGGATTGCTGGTTAGATTCCTCAGCTTGGCCAAATTCTGTGGATTGATGAAGGTCAATAAGAAAGGATTCACTCCTCTCTCACCGCTAGACATTGTTTCAATGATGTTTGTTCGAAATCAGCCAGTGGCTTGAAAAGAATGTTGTTCTAAGTACAAGTAAAAAAAAAAAAAGTCAAGGGCAGCATGAATGGATGCACTGGCAGCAGCTATATAACTGAGATAATGTTAAAAATTGCATTTAAACCTTTACAATCAAACAAATGCATGTGTTTTGTCTAAATCTATTTCGCAGACACTTGGTTTTAAACAAAGATAGAAGACGAGGTGGGTCTGCAAAGAAGAAAGAGAATGGACATATTGATAATCAGGGAGATGAAGGCAAAGAGAACAACAAATCCAAAGAAAAATCAAAAGATAAAATTAGATACCAGTATGATGAACATTACTTCCTTACTGACCCTGATGAGTTTATTCAAGAATTCTGGTCAAAGGACAAAGATTGGCAGCTTCTGGAAGCTCCAATTTCATTGGAAGAATTTGAGGCTCTGCCATTTGTTCGTTCAGTCTTTTTCCATTTTGGATTACGCTTTGATCGCACAATGCCCGCAGTGATTGAAACCAATGATAAAGGAGGGGCTGACATTCGTATTAGAATTCCTGAAAAGTTTGAAGATGATCTTGTGTTCTATTACCAGCTGCGATTCGCTGATGCTGAACGTAAGCTGGAAGCTACATATCGTGGTGCAAATTTGGAACGCTATGTTTTTCAGACTGTGTTAGATAGTCTTTCTATGTTTAGTATTCATGTACCAACAACAGGAGAGTATTATCTAGAAATATTTGCAAACAAGATAGATGAAAGTAACAAAATTAGTTTAACTGGAGATGAAACCATTTCCCCATTCAGACTGAAATGTGCCTGTAAGTTCAAGATACGCTGTAAAACCCTGAAAGGAAAGATGCACCCACTCCCAGACTGTGCGTCTGGTGAATGGGGCCCTAAAAAAGCTCTACGCCATTTTGGATTAAAGCCCATCTATGGAGATAGCTCAGACACCTCATCTGACACAGGGAGCCAGTCTAGTGACCCGGGAGACAACCCTAAAGCTGGTATTCTGAATGTGGAAGATACAACAACCCTGCGATTTAAAATGCCAATGCCACTACAGTTTGTTGCTAAATTAAAGATGAATAATATAGAACAAAAGGCTCTGGATCCATTTGTGTACCACACTGTAGAAAAGGATATTCTTTGTGTAACAGTGACCTTACCTCAACTTGGACAGTTTGGCCTTGACCTTTATGCAAAACCCAAATCGTCCGATGCTAAAACACTCTCCCATGCTTGCAAATACCTTCTTAATGGGACCAGAGTGTCAAATCCAGTCGATCTTCCAAAATCAGAACGCTCATTTGCCCGACGAGGAACCATTGGTCCAACTTCATCATTTAACGACATGGGCATTAAACTTCTATCCCACACTGATGCTCAAATCACATTAGAGGAAAATAATCATGACATACAAATAGAGATCGAAGCACCAGAAGATATTGATATCTCCTTCCACTTGCTGCGAGAGCCAGATGAAGATGCCAAAGAATTTGTTAAAATGGAAAGAGATGGTAAAGATAAGAAAAAGGTTGTGTTTAATGTTAAACTAGGTAAACATGGAAATTACCTGTTAAGTATCTATGCTTGTAAATCGAAAGGTGGGGATGGGTCCATGCCAAATGTTTTTAATTATGTCATTGCCCACAAAAAGAAGAACCCTCTCTTATCAGCCCAGGCACAAGATGGTTCAAATCTTCAGGTGGTCTTTGAAGACAAAAAGTCAGGTGGACTTTTGAAAAAGTCCATATTTGGAAGTAAAAAGAAGGAAAAAGAAAAGGAAAAGAAAAAATAAATGGAAAAGATGGCTCCATGTTACAGCTATGTTAAGCATTCAAACTGACAAAACAGTGATCAAATATTATATAAGCCATGCTCTGGCAAAAGGGGGTTTAATGCATCTCCATGATCCATTACACCAAGCAAGTCATTAAATAATTATGGATCCATAAAATCTAATTTTTGTAATGATTGCCAGAATAATGAGGTAAAATGATACTTGGACCTGCAAAAAATTTACTGAAAGCAAAAAAATGCAACACCGGTCAGCCTGTGTGAATTGCGCAGGCTGACCTGGATTGATAATTTTTACAGATTCATTAAACCCCTTTTCCCAAGACCATGGCTCAATTTCGTGTGCTTTTCAAAATCTGATATTTCTCCACTACTTTACCAACAATAAAGAAAATAAAATGCTTATACAACACCATGACAGAACTAAGGATAACTTTCGATCTACTTGGTTCTTTACATCATGCAGACAGCTGTTTTGGTCTTTCAACATTTTGGCTAAAGGAGAACTTGTTCTTACCAAGGAATTTTTCCTGTTGCCAAAATATTTTCACATGTAGATCTATACATTTATGACGATGGAAAAAACTGAAGGAATTCTAGATTTTTATTACTTATTTTGAAACAATTAGATCTGACCAGTTAAAAACAGTCCTACATGTTACCAACCCTTGGCAAAGGGCCTTTTGAAAATATTATGGGAAAAGGAGACATTTTGGTAACCAGGGTCCATATTCACCAACCATTCTTAAGAACATTCTTAGTCATATTCTCAAGAATTTTCTAAATTTCAAAGTAAGACACTGTCTGATGGGCTAAACCAAATGGTATATAGCCAATCAAAAGTTGTGTTACTTCCAAAATCAATGATAAAACCAAGAATGTTTTTAAGAATAGTGAACACAGACCCAGCATCTTTTTACTTTTTTCTACAATGTTTTCCAAGATAGATGCCATCATTTATTTGGGCCACATTTAGTTTGTCGTCTGCAAAAGACATTCGCTTCGAACAAGTCTAGAATTTTGCTGTTTGGAAAAGAGTTAATCTGTTCTAACTCTTTACCACACTATCCAGAATTTTTAATGACCTTGACAGAGAAGGCATTTGGAAACGTGGGAAAAAGAGAAAATACTGGTAAATACAATGGTTTTTGACCCTATCAGACAGAAATCGTCTTTTGAGCTACATTTGTAATCTGCAAATGCTTTCCATTTAGTGGAGTCAAAAATGTTGGTGTTTGTTAACTCTTTACCACACAATCCTTAGTTTTAACAACCCTGATGCGGAAGGCTTTTAAAAACATTATGGGAAAAGGAGAAAATGCTGGTAACCAGCATTTTCTCCTTTTCCCACAATGTTTTCTACCCTTCCAAAAACAAATTTCAATTTTTGAATTTCATTTTTCGTCTGCTAATGCTTTCAATTTGGAATAGGCTAGAATTTTGTCGTTTGGTAAAGGGTTAACGGATTAATCTGTACACATTTTGCCAAGCACACAATAGTGGCTAATTACTCATCCTTAAATTGTGGTTTTGATCAAACTTTTATTTATTGGAAGCCGCTCGCAGTAAGATACTTAACCCTTTAGCAAACAATCCTAAGTTTTAGAGACTTAAAGATACAGCCGTACAGCTAGTAAGAAAAAAATGGTGTTAAAACTTTAAAGTGTGTAAAATGGCTCAGCCATAAACATAGATGAATTATCAATATATCTTGAGTAAAGGATAGAAAAATACAAGGGATTTGTCCTCATTTAAAACCGGAAACAACAACAGCAATTGCTTTGAAGGCCTCTAAACATGAAATGTATTTTTTATCCATCGTAATCTGTACAATCTTGCAGCCATCAGGGGCAACATTTGGCATGAAGATACAAGAAAGATTATCATTAAATAAAATAATGATGAAATGGGTTAAAAAATTGACTGAAAACTTCCTGTAAACGAGTATAGATGTATCTTTACGAGAATAAAATTTAATTTGGATATATCTTGTTTTTTGTTGTTGGGTAAAGAGTTAGACAAAGGTTCATATGAATTGGTCAGATGAAAGGATTGTACAATAGTAAATTTATGCACTTTGTGTCATTTACCTGTTGAGCACCTTTCTCAACTATAGTTTCCTTTTCCCACAATGATTTCTATCCTTCCACAGACAAATCCCATCACTTGAAACAAATTCAATTTGTCATCTGTAAAATTCTTTCAATATGGGCGAGTCCAAAACTTTGCTGTGTGATAAAAAAGTTAATTGGTGCTTTAAAGATTAAACTAAGACACTTTATGGAAATTTGGAATCCTGCGTGGCTCAGTGTAGGACTTGTAACCCGGAGGCCTCCTGTTTGAGCATCACTGGATGCACTAGGTTTTTTTTTGTTGGAGTGTCCTTACGGCAAGACATTTCAGAGCCGAAGTACTGGTGAAACCCAGGACATATATGAATAGGTGAGTTGTCACCACAATATGACTGAAGTAGTGTTGAAAGTAGTGTGTAACACCATTTAATGCAGTTCCTATGAAAATTTTTACAATTTTTCCTGTACCGGTACAATATTTGCTTACATGAGCCTCATTTAATTGTGTTCTCTTAATTAACTGATCATGAACGGTGTGTTCAAGATGAATTGGCTGTAATTTGCAATCATTGACATGTATATTTAACTGTAAACTGTTTTGCTTTAGTGTTTGGTTATTTGCAGTAATATCAAAATATCTTCTTATATACCTCTTGTTTTGTTTTTGTATTTAATTTCTGTTAGTGTAGCTTTCAGCAAGGCTTTTGCATAGTGGATCTTATTTATAGTTTATGTTGAAATTTGTTTGTGATATAATGTAATGGAAGTAGATGGCTATGCCTGACCCTTTCCAGAAGACAAAATTTTAGACTTGTCCAAATTGAAAGAATTTGCAGACGACAAAATCTAACGTGGTTCAAATGGGAAAAGTTGTGTTTGAAAGGATAGAAACCAATGCAGGAAAAGGAGAAAATGCTGGTAACCAGCATTTAATCTTTTTCCCACACTGTTTTCAAAAGCCTTATTTTGTTACAAGTTGAGTTTCACTGCTACACCATATTTCTTTTGTGATGTTTTTTGAGGATTGAGTGAACATCATCGGTAATATTTTCACGGGTGTCGCAGCCACAAGTGAAAATATTACAAATGATGTTCACGAGATGAAATAAATTTCAATCTTTCACCAAAAAAACAAATATTCTGTTTATTTCATACTTCTAACCCCTTTTTGGGGGGGATTTACATCAAAATCCAGTACAGTTGTTTTCAGTAATTTCACGTGGTGTACCCCCTCAGCATAACAACACATTACAATATTACATAAAGCACGAGAAATGTTTCAAGGGTCATATTTCCATCTGGTTGAATGGCAGACGCTGATTACCTAGGTAACTAGTGCGCGGGAACTACTGTTTCCGCCTTCAATTGAATAGTTAGAAAATAAAACCGGTATTTTTTACTGGTGGTAACCATGAAATATCGAACAACATTCCACCGTTATTTCTCGATAAACTACTGAAAAGCATGACATAATGTAAGGTAGTGTGTGTACTGAGTCAAGTAACTTCAACTTTCAGTCATTTGGACAGAATTAATTTTTCTTTCAATGACCATAGCTTCAACACCTTTCATGTGGATAATAATGAGTGGCTTTCACAGAACATTGTACATAGTAATAAATAGAGGAACTTCAGGAACACATGCATTTATTAGTGTACTGGCTACCATGGCATAACTGAAATGGTAACCAACATTTTCTCTTTTTCTCATTATGTTTCTATTCTATCAGAGACAAATTTCATCATTTGAGGTACATTTGTTTTGTTGTCTGTGAATGCTTTTAATTTGGACAGGACTACGATGTTGTCATTTGGTTAAGAGTTAACTTCAAACGCGACTTCTTCTTAAACATGGTATCAGAATTTTTCTTGAAAATGTGGGTTGTTTTTGGTCATCCAAAACATTTTTGAAAGATAAAATACCGTTTTTGAAATGAAACGGTTTACATACTTCTTTCTATCCTAACTGTTTCTATCCTGTCTAACTGGGCTTGCTATTTTCAAACATTCGAAAGTTTGTAACTCAAAGGGGAAAGGAAAATAATTTTTTCCTATTGTTACACATAACAATCTTGGAAAAGATGTAACTGCTTGATGCACACTCTTTCTTATTTTCTTAGAGTACATCACAGTACTTTCAAAAAGAAGTCTTCAGATGGGGAATGAGTTTCTTTTTTTTGTACAGTAAAGGATTAACCCTTTACCAGACGACAAAATTTTAGCCTTGTCCAAATTGAAAACATTTGCAGACGACAATTTAACATTGGCTCAAATGATGGAATTTTGTCTTTGATAGGGTAGAAAACATCGTGGAAAAAGGAGAAAATGCTGGTTACCATCATTTTCTCCTTTTCCAAGTGTTTTCAAAAGGCTTCTTTCAAAAGTTGGCATTGTTGGGTAAAGGGTTAAGCGCTAGAATCAGATTAACTCTGTACCAACAACAAAACTCCGTACCAAACAACAAAAATTTAGACTTGTCCTAATTACATACATTTGCAAATGATATAATAGACATGACTCAAAAACTGAAACTTGTATATGAAAGCGTAGAAAGCATTGTGGGAAAAGGGTTGTTAAAATTTAAATTGTGTGGTAGAGGGTCAGACTGCTTTTGTGGTCAGTGTAGTTAAAGATCAGATTGCACAGAACCTGCAGTCTTCGACTTGTTTAGATTACAAGCATTTGCTAATGACATAATAGATGTGAATCAAAAATACAAATTTGAGTATGAAAGGGTAGAAAAAAGGATTGTTAAAATTAAGAATTGTATTGTAGAGGGTCAACTGCTTTTCGGGACAGTGTGGTTAAAGATCAGATTGCACAGAGCCTGTGGTCTGATCTGGGATTTACACTGTCGGCTACTATATTACATAATATTCTGGCCAAAACAATCCTCAATATTTCAGCTCCTTATTGTAAAGATTCATTGCATAAATTCTTTGCCACACAGTCCCAAGTTTAGAATAAAGCTTTTGAAATGATTGTGGCAAAAGAAGAATATGCTGGTAAATAGCATTTTCCTTTTCCCACAATGTTTCTACCCTAAAAGAAAGAAATTTGAATTTTCGAGTCACATGTATTTTGTCATCTGCAAATGCTATCAATTTAGACATTCCTAAAATTTTGTTGTTTGGTAAAGAGTCAATTTATTTGCTGTTAAGGTTAATGTGCTTCATGCATATTCAGCAGACGAGACAAAAAATACCATTAATTTTAGAATATTTTCATGGCAAACCAATATTAGACTCTTCCAAATTCAAAGCGTCTGCAGACAACAATTTCAAAAGTAGTACATACGCACTAAGTTTTTTTTGACAAGGAAGAAAACAGTGGGAAGAATAAAGAAAATGCTGGTAACCAGCATTGTCTCCTTTCCCCACAATGCTTTTTTACTACTTTTTCCGAAAGGTCAGTAAAGGGCTAATATTCTTTTTTGCTTTTAATCAGTTCAGCAATTTTTGCACAAATGTACAATTTTTCTAATTCTGTGATTAACACTGCTCCAAATGAAAAGTTTTAGACCTTTCCGAATTAACAGCATCACATGACAACAACACATGACAAATTTAAAAGTGATACAAACGAACATAAGTTCTTTGACAGATTAGAAAACATTGTTGGAAAAGGAGAAAATGCTGGTTACCAGCATTTTCTCCTTTTCCCACAATGTTTTCATAAGGCCTCTTCTGCAGGGTCGTGAAAACCCGGGACTTTTTGGTAAAGGGTTAAGACTGAACCTAAATTTAATGTGTTTAGCTGAACTTGTTTCACTGCCTTATGTAAAAAATGTTACATTCTCAATGAAACTTTGTCTGTTACTATCCTAATAATGATGATTTATATTAAGGTTTATATAAAATATATTGTACACTTTTGGTGCGACTGCCTGGACCCTAAATTACTTACATGAAATTTTGTAAAGGAATCTGTTTTCTATGTTTGTTATATTTGTTAATTCATGAGACCTAGCTCTTTATATAGATGCATTTTGGTGCAATTTCTTTTGGTGTTTGTCTTAAAAGGGGCAGTTTTAGATTAATTTTGCTGCTAATGAAAATTTTTTGTTTATTCTGTACCAAATGATAAAATGTGAGCCTTTACCAAATTGAAACACTTGGAGACAATATGTTAAATCTTACTCAAAACATGAAATCTGCTTTCAAAAGGTAGAAAACATCAAGGGAAAAGGAGAAAATGTTGGTTATCAACTTTTCTGCTTTTCCCACAATGTTTTCAAAGGCCTTCTCTGTAAAGACCGTTAAAACTCGGTATTGTGTGATAAAGGGTTAAACACTGATAAGTACTACAAAAAACATGTATAATTTTTATGCAAAGATAAAGAAAGTGTCCCAAAAGCCTGCTTGTAGACCTGATGTTACCCAATTTTGAACTTGTACTAGATGTCATCAAGACATTCATTTTTGATTACCGGTAACTATCAGCCAAAAAATGTGGCCTCTAGATTGGACACAAGGTTTTTCTAAGATTTGTCCCAGTGCCCTTCTTTTTGACATGTGACCCGATTTCAAACTAGTCGGACATGTCATCAAGACAAACATTCTGCCCAAGTTTCATGAATATTGGACTGAAAAGAGTGCCCACAAGGTAGTTGTTGATGCCTGGACAACGCAAAAAGGACACAGCAGGATCATAAAAGTTCACCTTCAGCACTTTTGTGATCAGGTGTGCTAAAATTGATTGGGCAGTTTGACACCTTGTCAAATATTTTAGGTTATGGAAGGTGAAGCAGGTTTGTAAAAGTGACAAGTGCCTGTTGGTATTACACTGTTTCTCAACTTTGGAAGACTTTGATGTCCAGCCTGATTTGGATCTACACTGCTCAATACCTTGCGAGATATTCTGACCCAGATTGCTTAGATACTTGGTAATTTACATCTTTGTTAACTCTTTATCAAATGACAAAGTTACTACAAATTTAGTTTGGCTCAAATATTGAAATTTGTGATTGAAAGGGCAGAAAACTTTGTGAAAAAAGGTGAAAATGCATGTTACCAGCATTTTGTCTTATTCCCACAATGTTTTCAAAAGCCTTCTCCCGCAAGATTGTTATAACATAGGCTCAACCCTTGACCATACAGTCCAGACTTTTAACAACCCTGAGGAAAACAGCTTTTGAAAACATTGTTGGAAAAAGAGAAAATGCTGGTAACCAGCATTTTCTCCTTTTCCCACAATGTTTTCTATCCTTACCAGAACAAATTTCAATTTTCGATTTACATTTATTTTGTTGTCTGCAAATGCTTGCAATTTCGACAAGTCTAATTTTTTTTCATTTGGTAACAAGTTAACATTATTTTGCCAGCATTTTTCATATTATCATAGGTCAGAATAGGTCCATGATGAGAATTAATGTTTGTTGTCTTACCTTAATCTAAAAGTGTCAGCACCAGCACCATAAGGTGCCTAGGGTTTTGTAAGAAGCTAAGTTACTAGTTGCTAGTTGCTGATTCTTTGTTTTTTGTGATGTTGTTTGTGTTATTAATGATGATGCATAATTATATTACATATTGGTCTGTTCTGATATTTTCCATACAACTATGATATTATGGTAATAAATTGGTGTATTGAAACTTACATGTACGGTTTGTCTTGCTATGCCTTTCACATAACAATGAAATCAAAATACTCTTGACCCATTGATGGCAAAAAATATAGATGAAATGGACTCTTTCAGTTGGATAAGAAAATGGCCTCGGTATTGAAATATCACAGCTGATTTGGCAATCTGTTTTACAAAGTATCAGACAGTGCAGACCCAAGATCAGGTTCCATATTCACCAACTATTCCTAGTTATTCTATGTCTGATTCAAACTTTAGAAAGTAACATAACTTCTGATTGGCTAAACCAGATGGTTTAGCCAATCAGAAGCTGTGTTATTTTCAAATTTAGAAAATTCTTGAGAATAATACAAAGAATGTTCAAATGAATGGTTTGTGAATACAAGCCAAGACCTATTTTGTGCAACCTGATTTTGATTTGCTCTGTCCACTGAACTCTTTCAGCACCAAATGTGTAAACATGACATCTTTTGAGAGCTGAAAATACAATCCATTGATATAAGATTATCTTAGAGGCTTGACTGAACAAGCGAACAGTATAGATCCAAGATAAGATGGCAAGTTCTGAGCAGTCTGATCTTGATCTATGCTTTTTGCAAAATCCCCTATTTCTGCCTATAGTACTGGAAGGATTAACCCTTTACCACACAATCTCGAGTTTTGATGACCTTGAGAAATAAAATTTTTGAAAACATTATTGGAAAAGGTGAAAATGCTGGTAACCAGGATTTTCTCTTTTTTCCATATTGTTTTCTACTCAATTAAAGGCAAGTTTCAGTATTTGACCTACTGTTGATTTGTCATCTGCATGTTTTGAATTTGGACAGGTCTAAAATTTTATTGTGTGGTAAAGAGTTAATCAAGTATCCTGGTTGTGATGCACATTCTTACTTAGGGGCTGCATCAAAGTAGTAATGTTTGTTTCTTTGGTGCAGAATGACATTTCCAGCAGTATTTTACTTGGGTCATGGTGGCTGGAGCATCTTTCCCGTGTTCCAAGGTTTTCTTTATTCTCTACAAAATACAGCCCTCTTTCCAAGTCAGTAGCTGCTTTCCCACATAGAGAGTCAAATCTATGCTCAGATCAATTAATCTAAGAGGAGTTATTCCTGTCACAATGCCTTACATCAACCCAAAGAAAAAACAGGCACTGCATGCTGGTGCCAAAGTTGGGCTTTTGTTGCTTGATTTTTCAGGGACAATTCCAAGTTGAAAAAAGGGCTGTGTCAAAAATACTGATGGTTATCTGCCCTTGTTGTATTGGTTCCCCTTTTTGATAGTGTCCAAGTTTTAAGTAAATATCGTCAGTGAAGTCAGAGATATTGTAAAATGTCAAGGTTTTTTGCACGACGACACAGATGACAACACACAGACGCCAGGGCTTCGACAATAACTTGATGTTTTCTTTGAAAACAGCTGAGCTAAAAATCAGTTGAACTCTTCAAATTAAAGCTGCACTTAGACTTGATTACTGTGACAAGAGAATATGGCATCAGATATGAACTACAATCAAATGGAAACATCCAACAGAGATTAATTTCAAGATGATGTGGCTTTTTGACATAACATGATTTTCATTTTCTACCTTGTTGTTCTCGCCTTTGGTTTGTTTATGGTTTGTCAACCTTACAAACTACCGTGGGTGAAATATTCTCAAACTGTGGGTCAAAACAGCACAAGCAATAAATAATTCATATAACTCTCGCTTGTGAAGTTACAATTTCAAAATAAAATTGAGCCATGCTCAGCAAAAAGGGGTTTTAATGCATCTGGAAAGTGCATTGACCTAGGTCAGCCTGTGCAGGATGACCTGGGTCCAATCTTTTTGCTATTTGTTGATTTTCTGCATGTCAAAGAACTAATGTACCGTATTTCCCGGACAATAAGCAGCGGCCTATCTGTTAAGGAAGTGGAAACTTTCAAGGGTGTGGCCTGTAAGACGACGCTGCCTACATGTATATGTGAATTTTATTTTTCTAAATGATCTCTTACTTAGGCCGGTTAAAGTAAAAATAAATGAAAACCAATGACAAATGACAATTTGACAATTTTCAAAATTCCTTAAAATATTTGACAAAGGATGAAAAAATGATAACGGTCTCAAGTCCTCTGAGTGATTTGATCTCTGGAAGGGGAAATCACTCTGATGATACAGAAAAAATTTGCAAAAACCACAGATGAATTTGTTTCATGTGTATTTTAATACATAACCGGTAGACATACATGTACGAGGGTTGTTCGATATGTAATGTGTATTGTACGATATCTTAAAAGCATTCGACTCAAATAGTGAAATGAACATTACATCCCTTCAAAGTATTCTCCGCGGTTTGAAATATATGATTTCAATCTCTGAATCCATATCTGAAATGCGTCACGGTACGCTGATTTAGGTAAACCTCTGAGGCACTGACTGATGGCTGAGCCAAGGGCTTGTCGGGACTAGTAACGACGACCAGATAAGAACTTTTTAAGTTTTTGAAAAAAGAAAAAGTCGCATGGGGCTAGATCTGGAGAGTATGGTGGGTGTGGCAAGACGGTAACCTTCTCCGACTTCAAAAATTGCTTCACAAGCTCAGATGTATGTGATGGAGCATTATCATGAAGTAGACGAACATGCCTAAATCCTGACACGGCGTCGTTTAAGATAATATTTCTTGACCTTTTTTAGTATAACATCTCGGTAATACCGACCTGTAACGCTTTTGCCCTTCGGCACCAGAATTTGTACAGCTATACCATCACATGAGAAGAATATGCAATAAATAGAGGATCTTACATGAGTGTTTATGTAATATCATTTTTATCAAACGAGTTGACTAATATTGTATGACGCGAGCCTTGGCGAGCGTCAAATACATTTTAGTCAACGAGTTTGATAAAAATGATAATACATAAACACGAATGTGAGGTTCTATTTATCACATAAAACGAATGACAGACAAAAAATATCCTGCCTCGCCACCGTTTGCCTATACATGTATACCGTTCACGGGTCCATGTTTACAATTGTACTTTGGTTTCAAATGTGTACATACACAAGTAGATAGCTCCATGACATTTACACCGAAAGTAGAATAAGACTAGAAGGGGTAAATGCAACTAATTCAGCAATGTTGTTTTAAAAAACCTGTCGCTGCATTTCTTGCTTTTTATTAAACATGAAAATCAAAATCTGTCCACGTGCATACGCCTTAGCAACAGTGACGTCATTTTTCCGCGAAACAGCGTAGTAGTACAAATTCCGGCATTTCCCGTGGTTGGTTCCGTAAGCTTCATGCGTTCATGACTGAAAATTGATCAGAACCGGGACCCAAAAAACGATAATACACTAGTGTATTATCAAAAATAAGTCATGGGTTTAATACACTGCCGGGGGAGGTTTTATGTGATAAAGAACCTTCTTTGTGCTTGTGCTTCTTTTGGCAACTACAGGCCTTCTACCGTGTTTAGTTAGCCATATTTTGTTTCCAGTTTTTCTTACTGGTTTGAAATAGTAAACCCATGTTTTGTCACCAGTAACAATGTTTGCAAATTGTCTTTGATTGAATTTGGGAAACATTTTGAGCAATTGCTTAGCGGGTTGTACTCGTACCCGTTTTTGGTCATCTGTCAATATATGCGGTATCCATCCGGCAGAAATCTTTCGTACTTTCAAAATACGCTTCAAAATGAAATGCACCCGCGATAGCGATATGCCAACAGCGTTGGCAATATCACGAATCGTATATCTGCCATCACTTTCAATTATTTCCCTGACTTTTGAGACATTTGCCTTGCCTGTAAAAGTCACAGGTCGGCCAGATTTTGCTGCATCTTTGATGGACTCTGTGCCAGTCAGAAATTTCTTTCTCCAACTACGAACTGTCTCATAAGATACCTTGTCAGACCCATAAACTTCCCCCAATTCAGTAAAAATCTGCATTACTGAATGACCGAGTTTTGTGCGAACTTTTATATAAGCTCTAATTTCTTCAATATTCTTAATCCGTTTCCCAACCATTTTTACAACAGTGGTCAACAACTAGCTCTACTGAAATGACTATAAGTTTAAAACTATGTGGAGCTGAAGGCTCGTGTTTATACCGTTGGAAAGGTATTGAATAGAGCTATTCAAGCATATCATCATCCACGAAATCGTGCAAAGCGTTATCGCGCTGTGGTACAATACACATTACATATCGAACAGCCCTCGTATCTATGGATGGGTGTCATTGTCCATTAACCAAGCCGGGGCTGTCTAGATACAATACTTTCTATTTCTAAAACAGTTAATATGAAAGGGTGCGGCCTATACAGTGCAGAAGCTTATTGTCCGGAAAATACGGTACCTCATGATTAAATTGATTGTTACACAAAATGGATTTTCTGGATCCATAATACTGTGATGTTTTGCTTGGTATTATGCGTCATGGAGATGCATTTAAACCCCTTTTGCCAGAGCACTGCTCCATTACAAAGGAAATAGTTACTCAGGAAATTCCTGATTCACTGCACAGCATTGAAATACATTGTGAACAAGAGCACTGCATGTGGGTGCCAATGCTTGCCTGTAGTTGCTTGATTTTCAGTGAAAATTAAGTCAAAAAGGGGCATAACTGTGTCAAAAAATATTTTGATGGTTACCTTCCTTTGTTGTACGAGTTCCCCTTTTGATTGATTGATTGATTGATTGGTGTTTAACGCCGTTTTCAACATTATTTCAGTTATATCGCGGTGGCCAGTGCACCTATCCATGCTTTTCTGGAGTCTCTTTTACCAGTACTCCACACAATTTTCTTTCCAAGCCACTGGCTGCTCTCCCACATAGCCATCGTTGAAACAATGGTCAGCGGTGAGAGAGGAATGAATCCTGTCGCAATGACTATATCATCAATCCTCGGAAAGAAATTGGCCGAGCCCCCTTTTGATAGTGCACAACTTGTCCAAGTTTGAAGTAAATATCAGAAATGACAGAGATCAGAAATGACAGAGATGTGTCAATGTTTTTGCAAGACGATGCTGATGCGAAGGCTATGAAAATACCTTGATGTTTTCTTCAAAAACACCTGAGCAAATAAAAAGACATTGTATTTCAGATCATAAATATGATTTAATATTTGGTGCAACAGACTGATCAAACATGTCAGACAAGCCTGCATCAGCAAACTCTTTTTCAAGGTCCCTCTCACTTGCCACCTCGCTTCTCCGAAAGTCTTTAAATCTAAAAACAGCAAAAGTAAACAGGTAAGTTATGTGACAACATTGTTTTCACATGTATATAAGTATCAAACCTTAATTTACACTGACTATTGGCACAGCCAAGTACCTATATCGGTAATGTTATAGCTTTACCAAACCACAAAACTTTGGACTTCACCAAATTAAAAGCATTTGTAGACGACAAATCGAATGTAGCTCAAATGATGATTTCTATCTTTAGTATAAACATGTCTATTTTACATCGATTCAGAAACAAAATCTTGCAACTTATACTAATCTCTCTCCATTCTGCTTCCTGGAAACTACGACAGTACTCGCGCCAAATGTGTTGGCCAATGAACAGTCCTAAGCTGACACCTGCTCCTGGGTATCAAACTCAGGACCTTATGATTACAAGGCTAACACTCTACCTCACAACCATGGACACCACATCTCACAACCATAGACACCATTTCTGTCTTTGATAGGGTAAAAAACATTGTGGGAAAAGGAGAAATTGCTGGCAACCAGCATTTTCTCTTTTTCCCACAATATTTTTAACAGCCCTTTTAAGGGTCGTTAAACCTGGTAATGTGTGGTAAAGGGTTAAGGGCTTGAAACCAGGTTGCTGGTACCAAGTTCTGCCAAAACTCTTTCCAAGAACTGATGATCATCATTGCATCACCTGTATTCATTTCTTTCTCTTGATTATATTGGAGTTTAATGCCATTTTAACAGTATATTCAAGTCATACATACAGCATATACAGGTCATATCACGGCGGTCAATGCACCTACGCATGTCTTTCTTGGTTTTCTCAAACCAGTACTGACAAAACTTTCTTTCCAAGTCACTGACTTTTTTTTTTCACATTCATCAGAGGTGAGAGGTGAAAAATCGCCTTTAATAAAGTTTGCCTAAACCTGGTATCGAATCCACAACCATAGGGTCATGAGTCAGATATGCCAACCACTAGCTACCCGGCTTGGCTCATTTATTTCACACTGCTGAACATTGTATTAACCCTTTACCACACAATCCCAAGTTTTAACGACGCTGAAGAAGAAACCTTTTGAAAACATTGTTGGAAAAGGAGAAAATGCTGGTAAGCAGCATTTTCCCACAATGTTTTTTACCCTATCAAAGACAGAAATCATCATTTGAGCTATCTTTGTCGTCTGCAAATGCTTTGAATTTGGTTGAGTCCAAAATATTGTAAAGAGTTAATAATGTCTATGAAGGAAAGCAGCCAGTTGCTTGAAAAGAATGCTGTGCACAGTACTGGTAAAAGAAACTCCAAAGAAGCATGGGAACATGCACTGGCCATTGCGATATAACCAAAATAGTGTTGAAAAACGCATTAACACCAAAAAACAAATACTAGTACTAGTTATCAATGTTTTGCGAAAATGCTTTTCATAGTAATTTGCTACATCTATTTTATTTTTCCAGGAAGGAGTCTAACTCTAACCCTTTAAGACACAACAAAATTACAGACTTGTCCGAATTGAAGGCATTTGCAGGCGACAAATTTAATATGGCTCAAATAATGAAATTCTTCTTTGAATGTGTAGAAAACTTCGTGGGAAAAGGAGAAAATACTGGTTACTAGCAACACTGACGAGCCTAAAACTGTGTCCTGTGGAGATTCCACTTCTTGAGCTATGCTTTATTTGTCATCAGCAAAATGCTTTCAACATTGGTGAGTGATTGTCGTGTTTTAAACCATTTTCAACATTTTTTCAGATAAATTGGGGCAGTTAGTGCAACTATCCATGCTTTCCTAGAGTTTTTTTTCACACAACATTCTTCCCATGGACTTCTTACCCACAAAACTATTGTCTAAACAATGATTAGCAGTGAGAGAGGCATGAATCCTATGACACAGACTATCATCAATCCTCGAAAAGAAATTGGCTAAGGTGGGGATTTGAACCAACGACCCCCTGATCTCAGGTTCTGTTCGCTACCAGCATGGGTGAGTCTAAGACTCTGTCATGTGATAGTAAAAAGTCCAAGAGCAAATAAAATTGACTTGGTTATATGACCAATTAGGATTACCTCTGATGCTCATTTACAGGTAAATTTTCCTCACACAATGGTTTCATCAGTCTCTCTTTACAGCTATGTCCTTTAGAATCAACATCAATACTTGTGGTTTTTAGTCTCACAATAAAGTCCTGTGGGATACAAATACATACAATGTAATACACATACTGTCCATTTCATTTCCTTCAATTAGACAAAGTACATTAAGCAAAAGACAAAAAGCAAATACAAATTGTCACTATGAGGTTCTAGAACAATGAAATGGTTCAAATAAAACTCGAAAATGTTACTTATGATTTGTCTATTTGTGACCACAAACATGCCTTCACCTGTTGTTTGTTAGAAAAACATACCCTATCAAGTTCAGGTAAAACCTTCACTCAGTATAAAAGACATTAATATACATATATTGCAAGTTAACCCTTTACAAAACAACACAATATTAGACTTGTTCCATTAGAAGGGATTTGTAAACAACTCAATAACATGAATTATATGTACATTGTAGATGAGTCTTCAATGACTGAATGTCTAAAGTTAGATGAATAAAAAACATTGTAGGAAAAGAAGAATGCTGGTAACAAGTATCTTCTCCTTTTTCCACAATGTTTTCAAAAACCTTTTTGTTCCAGATCATTGAATTTCAGAACAGTTTGGTAAAAATTTATCTCAGAACATACTAGATAGTGTTGATCAGACACACACTCTGTGTTTGTGCCATCTGATCTTGATCTATACTGTCTGAGTAAAGACCTGAAGTTGTACTAGATGCTCTAAAGATACAAGATCAACCCCTTACAGTAAAAGTTACAACTTTTTGTCTCCCTTTTCAGCTGAACCTTTTGGAAAACATTGTGAGAAAAGGAGCTATTATTGAAAACAAGTAATTGCTCCTACCACATAGTTTACCATATTCTTGAACAATAGCTTTTTTTTTTTTATTTCCTCAAATTGTTCTGCCTCGTGTACCTGTCAGTGTTTCTTTTTTTGGTTTACAAATAACATGTATAGTAATTGGTTAAATATTCCACAAGAATTCTGTATTACCTTGATACTATCATTATAGCCTTGGAGTATGACTAATATTAGACGGTGACAGAAGTAAATCCTCCCTTTCAGGCTCAGCTCTGCTGACCATTTTTCAAGGGTCTTACAGTATTTATTTTTTGCTCTCATGTGATCAATATGTAACACACTTGTCCATAAAGCAACATCACTTGGCTCGCAATTAGAATGAGTAATTATTTCACTGTCATTTGCATCCCTTTCCAGTTCCTCTTGCACACATTCCTCAATATATGACAAAATTGACAAAATCATTGGTAAGCCCACAAGAGCCTGTGACATTTCAAAGACCTTGGACTTTACTGTAGTTGTCTGTAACCTATTAAGATGCTCCGAGATGATAGAAATATCTGGCAAACTGTTGGGGTAGTCCTCCTTTAGTGACATCATCACTCTGACAGGTATAGCAATCATGCTGACTTTGTCACTCGCAGTCTTTCCAAGATTGATGGATAAATTTAGTGTCACTGTGTTACCTGAAAGAAATTTTTTTCAAACTAAATAAGGCAGAATAAATCTTATCACTCTCTACAATCAGGTCTGTGGGAATCAGTCCTTATTGCTGTATGTGAAGCTTCAGCTAAAAGTTGCTTTATCAATCCTTTATCTGACTGGCTCAGTTTTCTGCTAAAGATAATTCAAAAAGGGAACAACTATCCCATACACCTGCAAAAGTCAGGCATTTTTTTATTCCAAACAGTGTGACAATACATTATGTCCAACTCAGGGTGATTCTAAAATAAATCCAAAAGGAACAAAGTCCAATTTATAAGCATTCAGATGGGATCTTTTCTCTTATTCAATGGCTATCTCTGCAAAACACTTTCTGTTATCAAAACTTTTTCAAATCAAACACAAAAATCAAGCATAACAGCTGAATGTCTGAAGTCGAGCCCAGGTAGCTCAGTCGGTAGCTAACAGGACTTGAGAACAGGAGGTCACAGGTACAATCAATGGGTTGGCCAATTTCTTCCCGAGAATTGATGATAGTCATTGCGATAGAATTCATTTCTCTCTAACTGCTGACCATTGTTTCAACGATGGTTATGTAGGAAAGCAGCCAGTGGCTTGGAAAGAATATTGTGCAGAGTACCATTAACAGAAACTCCAGGAAAGCATGGATAGGTGCACTGGCCACCGCGATATAACTGAAATAATGTTGAAAAAGGCGTTAAACACCATTCAATCAATCAGTCTGAAAGTCTGAAACCTCTTGATGACAAATCAGAAGTTGCTCAAATGATGGAACTTGTATTTGGAAGGATAGGAAACATTCTGGGAAATGAAGAAAATGCTTGCTGCCAGCATGTTTTCCTTTCCAACTTTTTCCCATAATGTTTTCCAAAGTTGCTTATGGTTGTGGTAAAGGGTTTTCCAAGCTAGCAACCCATTACATTAACCCTTTACCACACAACCCAAGTTATAATGACCCAGGCTGAGAAAAAATGCCTTTGGAAAACATTGTGGAAAAAGGAAAAAAATCTTGATCTTCAGGTAACCAGCATTTTCTCTTTTTTTCCTGCAATTTTGTTTAGCTTTCAGAGACAAACTAATATAACTTGAACACATTCTGTCTTTAAATTCTCTTTATTTATGTTTGGCTAAAAGTTTCCATTTAACTACATTCAAATGTCCATTGCTGTTAACTTAATATGCAAGTTGCAAATTTAGTAATTTACATAATTGCAACATTACGAAGATAATTTATTCTTCACAAATGATATTCTAACCCTAAAGGCACCTTTCACATCTATTGGCTTGTGTTCATCAGAATCAGACTGCACAAAACATGCAGTCTGGTCTTTGAAGATACTCTTCTAGGCATAGATAACAAAAGCAACCTTTAAAGTGCAATTATTTGGGTGTTACTTGTAAAGTTCAATGTCTGGTGGATTTCTTCGGCCCTCTTAGGGTAAAAGCCGTGGAGGGGGCTACGAACAGTAAATGAACTTAATCAAGGACGAAGATAACACGGGGCGAACTGTGAAGAGGGCTACGTCAAATATCCCGACGAGGAAGAGAACTCCTGAAATGTACCGATGATCTCTATCTCTCTGGGCAAACTGTATAAAGACATCACAGCTTCTTTTTCGTCTTCATCCATAACAATGCGTGCTTTCGCACTTATTTTTGATGTCTTGAAATATTACGACTGCGAAATAGCTCGAGTCTGATCGTGCAGTTATACTTTTTGACCCGCACTTTATTATGGTACTTTCGATCGTTCAAACTATGTCCTTGAGTAGTTAAAAAGTTATATATGGTACTTTAAACAAAAAAAAGAAAGAAAAAAGAAATGGAAATATCTTAGAGATGTCCCATTTGTGTATTTGTCGTATCATTAGGCTAGTAAGACCATTGACTTCATTTATTTAACTTCTAGTTTTACCTCTCGACACATTCCCCGTTCGAAACGACTCCATTTGCCGGATGCCTTCGTCATCACTCGGCTGATTCCGTAACTGAGTCTTACGATCCGATGATCGCCCGAGGTTTGCCGAATGGATCAGTCTGCACTCGTCACAACTCGGCTGATTCCGTACCTACATCTAACAGCGAGATATGCCGAATGGATCAGTCTGGTGCAATTTTCCGGCCTCTAGTGCCGTACTTTTACTGGGAGTCTACGGCACTTTCAAGGGAAATTCTGAAAGTATACAGTGGGGCTAAATGAAAAGGTATGAATGAGGCTCCGCAGTATCAAAAATTTCAAGCTGTTTAGATAATTTAATGACTTTGTGAAAAGTTTTTAAAATTAAGAGCAAGAACTAAGCTAGTTTAATATTCAAATTATATGTGAACCGAGAAATTGTGAAAAGTATTTTATAGTTTAAGGATACACATGTGCATGCATAAATATACGTGGTGCTAATTGAACGTAGAAACTTTGTACAGCATTTTGAAGTTCCAGGGTGGATGTATGAATGCATATATACCTAGGAATGACCGTAATTGTAGCATTCCAGATATAATATTTTAGTGAATTCAAAATCAAAATATATGCTTATTTTACTTTGTCTGATCTTAGTTGTATTTTACAGTGTAGAAAAATCTTAGCAATCTTGTCCTTCTTGTAAAAAAGTACAGATAAATGGCTCAGCTCAACTGACTTCTAAAAAGTTATAAAATAGCCTCATTCATACTTTTTCCTAGTCCGATCGTATCTTTTTTTTTACTCCATTGTCTTGACAGTTAGCTCCATTGTGTTACGCCTACATTCACTCATTACAAAATAAGTACGACATAGCTGATTTGAGGAAGGAAGGGAGGAAGGAAGGAAGGAAGGAAGGAGGGAAGGAAAGAAGGAAGGAAGGAAGGAAGGAAGGAAGGAAGGAAGGAAGGAGGGGAGGGAGGGGAGGGAAGGAGGAAGAATGGCTCATTTATAGGTGTTTTGAAGGTGTAAGAAGCATACTTGTTCAAAAATTGAAGAGAAATAATGTTTTTCTATTATCCTCTTTTAAAGATGCCCTCGCTCTTGATATTATTTAGAATGCTTTCTTTTGGGACTGATTTAGCAATACCTTCAAAAATAAGATAAATGTTTAAAGCAGTTACATAAAAAAAGGAGGGGCTTTTTAAGTTTGAACATTTCTAAAAAAAGGCAATGTGACTTAACCCTCACCTACGGCAAAGTTTTAAAATGTAGAGCAGAAATTTCAACGTACTTCAAAAGACGATGTCTGTCTTTTAAACGGTAGAAAACATTGTGAGAACAGGAAAATATGCTGATTGTCTGCATTTTCTCCTTTTTGCCATATGTTTTCAATTTAGGTTTTTCCCCAGGGTCCTTAAAACTCGGGGTTGACTTGTTGGTAAAGGGTTGAAGAAGGTCTAATAGGGCGCAAATACCCGCCGTCTTAACTACATTATTTAGAACGACAACATGGCCACCTTCAGCGTGCTATCGAAAGATGTTTTATCGGGTTTTGATAAATACAAGGTAGGTTTAAGTTTCATGATTCCTCTTTCTACAACATTCGGTTTTATATATACCTGACTGGAAGAATTCCGGGAAATTATGTCCAAGAATACGTTCGCCCTTATTCCTGTTCGCCCTCTGTCTTGTTCGTCCATGTCGAACGAGAAAATGGCCTTAATTGATTTTCGTAATAAATTGGTTCGTTCCTTTTCAGTTAAATATGTTGACATTATTTTCTGACATATTTTTCCTTTATTATGTGGGATATGAAAATAAAGTAAAGATGAAATGTAGATGAAGGAATGTAGAGGGGAGTGTAACCGGACTGCTAGTTCTGAGCAACCCAAAACCTCTATTTTGGCTTGTCCAAATGCAGCAGCAAGGTTAGAACAATTTCTGCGCCATGTGCCATAGTCACATTAAAATCCAAAATGTCACATCGTTTTTGCCAGTGAGTGCGCCCTTGTCCCATTCAATTTTCGACGTCGTAAAAGTACGAAATTTAGTCAGACGAATCTCCTTTGATTGGCGCCGATTAGACACTCTATAAAATGAGTAGCTATGTGCGTGTGACGTCATGTTTTCAATCATAAAACGCTTATTGAATATTGAACCTATTTTGTCGTCTTGATGAAACTGTCCTGATTTTGCTGTAAAATTCAAATTCAACAACTATCTAAGCATTAGAATATTCCACGGAAAATTTAAAATTGCATGAAGGTCAGGGCTCCATCAGACGATCATAGCGAGAATCAGAGCAACTCTCAATTCACATCTCTCTCCCAGCCTATCCCAAGCATATCCATGGACATGCAGCAAATGTTATCAGTGTATATCATGCTGATTGAGAAGGCCACTTTTTTTTTCCATCATGAATTAGATAGGTAACATTCTCAATCAGCTTATGGTCTAATAGTATTTATGTTCCCTGCTACCCCAATTGATAAGTTCATTTCAATTATCATGCTATAATACTGCTAAAAGAAATAAAAAGATATGAAAGTAGATTGCTGGAAAAAAAAAGGTGAAAACCCATGACACAACAACGGTCAATTTGACACCGTCCGATCAGAGTTGTCTCAAATTGTTTCTTCATCATTTATAATGAATTTAAACAGTGAATTTACATAATCATATGTAAAGAATGATAATGAGAAAAAAGGTTCTTGTTTTTTTTTTTTCTTTAATGAAATGAAAATAACAATGAAAGGGGGTGAAGGTCAGACCTTCGTCTTACGGAACAATGAAAGGGGGGTGAAGGTTAGGCCTTTGTCTTTTGGTGTCATCCTTATATTTCCATAATAACCAAGTAATTTTGACCCTTGATCATTTCTATTTGACGCTTGGAAATTTCATTTTGACTCTTGAAAATTTCAGCCCAAGATTCAATGACTCTTGGGATTCAGGACCTAATGAGAACCCAGATGACTATGTTTGATTCCAAGCATTAAATATAAAACCAGCATAAGCATTTAGCTACATTTTGACTTGCATTTGGATAGTACTATTTTAAAAAAATAAATGAAAGCAATTAAAAGATTTTGTGTTTTTTTCTTAAATTGTCACACTGGTTTTCAAAATGTCACATTGATTTTCCTGGAGGAAGGGACATTGCCTATGCTGCTGAAAAAGACATGTAAATGCTAGGAATAGCAGCTTTTAAGGAAGAAAACTGGGACAGTGTGCTTATAAAGTGCTTAAAAGTGCTCACATTTTGTCATTGAATACATGTATGAACCCTGATTAGTAGCCTACATATTAAATGGTTCCTAAATGATGGGGATTTAACTTTTGACCATACAATCCAGTGTTTCCAGTCACATACATATGTGTGTAATTCACACACTGAAAAAAATAATCACGCACAAAATTCTCAAGTGAAATGTGCATGCACGCACAGGTTTTAAATATCTAAAAGTCATAGATCTAGTAGATCTCCCTTAAAAAAATGTCACTACCTTATTCGATAGAAATCATAAAGTATTTGCTGATAGAAAATGCAAGTGGACCCCACCATTGTTTATATGAGCACCGACGCACTGTTGGTTGTTATGAAACGTGCCTTGTGATTAATTTCTCTTTCTTCAGACAACCACTAGATAACCGCAATGCATGCTACATTATCATGTAAAACAGGCTGGCATATGTCATTGTGTTATTTCTGCAAAAAAATGTCTCAAAAAAGTCTTTTTGAGTATGGGTTTGGAAAATGGTCTGCATTGAAAGCTGATAAAGCGACCAGCCATCAGGTCGAAAACTTTTGATTAGTCTCATTTGCTGTCATCTAATTTTGGAAAAGGGTAAAATTACTTTATTTTGACTGCAGTAAACGTGTCATGATTTAAGTGCACTCCAAGAATTTCTCATGCACTCCCAAAATTTTACCCCAGTGTGTGCATGCACTCCCAAAAACAAAGGTGAGTGGGAACACTGCAATCTCCAGTTTTGACAATGAACCTAAGGAAAAGACTTTTTAAAAGATATTGTGAAAAGAAGAAAATTCTGGCTACCAGCATAGTCTTCTTTTCTCAGTATCTATGTTTCTCTGTCAAATACAAATCCTATAAATCAAGACACATTCTTTTTGTCATTTTCAAATCCTTTCAAAATGGACAGGTCTTCAGGTATTAAAGAGCTTAACCCTTTACCACTTAAGTTTTGACACTTTCACATCCAAAGCATTTGCAGTCTAAAAAGTAAATGTGGCTGAAATGGTGAATTTTGTCTTTGATGGGATGGAAAACACTGTGAGAAAATGCTGGTTACCAGCATTTTTTTTCCTTTTATCACAATTTTTCCCAATAACCTTTCTCTCCTTTTTCACACTATTTTCAAAAGCATACTTTTAAGGGTCATCAAAATAAGGGCTTGCTTTTGAAAGGGCTATCTAAGTTTATTTTCATTTCAGTATAATGCTGTTGATACCAGTCCAGTTTCACAGTATATCATGCACCCATTCTGGAATCAGTTTGTTAAGGTAGGTTTGATATTGTTTGTAATTACTGCTAGAGCACTTAACTTTTATCACTTTTAGTTGAACCTTGATCAGTACCAACCTTTACATTCAGGCGTTTTAGCTCACCTGAGCACAACGTGCTCAAGGTGAGCTATTGTGATCGCCCTATGTCCGGCGTCTGTCGTCCTTCAACAATTTCTTTAAACATCTTCTCATCCTAAACCACTGGGCCAATCTTGATAAAACTTGGCAGGGATGTTCCTTGGGTGAAGCTCTACCAAAGTTGTTCAGAGAATTGAATTCCACCCTTAACTCTGGTTGCCATGGCAACAAAAAGGAAAAAAATGCAAAATCTTTGAAAATCTTCTCCTCTTAAACTAGAAGGCGTAGAGCTTTGATATTTGGTATGTAGCCATCTCCTAGTGGACCTCTATCAAGTTTATTAATATGATGCCCCTGGGGTCAAAACTGGCCCCGCCCTGGGGGTCACATGTTTGAACATAGGAACAAAGAAGGAAAACTTTAAAATTCTTCTTCTCTGAAGCTGTAAGGCATAGAGCTTTGATATTTGGTATGTAGCATCTCCTAGTGGACCTCTACCAAGTTTGTTAATATGATGCCCCTGGGGTCAAAACTGGCCCCGCCCCGGGGGTCAGAAGTTCGAACATAGGAACAAAGAAGGAAAACTTTGAAATTCTTCTTCCCTGAAACTGGAAGGCATAGAGCTTTGATATTTGGTATGTAGCATCTCCTAGTGGACCTCTACCAAGTTTGTTCATATGATGCCCCTGGGGTCAAAACTGGCCCAGCCCTGGGGGTCAGAAGTTCGAACATAGGAACAAAGAAGGAAAACTTTAAAATTCTTCTCCTCTGAAACAGGAAAGTGTAGAGCTTTGATATTTGGTATGTAGCATCTCCTAGTGGACCTCTACCAAGTTTGTTCATACAATGCCCCTGGGGTCTAAATTGGCCCCGCCCAGGGTCACAAGTTTGAACATGGGAACAAAGAAGGAAAACTTTAAAATTCTTCTTCTCTAAAACTGGAAGGTGTAGAGCTTTGATATTTGGTATGTAGCATCTCCTAGTGGACCTCTACCAAGTTTTTTCATATGCTGCCCCTGGGGTCAAAACTGGCTCAATCCCGGGGGTCAGAAGTTTGAACATGGGAACAAAGAAGGAAAATTTTAAAATTCTTCTTCTCTAAAACGGGAAGGTGTAGAGCTTTGATGTGTGGTATGTAGCATCTCCTAGTGGACCTCTACCAAGTTTGTTCAAATGATGCAGCTGGGGTCAAAACTGGCCCAGCCCCGGTGGTCACAAGTTTGGCCATAGGAACAAAGAAGGAAAACTTTAAAAGTCTTCTTATCTGAAACTGGAATGCGTAGAGCTTTGATATTTGGTATGTAGTGAACCTGTTCTAAGTTTGTTAGCCCACCTGAGCACAACATGTTCAATGAGTTTAAAATTGGATCACCTGGGGTCATAAACTAGGTCACTTGGTCAAATTAAAGAAATACCTTTTGGGCACTCTAGAGGCTACATTTATTGCTCAAATGACCTGAAATGTGGTCAGAATGTTTGTCTTGATGAAACCTCGGATGAGTGTGGATTTGGGTCACCTGGGATCATAAACTAGGTCACTAGGTCAAATTAAAGAAATACCTTTAGGGCACTCTAGAGGCCACATTTTTTGCTCAATTGACTTGAAAATCGGTCAGAATGTTTGTCTTGATAAAATCTCACATGAATCTGAATTTGGGTCAACTGGGATCATAAACTAGGTCACTAGGTCAAATTGAAGAAATACCTTAAGGGCACTCTAGAGACCACATTTATTGTTCAATTGATTTGAAAATTGGTTAAAATGTTTCTTTTGATCAAATTTAAGATGAGTTCAAAATTGGGTCACCTGGGGTCATAATCTAGGTCACTAGGTCAAATTAAAGATATACCTTAAGGGCACTCTAGAGGCCACATTTCTTGCCCAATTGACTTGAAAATTGGTCAGAATGTTTGTCTTGATGAAATCTCGGATGAGTTTGGATTTGGGTCACCTGGGATCATAAACTAGGTCACTAGGTCAAATTAAAGAAATACCTTTAGGGCACTCCAGAGGCCACATTTTTTGCTCATTTGACTTGAAAATTGGTCAGAATGTTTGTCTTGATAAAATCTCACATGAATCTGAATTTGGATCAACTCTGGTCATAAACTAGGTCACTAGGTCAAATTAAGGAAATACCTTTAAAGTACATGTAATTGTCTAAAAGAAATGAAAAAATGTTTTTTTAAATGAACCATTGCTTATTAACAGTTTTATTGCTTTTTCTGCCATGTTAACCATAATGTTTGATTACTTTTGATTTCGTTTTGTTTGCATATTTCAGTTGTACCCATTATGGATTGCACCAAACCTGCTCACTCTCACGGGCTTTTTACTATTGGTTGTCAACTTTGTAGCCATGATTTACTATGACCTCGACTTTTATGCTTCAAGTAGAGATGTACCAGAAATTCCTCCTGTTCCATCATGGGTGTGGCTTATATGTGCTATAAATAACTTTTTAGGTCACACTCTGGGTAAGTATACAGTGAGTTACAACTTTTTTTTTAAGTTCTCAAACAAAATTTCATGCAAACATCTATGATAACATTTTTATTGTAGCTGTTTTTTATCATTTGTTTGTTCATGTTTGCTGCCATTTAGACAGTATTTGTCATATCATGCCAGCCAGTGTACCTATCCATGTGAACTCTAAGTCTGTTTAACCAGTATTATGCACAACTCTGTTTGAAAACTTCTTGATGCGTTCCACTTTAAATGAAAATGAGACAGTGTTTTGTAATATGTAACAGTCTCAGTTTTACAGTGATTTCAGCGCTTCTATTTGGCATTTAACAGTCTTTGAAATTAAAGGTCAGGCAAAGAAAACAAGGAATTATGAGCACTACTCACTACAAGCACATGAAAATCATAAGAAATTATCTTCTGTGGAAGGTCATGAGTCAACTCAGCCAACATCTTACGCTGGAGAAAAGTAAAATATTATATTGTAGCAGTATCAAAAAATTGATCGAAAAGTAGCAATAATTATTGCTTGTAACTGTAATTGCTTCTCTTACCAAAGTTTTTCCAATGCAGTCATGCCGATGCATGAAAAGTAATTATTATACAGAAATATGTTTTTTTTTTGTATCTTTTTGCATTTAGATGGCACTGACGGTAAACAAGCAAGAAGAACGAAATCCTCCTCCCCTCTCGGAGAATTATTTGACCATGGCCTTGATAGCTGGGCATCTTTCTTTATCCCTGTGGCTTTTTATTCAGTGTTTGGACGGGGAGAATATGGAGTTGATGTGTTTCGTGTTTATCTGATCTTAGTATCTGTTAACTTTTGTTTCATTATATCACACTTTGAGAAGTACAATACAGGGATTTTGTTTCTGCCCTGGGGATATGACATTAGTCAAATAGTAAGTACCATTTATTCTTCTCTTCTTCTTTTGTGGCAATGTTTCACATGCACACATATGCTGTTAAACCTTACTTATGTTAATTATAGATACAAAAATGTTTTCAAAGTCTTCTGCTCCAAGTCTGTCAGAAGTTAATAAGTTAACTCTTTACCATACAGAAAAAATTTAGAATTGTACAAATTGAAAGCATTTGTAGATGACAGTATAAATGTGACTCAAAATTGAAAGTCAGTTTTGGTAGGACAGGAAGCATTGTGGAAAAAGGAGAAAATGCTGGTTACCAAATGTTTTCAAAAGGATTCTTTTACAGGGTTCTTAAAACTGGTGATTGTGTGGTGAATTGTTAAATTTGAAATTTCAGGAAAAGGAGTGTCTTATATATTGGAGTTTATACCAAATGACTCATAGTATGCCAGCATATCCTGCAATATTTTGATATGATATAGGTATGGGGCAAAAACTACCTTCGAGAAATTGACAGATCAGCTGCATTTTTGTGGAAACAGCTGTCTTTATACCAGAAAGCTCCATCTCATAAGGTACATGGAGTAGGGGTGTATTTTTTGTTTTCAGGGAATGACGATAGCATATTTCATAACCTATTGGTATGGTTTTGAGTTTTGGAAGTTTTCATTGTTTGGATTTACATGCGCAGAGTGGTTTGAAATATCTGTATGGGGTAAGTTGTATTACCTGCACCTCTTCCTCTTTAGCTCGGCTGTTTTTTGAGAAAACAAGTTATAGTCTTAGCCCTGGTGTTGTCGTCTGTGTAATTGTCATTGTGCAAAAACTTTGACATTTTGTGATATCTCTGTTATTACTGAAGATATTTACTTCAAACTTAGACAAGTACTTAACTATCAAAAGGGGAACTCATGCAACAGGGGCAGGTCATCAAAATATTTGTACACAGTTATGCCCCTTTTTCAACTTAGAATTTTCACTGAAAATCAAGCACTTGCAGCCAAGCATTGGCTTGTGGTGTTCTTGTTGTTACCTCACATTCACAGTTCTAAACCTTATTGACTCCTTACCAAACTGGCCAAAGTTTTGAGGACCCTGAGAAAGAGGGCTTTTGAAAACAATTTGGAGAAAAAGAGAGAATACTGTTAACCTTTGAAAGACTTTTCCCATTGTTTGGGCCATATTTTATTGTCCATCTGCAATTGCTTTGAATTTAGACAAGATGAAAAATTTTCATTTGGTCAAGAATTAGCTATGATGTTAGAGCACAATTTAGCGTGTGTGTCTGTGTGTGTAATATATATATTATGTACATGTATATGTATAGTAGGGTGTTATACCCATTTATATACAAATACATGTACAACCTAGTGTCCCTTCATTGGACAGCCATTGAAAACATTTTGGTAAAAGTATTCTGAACCAGTAATACAATGGCCTTTTTCTAGCAAGTCCCTAGTACAAGCAACACAAAGTAAAAGTGTTTGAAGAAGGAAAAATGTTTTGTTTTTTTTTACGTTATACGAAATATTGTTTGGAGAAAAAGCAACTTTTGCTTGTGAGTACACCGATTTGAATAGAAGACCACTTGTTGGCAAGGAAAAGTTGTAAAAATTGTACTTTAGTGGATTAACTCTTTACCAAACGACAAAATTTTAGACTGGTCCAAATTGAAAGCATTTGCAGACAACAAAAAAAACGTGACTCAAAAATTGAAATTTGTCCTGGGAGGGTAGAAAACATTGTGGGAAAAGGAGAAAATGCTGGTTACCAGCATTTTTAGCTCACCTGAGCATGAAGTGCTCATGGGGAGCTATTGTGATCGTGCTGTGTCCGGCATCCATCGTGCGTCGTCCGTCGTCCGTCGTCAACTTTTCACCTTGTGTACACTCTAGAGGCCACATTTTCAGTCCGATACTCATGAAACTTGGTCAGAATGTTTGTCTCAATAAAATCTCGGACGAGTTCGAAAATGGGTCATGTCGGGTCAAAAACTAGGTCACTAGGTCAAATCTTAGAAAATCCTTGTGTACGCTCTAGAGGCCACATTTTCTGTCCACTACTCCTGAAAGTTGGTCAGAATGTTTGCCTTGATTATATCTCGAACAAGTTCGAAAATGGGTCATGTCGGGTCAAAAACTAGGTCAGTAGGTCAAATCTTAGAAAAACCTTGTGTACGCTCTAGAGGCCACATTTTATGTCCAACACTCCTGAAAGTTGGTCAGAATGTTTGTCTTGATGATATCTTGGATGAGTTCGAAAATGGGTCATGTTGGGTCAAAAACTAGGTCACTAGGTCAAATCTTAGAAAAACCTTGTGTACGAGCTAGAGGCCACATTTTCAGATCAACACTCTTGGAAGTTGGTCAGAATGTTTGTCTTGATGATATCTCGGACGAGTTCGAAAATGGGTCATGTCAGGTCAAAACTAGGTCAGTAGGTCAAATCCTAGGAAAACCTTGTGTACGCTCTGGAGGCCACATTTTCAGTCTAAAAGTCTTGAAAGTTGGTCAGAATGTTTGTCTGGATGATATCTCGGATGAGTTCAAAAATAGGTTATGTGGGGTCAAAAACTAGGTCATTAGATCAAATCTTAGAAAAACCTTATGTACACTCTAGAGGCCACATTTATAATCCAAAACTCCTGAAAGTTGGTCAGAATGTTTGTCTTGATGATATCTCAGACGAGTTTGAAAATGGGTAATGTCGGGTCAAAAACTAGGTCAGTAGGTCAAATCTTAGAAAAACCTTGTGTACGCTCTAGAAACCACATTTTCTGTCAAGAACTCTTGAAACTTGGCCAGAATGTTTGTCTTGATAATAGCTCATGCGAGTTTGATAATAGGTCATGTGGAGTCAAAAACTAGGTCACTAGGTCAAATCATAGAAAAACCTTGTGTACGCTCTGGAGGACACATTTTCAGTCCGATACTCCTGAAACTCGGTCAGAATGTTTGTCTTGTTGAGAACTTGAATGAGTTTAAATTTTGGTCATGTGGGGTTAAAAAACTAGGTCACTGGGTCAAAAATTGGAAAAACCTTGTGTATGCTCTAGAGGCCATATTTTCAGTCTGATACTCTTTAAACTTGGACAGAATGTTTGTTTTGGTGATATCTCAAAAGAGTTTGATAATGGGTAATGTCGCTTCAAAAACTAGGTCATTTGGTCAAATCTTAGAAAAACCTTTTGTATGCTCTAGAGGCCACATTTTCAGTCCAATACTCATGAAACTTGGTCAGAGTGTTTGTCTTAGTGATATCTAAAAAGTGTTTGATAATGGGTAATGTCTGATCAAAAACTAGGTCACTAGGCCAAATCTTAGAAAAACCTTGTGTATGCTATAGAGGCCACATTTTTAGTCCAAAACTCTTAAAAGTTGGTCAGAATGTTTGTCTTGATAATATCTTGAAAGAGACCGAAAATGGGTAATGTCGGATCAAAAACTAAGTCACTAGGTCAAATCTTCGAAAACCTTGTTTACTTTCTAGAGGCCTCATTTTTAATGCAATACTCATGAAACTTGTTCAGAATGTTTGTCTTGCACCAGTTTGCAAGTGGGTCATTGCGGGACAATAACTCATGAAAATCTTGGTAGAATGTTTGTCATAATATCTCAAAAGAGATTGAAAATGGGTCATGTTTGGTCAAATGACTCAGGTGAGCGATTTCAGGGCCATCATGGCCCTCTTGTCTCCTTTTCCCACGATGTTTTCAAAAGGCTTCTTTTTTAGGGTCGTGAAAACCAGGGATTGTTTGGGAAAGGGTTAAACTGTACTTCATTTTTTACAAATGACTCTCACAGTGTTCTTTGTTATTGTTTTTTCTTTTTTTCTTTTCCAGCTGGTTTTCTAATTTTGACATGCCCTATTTCATTTTGGAATATATACAAGTAAGTGGGCAATATGATTAACCATTTTTGACCAAAAAAAGGTTTCAAACCCACAAAGGGCTGAATCCTGCTTTTGTTGCTATCGTGGATAGTGTACATCCAAGAACACACTGCACAGAAGTTACAGTCTGATCTTAGATCTAAACTGTATGCTAATTTGTTACATATTTTGGGATAAAAAGAACCTTTTGAAATATATGTAGCAATATTACAACTGTTTTTCCTTCTTGAAAAGGTCATTTTTTTAATTCAGAGCTTTGCAGATTAATGTGAACAATACCAGTAAGCAGTATACAACAGACAAATGTTTGTAAGTTTTGTCCCTTTTTTAAGGGCCAGCTGATATTTGACTAATGAGACACCTTTATCTGGGATTGTGACTAGTTCTTCCCAAGTCCCTTGCTTTTGTTCAAATACACAAGGTATTTGATAACCATTATATAACTGGTTGGCAACTCATTATAGGTTCATGTTAAAAATCTGCCCTATGGGAATGTTAACCTTTGACTTCCTGCTCCATGGGCAGCTTCTGTAACTGTACTTAAAAAAGATTTTTGGACATGTCCCGAACTGAAAGAATTTGCAGATGACAAATTAAAAGTTGCTTAAATGGTGGAACTTGCCTCTTAAATAATAGAAAAAAATATAGGAAATGGAGAAAATGCTGGTTACCAGCACTTCCTTTTTTTCCGAACAAATAATTTCGAAAACCTTTTTCCTCATTTTATAAACTCTTGATTGTTTGTTAAAGAGTTAACCATGAAGGAAGAGACATAGTGTTGTTCACAGCCTCCATGTATTTGCATCAAAGCAAAAGTTTGACATTTTACCACAGAGCCACAGCCTAGTGCTAGAAAATATATTGAAGAAAGAAGCCATTTCCAAAATGATTTAATAATTTATCTACATCAACGGGCTCTAATATCTTAATTCTGCTGTAATTGGTTAATGGTCCTTTACAGAGGATACCGAGACAAAACTGGAAAGATGCTAAACTTACCAGAATCTGTTCGTCCACTAGTGTCAACTATTATACTATTTACACTGATGATTGTATGGGCTAAATTTTCATCGTACCATATATTGGAAAAACATGCTAGACTATACTTTTGGACCACTGGTACAGCATTTTCTAATATAGCGGTAAGTATGTCAACCTGTTTCAATATTAACCCTTTACCAGATGACGAACTTTTACACTTGTCTAAATTGAAAGCAATTGCAGTCGACAAATCTAATGTTATCCAAGACATAAAATTGGTCTGTCAAAGAATAGAAAACACTGTGGGAAAAGGAGAAAATGCTGGTTACCAGCATTTTCTCCCTTTGCCACTGTGTTTTCAAAAGGTTTACTCCTAAGGGTCATTAAATCTCAGTAGAGGGTTAACTCCGACATGAACTTATTGTAAAACCTTTATCAAATAATTGTGAGTTTAAGCCACTTTAACATCAATGTGGAAAAAGGAGGAAATGCTGAGGACCAGCATTTACCCCTTTTCCCAAAGTGTTTCGTACCCTTTCATAGACAAGTACCATCTATTGTGCCAAATAAGAATTTTTGTCGTTCATATCTTAGAATTTGGACAATTCTAAAAGTTTTGCTGTATGGTAAACAGGCAAATGTAATACTTGTATTTATAAGGTCATCATTGTATGTATTTACAGACTTGATTTGTTTTCTTAATAGCAGCCACAAGTAAACAACTAGGGAGCCAAATTACAGGCAAAATTAATTTAATTCGTATCCTTTAAAGGTATGGGTAAGTGGAGTATAACCTCCCACCAATGAAATTTTGCATCTGAAGCAAGCTGCTTTGGAAAACATTGTTGCAAAGGCAAAATTGTTGTAGTTGTATTCTATAGTTAATCCATATTCATGTTGGTTGTCCCTATTATATTAGGATGTTTTCCAAGTCTTTTGCTACCAATATGTTTGAGTAAGTAATTGTATAACTCTTTACTACACGAAAAAGATGAAGACTTGTCCAACTTGGAAGCTTTTGCAGACAACAGTTCAAACCTAGCTTAACCCTTTCCCAAACAATCCCTGGTCAGAAATAGAAGCCTTTTGAAAACATTGTGGGAAAAGGAGAAAATTCTGATAACCAGCATTTTCTCCTTTTCCCACAATGTTTTCTACCCTATCATATAGAAAAATCATCTTTTTTGCAACTGTTAATTTGTCATCTGCAAAGTGCTTTCAATTTGGTCTGGTCCAAAATTTGCCATTTGGGAAAGGGTTAAATGATGGAGTTTGTTTTTGATTAGGTAGAAAACATAGTAGGAGAAGGAGAAAATGCAGGAAACCTGCATTTTCTCCTTTTCCCACTATGTTCTCAAAAAGGTGTCTTCCTTAGAGTTGTTTAAACTCGGGATTGTGTTATAAAGGATTAACCCTTTACCAAACAATCCAAGATTTTTTAGACTCTGTGGAAGAAGAATCTTTAAAAACACTGTTGGAAAAGAACAAAATGCTGTCAACTAGCATTTTCACCACTTTCCATTATTGTTTTCTATTTTTTTCAAAGACAAAATGCCATACTTTTTTTCCATGGAAGAGTAGACTATTGTTACGGGAGATCACTCCCTCGTTACTGCATAGCTTTATCCCGTATAAAATCAATACCTAACAACTGCTTTGGGGAGAATTCTCTTTAGCTCAGTGGTTATGGTTTTGGTTTTTTAAACCTGGAAAAACGTGGATCTCATCCTCACAGGTTCGAATCCTGCCAGGTGCAGTTTGTATTTCAGCTATGCATTTGTTGCGAACTTTTATGTTCGTAAGACTATGTAAGATTTTATCATCTGGTAAAGAGTCAATAAACTAAGTTCCTACAACAAATACTATTGATCCTGATGGTAACTTCATGTATATGTTTATTTTTTGCAGTGTAAACTCATTATTGCGCAGATGAGCAACACTAGATGTGAATTAATCAGTCGTCTCCTTGTTCCACTCTTCTCCATAGTCATGATAGTATTTTTCCTGGACCTGGGTGTGCTAGAGTTCTACATTCTGTCTGGATATTCACTGTTTGTCACTGTTTCACATATACACTTTGGAGTGTCTGTGGTAAGGGATTGGTTTGATTTGAATTTTTCTTTTGTTTATGTACCCATTAACTTTTTACCAGACAACCAAAGTTTACACTCAATCGTATTAAGTCTTTGAAAGTCATAAAATTTTTTACCAGCCCAAATTCAAAGCATTTAATATGTGGCTTAAATGTACTAACATTTGTACAACCATATTTGATTTGACATCTGCAGATGCTTTTAGTTCGGATGTGTCTAAAATTTTGTCGTCTATAAAAAGTATTTACCTCTTGATTCCGAGTTTTAACGATCCGCAAAGGAAGAAGGCTTTTGAAAGATGGCGGGATATTTTGCCACAATATTTTCTGCCTTGTCTGATACAAATCTTATTATTTTTGTCACACTGAATTTGTCGTCTGCGAAACTTTTTGTTTTGGACAAGTCTACATTTTTCTCATGTGAGAATGTGTTAAATGTATAATAGTACATCGTTTTTATCTAATTTCAGGTGAAAGAGATGTGTGAACATTTTAAAATCAATGCATTTTCCATCAAACCAAGGCAGTAAGAACATAAAAGGGATTAAACATTTCATCAAGTTACTTCACTGTCAGAATTTTTTTCCAGTTCACAGTTCAGCTCGTGTTGTTATCTTTACTGTATAGTAGTTGTTCAACTTTTTCACAGATGGCTGTTTGATATCCAGTCAAGAAAAAGCATTCTGTAAAAGATTAAGTAAGTTATCCAATAAAACATTAAGGTATTGTCAAAACCCTTGCTGTTGTCTGCGGCTCTGTTGTCATTATAATAAAAAAAACTCTTGACATTTTTTAGCTCCACTGGCCGAAGGCCAGCGAGCTATTGTCATGGCGTTGTGTCCGTCGTGCGTCCGTCCGTCCATCCGTCCGTCCGTCCGTTCGTCCGTGCGTGCGTCCGTAAACTTTTTCTTTAAAAAACTTCTCCTCAGAAACTATTGACTGGATTTTTACCAAATTTCACAGGAATGTTCCTTTGGTGGTCCTCTTTCAAATTCCTTCAAATAATTGTGTTCCATGAAGAATTCTGGTTGCCATGGCAACCAAAGTAAAAAACCTTTAAAAATCTTCTCCTCCCAAACCGCTATTTGGATAGCATTATTATTTTGCAGGAATGTTCCTTAGATACAGGTTTACAGAATTCCCTAAAAAAAAAAAGATCTGTCAAAAAACATGGCTTTTATGGGAGACTCATTTTCCTTTTATGGTTTAAAGTAAAATCTTTGAAAAATTTCTTCTCTAAAACTATTCATTGGATTTCATTGTTGTTTTGCAGGTAAGTTCCTATGGAGGTTGTCTACCAAATTGTTTCTTCAGTGAACTAAAATGCAGGATTGAATGATAATTGTTAAAAACTTCCTTTCGCCATTATAGAAATATCAGGCCTGTGGAGCGATACAGGCGCTCAAGCGCCTCTAGTTATATCTCTTTCATTACTGAAGATATTTACTTCAAACTTGGACTTGTTGTTGGGTTATGTTTACCATCAGAAGAGGAACCCATACCAAGAGGACAAGTAATTGTCTAAATATTTTGGACACAATTATGCCTCTTTCTCTACATATTATTTTAACTGAAAAATTAACTGCAGCTGAGAGTTGACACCCACATGTGGTATTTTTTTGTCATGCAGCAGACAACTTCAAATATTATAACTGTATTGTCAGAATGACAGAATGACCCAATACTTAATTATTGAACCTACCATGTAATGTGCAGTTCGTATTAACCTAAATGTAGCATTACTGTATGTAATTCATACCTGGAAGAATGGCAGTAACATAGTGGGTAAATGTTTTGTCATGTTATGGTATTAATAATACTACTTTTAATGGCCAAAATTAACATACAAAACTTAGACTGATCTGACTAAGTCTTTGGACCAACAATTGCCAAAAATAAGGCATGCATGATTTAATATTGATCTATCAAATTAATCAACCCTTAACCACACAGTCCAGACTTTTAACAACCCTAAGGAAGTAGGCTTTTGAAAACATTGTGGGAAAAGAAGAAATGCTGTGTACCAGCATTTTTTTCTTTTCCCGAAATGTTTTCTACCCTTTGAAAGAAAAACTTTATGCTGTAAGTAAAATTTAATATGATGTCTGCAAATGCCTTCAATTTGAACCAGGCTAAAATGTTGTGGCATGGTAAAGAAAGAGATGACTGTTATAAATGATTTTGTTTAACTCTGTGTAAGTAAATACGTGGGGTGATCAGAAAGAACGCGAACCACCCGATTATTTCAAAAACTACTTTACTTAAGATAACAAAAATTTGCACAGATGAACATTAATTACCTGGTTACTTACTCAAGCGTTTAAATGACGTCATAGGCAAATAAGAAAAGAGTGACGTCATTTCAATGACATCACATACTGCGTTAGCGGTTCACAATGTCGGATGACGTTTTATTTGAGCAGAGAGTAATTATAAAGTTTTACGTTAAACTCGGAAAGTCTTCATCGGAAATTAAGGCCGATTTAGATAAAGTTTATGGGGACTCAGCACTAAAGAAAACCAGTATTTGTAAATGGATTGGACGATTTAGAGAAGGACGCGAAACCGTTGAAAATGACCCAAAATCTGGCCGTCCATCAACATCAGTAACCGACAAAACTATCGCGGATGTGCAGCAGCATGTAAAGCAAGATCGTCGAGTTACTGTCAGGGAAATAGCTGACACATTTAGCATTTCCTATGGAAGTGCACAGGAGATTTTAACTGACAAACTTGGAATGTCGCGTGTTTGTGCAAGGTGGGTGCCTCGGCTACTGACGCCCGAGCAAATGGGGGTTAGGGTCGAAATTTGTTCTGAAATTTTAGAACGCATTAGGAAAGAAGGATCAAACTTTACTGATCGTATTGTGACATGCGATGAAACATGGGTACACTTTTACGAGCCCGAATCTAAACAACAAAGCAGTGTATGGAAACATCCAACATCGCCGTCCCCTGTAAAAGCCAAACTTTCTAAGTCTGTTGGTAAAGTTATGTGCATCATGTTTTTCTCTTCTCAACGTTTTCTTCTAAATCATGTTGTACCTATACATACTACAGTCAGTGCTGAGTATTATGCCAGCATTATTCGAATGAATTTAATACAGGCCATCCGAAAAAAACAGCCGGAACTTCTATGGAGAGGCGTCATTTTACATCAAGATAATGCTCCCGCTCACAAAGCCAAACTTGTACAGGAAGTTTTGAAAAAACTAAACATAGAAACATTAGACCATCCTGCCTATAGTCCAGACCTGGCCCCATGTGACTTTTGGCTATTTCCTGTTTTGAAAGATTCTCTACGTGGCACGCGCTACGAGAGTAGAGAGGAGCTAACCCATGCCATGACCGGGTCGTTGAGAGTGATGTCACGTGAGGGGCTCGTGCACGTGTTTCGCGCATGGGAATCAAGAATGAATAAGTGCATAGAACACAAAGGAGGTTACTTTGAAAAACAGTAAACATTCCAAGTTGATTTTTATAACAATATTCCGATAAAGGCACTGGTCCGCGTTCTTTCTGATCACCCCTCATATTTTTGTATAAACCCTGCTTTACCTTTGAAAAGATGACTTAATGTAATGGAAGGTAACCATCTTATGAATAATTAAAATTATCTATTACTTCATCATCTTCTTTTTATCATCACATACATTTCCATGTTTCTGGATAAAAACAAACTTATGTTTTTGCATTATTTACTTCTATTACAACCCTGTTTAGAACAGGGTCCAAATTCACCAACCATTGGCAAGAAAATTCTTAGTCTTATCCTCTAGAATTTTCTAAATTTGAAAGTAACACAACTTCTGATTGGGTTTAGACAATCAGAAGTTGTATTACTTTCTGAATTTAGAATAAGATTAAGAATAAAACTGAGAATGTTAGGTGAAAATGGACCCAGTGCTGAAATGAATTATATAACCTGTGTTGTAAATCCATCGTGAATTAGTGATTTACTTAATTTATTGCGTATGAAGTATTTTGTGACTGATTGTTACTCTTTTTATGGTGCTGATGATTAAACTTGTTTCTGTATATTTATTAGCTCACCTGAGCACAAAGTGCTCAAGGTGAGCTTTTGTGATCGTGTTGTGTCCGGCGTGCGTCGTCCGTCATGAGTCGTCTACTTTTACCTTGTGTACGCTCTAGAGGCCACATTTTCAGTCCGATACTCGTGAAACTTGGTCAGAATGTTTATCTCGATGATATCTCGGACGAGTTCGAAAATGGGTCATGTCCGGTCAAAAACTAGGTCACTAGGTCAAATCTTAGAAAATCCTTGTGTACGCTCTAGAGGCTACATTTTCAGTCCAAAACTCCTGAAAGTTGGTCATAATGCTTGTCTTGATGATATCTCGAACGAGTTTTGAAAATAGGTCATGTCCGGTCAAAAACTAGGTCACTAGGTCAAATCTTAGAAAAACCTTGTGTATGCTCTAGAGGCTACATTTTCAGGCCAAAACTCCTGAAAGTTGGTCAGAATGTTTGTCTTGATGATATCTCGAATGAGTTTGAAAATGGGTCATGTGCAGTCAAAAATTAGGTCATTAGGTCAAATCTTAGAAAAACCTTGTGTACACTCTAAAAGCCACATTTACTGTCCAAAACTCCTGAAAGTTGGTCAGAATGTTTGTCTTGATGATACCTCAGACGAGTTTGAAAATGGGTCATGTTGGGTCAAAAACTAGGTCACCAGGTCAAATCTTAGAAAAACCTTGTGTACGCTCTAGAGGCTACATTTTCAGTCCAAAACTCCTGAAAATTGGTCAGAATGTTTTTCTTGATGATATCTCAAACAAATTTGAAAATGGGTCACGTCTGGTCAATAACTAGGTCACTAGGTGAAATCTTAGAAAAACCATGTGTATGCTCTAGAGGCCACATGTTCTGTCCAAAATTCTTGAAAGTTAGTCAGAATGTTTGCCTTGATGATATCTCAGACGAGTTCAAAAATGGGTCATGTTAGGTCGAAAACAAGGTCACTAGGTTATATCTTAGAAAAACGTTGTGTAGGCTCTAGAAGCCACATTTTCAGTCCAAAACTCTTGAAAGTTGGTCAGAATATTTGTTTTGATTATATCTTGGATGACTTTGAAAATGGGTCATGTCGGGTCAAAATCTAGGTCACTAGGTCAAATCTTAGAAAAACCTTGTTTACACTCTAGAGGCCACATTTTCAATCCTATATTCAAGAAACTTGGTCAGAATGTTTGTCTTGATGATTTCTTGGACCAGTTTACAAGTGGATCATTTCGGATCAATAACTAGGTCACTGAGTCAAATCTTCAAAAAACCTTTTTCAGTCAAATACTCATGAAAATCTTGGTAGAATGTTTGTCATAATATCTCAAAAGAGATTGAAAATGGGTCATGTTTGGTCAAAAGACTCAGGTGAGCGACTTCAGGGCCATCATGGCCCTCTTGTTTAATCATTATAATAATCACACATGTGTTGATGTTAGTATAATATTCTTTTATATTTTCTTCCATAGCTCAAACTGGCTCAAATTATGGAATTTACCTTTGAACGGGTAGACAACATTGTAGGAAAACGAGAAAATGCTGGTTACCAGTAAATATTTTCTCCTTTTCGGACAATGTTCTCAAAAGCTTTAATTCTCGGGGTTGTCAAAAGTTGGGACTGTGTGGTATAGGGTAAATTAAGATGAATTTGAAATTTTCGGGATCAAGATGCTGCCAAACCAGCCATGTAAAACTTGGCCTTGGCACAGAATGTGCAGTCTGATTTTAAATCTAGCCAGGTAGATATTTTACAAAATAACCTAGCAGTCACCCTTGTAATTGCAATATTTCCGACCAATATAGTATAATCTTCTTTCTATCGTGGTTTATTGTTCAATAGCCTGAGTGGTTTATTCATTGTGCCTTATAACTCACAACGTGGTTTATTGAACGATAAACCATGATAGAAAGAAGATTGTTTTGATTCTAACATGACCAACTCTTAATCAAAGGAAAACAAGTGCATACTTAGTGTAAAAATGCGGATGTGGATAATATTCAATTGAATAAACCATGGCTGTTCCACTTACTTACCAAAACAAAACCCCACTGCCCAGTCGGTAAATATGAAAAGAATCAAAATTTCATTAAAACCTTAGGCATCAAACACAACATTAAAAAAAAAAACGTACCTTTTTACTGTTACATTTTCTCCCTTCCAAATGACAAAGAAGAATGAATGTATTGTCAAGCACAAGAGTCGCAGTTGCTTCGAATGCTCTAAATATTACTCCACCCACTCCCAATCCCATTTCCAATGCTACACCGGTCAATATTGAACTAAACTTCAACTTGAAAAGACACTTGATTTACATATGTTTACTAGTAACATTTCAAATAGTTCCATCGTTGTCAATTTTTATCAAAACAGCTAATCAATATTGGTAAATCCTTGAGGATTTTCCTTCCTCCTTGGCCAAGAAGTGGAAAATGACGATTTGTTTACGTCCAGTAATCATTGATAAAATATCGGAGGGCGAAGACATGGAACAACCGTAGTTGACTTGTTTTATACAGAATGACGTCACTCTATATAGAATGACGTAGATTTTACCACGCTTTCGTTGCACTGTGTTTATAGAGCCGAATTCACGTGTCATGTTAGAATCTGATTTAATTAGCAGTTTTAGATTTAAGTTGATTTTTTGTATTAACTCCTTACTAGATGAAATAATTTTAGACTCGTCCAAATTGAGACATTCATTTTGTAGATGACAAAATTGAATATGACTCAGTAAAAGATGTCTTTGAAAGGATGGAAAAGATTGTGGGGGAAAGGAGCAAATGCTGGTTACCAGAAATTTCTCCTTTCCCCACATTCTTTTCTGAAGCTTCCTTCCCTAGGGTTGTTTAAACTAAGGATTGTTGGTGAAGTGTTAAATAGCCTCTTTAGTAATAAGACAATATGGGCATTATTGAACAACTTTCACTCTACTTATTTTTGCTCATTTTTGCCTTGCATTACCTATTGCCATTATGTGGCCTGTGCAAATGGTAAGAGGCCTCAATTTTTCTCATGGTCTTACCAAACTCTAACAAAGGTGCAATCATCTTCTTTACACAGTTACCTCTTGATTATGTAAATGTGTGACAAGTATGCTGAACAGGAAAAAAATGGAGGGTAGATTATGTAAAGGTTTGATAAGTATACTAAACAGAAAAAATAGTAGGGTAAACATTATATATAACTCAGGATAAAATCATGAAAATTGACCAGTAAATAGTTATTTTGTCTAGCAATAAACCAAATAGTGAATCAAACAATTAAAACTTATTGTAGAGTTTTTAAAGATTTACCCCATGTTTCTTTTTTGCTTTAGTATAATATAGCTTGAATTGAAATAATGGATTCAGCAGCATTTCTCTGGATACAGTTGTAGCAACTGTTTCAGTTGCTCATGTGCTACATTATGTTTTTGGAAAAAGGAAGGTGTTCATGAATGTATGAAGACCATAATCGTGCTCAAGAAATATGCGTTTCTTTTTTCCTTTGTAACTCATTAATCACAGAGAACATTAATTGTCATAGTACAGAGCACTGTTGGGAAAAAAAAAAGGCAAAAAACTTGCATCAAGCTATGTCTCCTTTTGCCTCAATGTTTTCATCTGTATTCATGCATTAACCCTTTACCACATGATCCTGAGTTTTAATGATCCTGACAAAGAAAGCTTTTGAAAACATTGAGGGTAAAGGAGAAAATGCTGGTAACCAGCATGTTCCCTTTTTCTAACAATGTTTTCTAGCCTTTCACAGAAAGTTTCATCATTTTAGCCACATTTAATTCGTTGTCTGGAAATACTGGTTATTTGGACTGGTCTAAAGGTTTGTCCCGTGGTAAAGAGTTAAATCTAAAATCATCTGGATGATCTCTATCATACAAGGTTATTTTCAAAGTCATTTACTTCAAATTTGTCATAGGCAACTGGTAAGAGTTCTTTTGTTGTTTCACCCTTTGCCAAACAATCCCAATTTTTAAGGACCCTGAAGTAGACAGCTTTTGAAAATATTGTGAGAAAAGGAGAAAATGCTGGTAACCAGCAAATCTTACCATTTCAAAGACAAATCTTACCTTTGGGCTACATTCACCATAATGCCTTAAAATGCTTTCATTATAGACAGGTCTAAATTTTTGTAGTGTGGTAAATGGTTAAATTTTGATCAGTTGGATGCATGTATTTTCAAAATGATTTACAGTATCAGTATTTATCATATCTAACATTAGTTTAACATTTCAAATTTGGAAAGTTTCATGTTTGTTCAACATTTTGGGCTTGGCTATTTCTGAAGAAAAATGTCAATCTATTGTCATCACCATGTCCTCTACCTTGGCATGCAGAAACTGACATTTTTAGCTTGGCTGTTTTCGAAGAAAACGTGGAAGTACTGCTGTAGCCCTGGCATTGTCGGCTGTGTCATTGTCATGCAAGAACTTTGACATTTTATAAAATCTCTGTTAATACTAAAGATATTTACTTCAAACTTGGACAAGTTGTATCTATCAAAAGGGGAACCTATACAACAAGGGCAGGGAACCATCAAATTCAATTTTTGACTCAATCATGCCCCTTTTTCAACTTCGAATATTCCCTGAAAATCAAGCATTTGCAGCCAAGCATTGGCACCCGCATGGGTGCTCTTGTTAATATATGTGTCTTTATTTAAGATATATGCTTCAAATTCTGGGTAGCTGTAAACTATGTAAGGGGGAACCCACATTAATAGGGCAGGTATCGGGTAAAATATTTTTGATGAGGTTATGCCCCTTTTTCAATAAAACTAGTGCAGTTGTTTTAAACCAAACTTGCATGATATATATGAGCCATGTGCTGGTAAAAGCAGGTTTAATCCATCTCCATGATGTGAAATACCAAATACGTTGCCATGTAATTATGAATACATAAAATCCATTTTGTCTTACAACTGGCTGAATCCTGAAGTAGAATGGTTGTAGAACATGCAAAAAATATACCAACAGGCAAAAAGTTTCGACACACTGCAGCCTGCACGGACAGTGCTGGCTGACCTTGGTCGATGCTTTTTGCAGATGCAGTAACACCCCCCCCCCCCCTTTTCAGGGAAAATGATTTGAACCATGCTCTGGCAAAAGGGGGCTTAATGCATCTCTGTAATCCATCATACCAAGAAAGCCATCACTTACTTATGGATCCATAATAGCCACTTTTTTTAACAACCGACTCAATCATGAGGTAGACTGATCCTTTGACATGCAGAAAATCTACCGATAGCGAAAAGTTTCGGCCCAGGTCAGCCTGCGCGGACTGCGCAGGCTGACCTGGGTCGAAACTTTTCGCAGATGCATTAAGCCCCCTTTTCACAGAGCGCGGCTCATTTATTTTTAAAAACAACTAAAAGAGAGCATTGGTACCTACCTGCTCTGTTGTTGTTTTCTTTTCACTTCTGATACACCAAAATCATAGAAGATATATCATGTACATATGTGAGTGTGTGTGTGTGTGTGGTGTTATTTATTGAGAGTGTAGTTCAATTACATCATCTAGGTATGCATGGTTTTTAGTAATTAATTAAATTTTCATTTCTGATATTTGTTGAGTTTTCGTTATTTATCATACAGCATTACCATACAAAGTTGGAAAGGCAGAGAGCACACCATTCTACAAACAAAAAAACTGAATCATTAGGATGAAATTAATATTTGGATGGGTTGACCGACCTAGAGGTGGGAGGATTTTGAAACCATTGTGGAAAAAGAAGAAAATGCTATTTATCATCATTTTCTTTTTTTCTCCACAATGTTTTCTGTTTTAAAATTTAGGCAAGTCTAGAATTTTGTCGTCTGGTCAAGGTTTAACCTATTGCCAACAAAGCTTATTAAAAAAAGTACTAGTTACACAAAGGAAATGCTTGTTAAGGAAAGAAAAAAATCATTTGTAGCTCTTGTTCGCTCCCTTATTTCTTGTTCAAGTTTTGAATTGGTAAAATATGTTGATGCGGTATTCACTTGATAGCAGTAAAAAATAAAGGGGCTTTGAAGAGAATTGGCGACATTTGTGAAATGGTAGATTGAGTCATGCTCTGTGAAAAGGGGCTTAATGCATCAGCATAAAGTATCCATGTCAAAAACTTTTTGCTATTTTCTGCAAGTCCAAGGACCATTTTACCTCAAGATCCAATTGATTGTTAGACAAAATGGACTTTATGAATACATAACTATATGACGACTTGCTTGGTATAATGCATCATGGAGATTCATTAAGCCCCCTTTTGGTAGAGTATGGCTCGTATGTTAAATACTTACTTAAGTAAGTGCCAAGGACAAATTGAATGTGGGTAAGTAACGAGAGTTGACTTTGAAAGGACTGTAAACAGTGTTTTCAAAAGCCTGATTCATCAAGGTCGTTAAAACTCCGGATTGTTTGGTAAAAGGTTAAACTATGGATTATTTTGTCAGAACTGAGGGAAAAAATCTGATTGTTGACTAGCATTTTCTCCTTTTACAGTAATATTTTCAATAAATTTAATAATCAGGGTCATCAAAATTTGGGTATTATTTCGTAAAGGATTAACTCTTAAATACCAAATAAGCCCTGGTTTTAACGACCCTTGGAATGAAGCCTTTTGAAAAAATTGTTGTAAAAGGAGAAAATGCTGGTAACCAGCATTTTCTCCTTTTCCAACAATGTTTTCTACTCTATCAAAGACAAGTTCCGCCATTTGAGCCACTTGATTTGTTGTCTGCAAATGTTTTCAATTGGGACAAGTCTACATTTTTGTCGTTTGGTATAGGGTTAAACTGTTGACAATATACTCAGAAGTGGTGAAAAAATATGGAATGAGAAACTAAACACATTTTGCAGTCACTATTTTATTGACGATATAACTAAATTTAACATGACTACATATGAAATAACAACATGATATAATATTAATAGTGTATTTTGAAAGAAAATATCAGATTGTAACATGAGTGTACTAAATATGAGTCATGCTATGTGAAAGGGGGGTTTAATGCATCTGCAAATCTGTCGACCCAGATCAGCCCGGGCAGGTTGACCTGAGTAGAAACCTTTTGTTATCAATCAATTTTCTGTTTGTCAAAGAACCATTCTACCTAATGGTTCAGTTGGCTGTTAGACAAGAATGAATTTTATGGGCCCATATTCATAAGATGACTTGGTATAATGCATCACGGAAATGCATTAAACCCTTTTATCGTAGAGCGTCGCTTATATGTATATTTTGGAAGTAAACGTTTTTGAGACCTGGGTCTCTTCACCATTCTCTATTTACTTCTTACTTTGAATTTAGGCACTAGTCGTGTATATGCTGAGACGTTTCAGTCTATTAGATGGTCAGTATTGGAATAAGTACAATTACGTGTATAATGTTTGAACATTATCAGCATCTTTATTTCCATTGATGGCTGCGTTGGACAGGTTTAAGGTCTAGACCCCTAACGCTTCTAGCGCAACATGGAATAAAATTTCTTGTTAGTTGATAAATAAGGATTTATACTGATATAATACTTTTGCACATTTTTAACCGACCAGAAATTCCTTTGATGTCTGTCTTGAAATTATTCGTTGATACTTTTGTTAGTTTCCTGAAAAGGGAGGTAATTATCTCCCTTTGTAATGAGAATATAGTGGTTTTAGATTTATAAATGATAATTCTAAGAAGGAAAAAACGAAAAAAGTGGCTCGGTTAAAGTAGTACAATAATACTCATTTTTAATCATAGCAAATTTTGTAGGATAATATTATAGTGGAAATAGCTGTTTTCCTATAGGGGTCGTAGACCTTAAAAAAAATAATATTTTAGCTCACCTGGACGAAGTCCAGGAAAAGGTATTGGACTACCCTCGGCGTTGGCGTTAGAGTCGGCGTTCATGTTTACGTTTTAGTTTTTTTTAGGCGCTGACATTTTCCAAACCATATATCATGGATCCGGCAGTTTATCGAGAAATAACGGTGGAATATATTTCAATATTTCATGGTTACGACCAGTGAAAATTACCGATTTTATTTTCTCATTCTTCAATTGAAGGCAGAAACAGTAGTTCCTGCGCACTAGTTACCTAGGTAAAATGCGCGTGCCATTTAACCGCATAGAATATGAGGTAATTTATTCTACATTTCTCGCGCTGTACGTAACAATATTGTAATGCGTTGTTTTTGCGGAGGGGGTACGCCACCGGGAATTACCGAAAAGAACTGGATTTTGTAAGTCCCCCCCCCCCCCAAAAAAAAGGTTAGAAATATTACCGATGATGTTCACTCAATGAAATAAATGTTGATCTTTTACCGTGAAAAAAAAAATATCCTCTATACTCGTTTATTTTGCTTGATGACAGATGCAGGTCTAAAGTTTCATTAAGCATTCTCCTAGCCATGCCTTTGGTCTAAAGGTCAAGTACACAGATTTTGAAAATTCACCTTGAAGTATTTCTAATTTTCTAGATCTTCTAATTTACAGACCGAGTGATTACTGCCCCTAACAAGCAGCTTTTCCAGACGAGCTGTGCTATCTGATGTCCGCTAAACATAGCCAACTAATCGATAAATATGGTGTACGGGATAAAGAAACTCGAAGGATTGGTCCTCATTTAAAACCGGAAACGACTCATCGATAGCTTGGAAGGTGTCCAAAGTATGAAATGCATTTTCTATCCGTTGTAATCTGTACAACCTTTCAGCCGTCAGGAGCAACATTTTGCATGGGGACACAAAAATGATTATAGTTTCATAAAAATAAGGATGAAATTGGTTAAAAACTGGCAGAAAACTGGCTTAAAACGAGTATAGATGTATCTTTAACTTTTTACTGGACCACAAACTTTTACATATGTCCATTTTGAAAGAATTTGCGGACGACAAATGTGGCTTAATGGAATGTATTGTCTTTGAAAGAGTGGAAAACATCGTGAGAAAGGGAGTAAATAATGCTTACCATAATTTCATTCATTTCACACATAGTATTCATGAGACTTCCCCCTGTGTCGTTATAACACAGGATTTGGTATCGGGTTAAAGGGCTTAGTGAAACAGACTTTCCAGTCAGGAAAACAGATCCAAGAATGGCAGTTTCAAAGGTATTCTTCCAAGTTATTTCAAAAACTTGCTGACAATTTAAAGATCAGGCTGCACCTTCTGTGCTTTATGATCTTGATCTCCGAAAACATCAAAAGTTGTGTTGAACACTTTAAGTGTTAAAGCAAGAAATAGTTTTGCTACTAAATGAGATCAGATGAAAAAGAACATCTAGAAAAAAAAAAACATGATTAAATTTAAAATGTAGGACAGAATGAGTATATCACATAACTATGAAAAACAAGCACCCAACAAATATTTTATTATACTGCAAAGAAATTTCTTGCGATCTGATTGGATAATATGCCCCGTACATACCGTCATGTACACTGGCAAAATCCACGTAAAAGCAGTTTCCCTTTTGAAGGCATCGTATACATGACTACACTTTCAACACAACATCAAAAATGGCGGCGTCGACCGATACGAGCCGCCCACAAGACAAACATAATGAGTAGCCTGCACCGTATTCTTTTTAGTTTCCCTTGATGGTTGTCATTAAAGCGGAAAGAATGGATTGTTTTTAACATAAATGAATATAGTTACAAAATTATCGTTTGTTGTTATTTTAAAACAAATAGATCTAAACGAGATTAAAACGAGCCATCCCTTCGTCATGTAAGCAAATTGTGAAGGTTCGAAACTCATTCATGGTAACGTTAAAAGGATAACCTAATGGTCGTTTGAGGTACCTAATGGTCGTTTACTTTTTGACAACAAATCATTAAAATGCATTGTTACTTACCTTGAAATTGTCTAAATCCATGTTTAAATAAAAATATGACGAATGTCTATCGCGGTGACATCATCAGTTCATCCACCAAACTGCACGTTTTACCAAGGTTTCAGTGACGTCAGTTTTCATAGAATTGGGGCACTCACAAGGGAAATTGTATTTCGTCAGCGTACTCAATTCGTGAGGACATAAAACGGGGATATTTCGCTGAATACACATAGGAATGGTAAAACTTTGTAGTATAATAAATTCGTTGTACGGTCAGGTGGCAGGGAACTTGGAAATTTGTTCACGGCTGTGGCGAATCATGGCGCCACCTCGCCTCGGCTCGGGGCGAGATGATTCGCCACAGCCGTGAACAAGTTTCAAAATCCTCTGCCACCTGCCCTTACAACTAATAATGTAAAATGCATACCATGTTCACTGTTTCACCGTCTATGGTGACTTTTTCAAGAGACAGTTCGTTCATAATCTAGAATAAAGCAGTGGACAGTGTAGATCAGAGATCAGACTGCTCGTGCTGTGCAGTCTGATCTTGATCTACACTGTCCACAAAAGCTTCTGGTGTCATCTATGTTATGGAAAGAGTTAAAACTACTACGTTTTTGTTCACATTGCACAAGAATTATTGAGGTTTAATATTATTGTTCCATGTTTTATACACTCTTTCACAATTATAAATAGGTAACTGGTATCACATCTTGTATTGATATCACATTGCGGCATCACGTTTGTGGGTCATGGTTACTAAACTTATACTGGACGAATTTTTCATAATTAACTTTCCAACTGTTTTATGGTCACTTCGTAAAACATATTGTCCATTCACTGTATGTATGTACTGTCGTACCTGTAAGTAAAATGTTGTAGCGGGCATGATTACTTCCTGCAATGAGAGTATAGGCTAGCCAAAGTTTTTGGGGTTAGTTTGTGAACACATTGCTGTGCGCTGCACGAATCGAACTCAAAACCTATGAATTACATAGCAATTTGCGGAAACACAAAAATCGAGACTTCAGGCTATTTTTTTTTTTTTTTTTTATAGATTATTTTTTTCTTTTTAAATGAAAATTATTTACTCGCAAACCTGATTTTAAAGTTTTCTTCACAAGGAGCTTCGCAACCCCTGCCGCCCCCGCCCCATTGGAGATCCACTACCCTTATCCTGCTAAATAAAAGAAATGAAACTTTTAAGCCGATAGTGAAAATCCAAATATTGCTATTTGAAAGGTATTTTTGGAGGAGTATATGTCTCGTTATCGGACAGTGTAGATCAAAGATCAGACCGCACGTTCTGTGCAATCTGATCTTGATCTACGCTGTCCGCCAAAGGTCAGTGAGTCGCGCTTAGCAACCTAAAGGCTAACAACCGCTGGGGGAACCCCCAGATACCCTCTCCCACACTTGCAACTAAAAAAAAAGGCCCAGCTACACCGCTGACCTGTATATCATTGTGTGCATTCCGAAGATGAAGCATAATGTGTTCGATTCGAAAAACTGAAAGAAAGTCTCCCATTTTAGAAAGTTTCTTACCTTAAGCCCGGCCACGGCTGCAGGTCCCATGGGATCAACAGCTTGAACATAGGTGGGATTTTCTCCTCGTATAACGAAACCGTACCCGACTGGATCACTTCGTATCTAGATACAGGAGAAAAAGAAACTTGAGCAATCACCCCTTGAACTGTTATAAACTGTTATTATACCTAATGATGAGCCGCGGTTATAGAAAATATGAGTCATGCTCTGTGAAAAGGGGGCTAAATGCATCTGCGAAAACTATCGACCCAGGTCAGCCTGCGCAGTCCGCGCAGGCTGACCTGGGCCGAAACTTTTCGCTATTGGTCAATTTTCTGAATGTTCAAGGACCAGTCGAATTATGTGATGGCTTGATTGGTATCATGCATCACGGAGATGCCTCAAAGCCCCCTTTTGCCAGAGCACGGCTCATATGTATTTTATAAATATTGTATTTTATAAATACTGACATATAATGGTTGACAAAAATTAGCTGAGACATTACCTGAGATCTTACTTCGGTAAGGCTCGTCTTCCGAAATGACTAGTTTACTATTTTGTGACAACATTATATCTCACTCTTTTAAGACTGTAGGCCATTGAAATTCTTTTAGTCTATCATGGAATACCGAAATTTTCATTGCTTGTTCATCGGACATTGGCACATCGCCTCTAAATCAATTGAATATTAGCGCATGATCGCCTCTAAATCAAGCTGTGCAACGATAAAGAGGGGATGCGCCATTATGCTAATTTTAGTAATAGAGTTCGATGATCAACCTATGAAAATTTTAGCGTTCTTTGATAGACCAATGGAGCTTCAAAGGCCTGTGGTAAATGAACAAAAACAGAAGGGTCTTTTCTGAACGAAAATGGAAGGAGAGTGTGCCGGTGCATAATTAGTCTCAGCTAAATAATGTCACTCCTTATATCATGTTACGATTTGACTTGTCTATGCCTGAAATTATCTCTATAAAAAGATTTTATCTCTATAGAAATGGCTGTTTTTCAGATGCCAACCCTTTACCAAACAACACAACTTGAGACTTATCCATAGTATTTGCAGAAGACTAAATATTGCTAAAGTGGTGAGATTTGTCTTTGATAGGATAGAAAACATTGTGGGAAATAAATATTGCTCAAGTGGTGAGATTTGTCTTTGATAGGACAGAAAATATTGTGTGAAAAGGAGAAAATGCTGGTTACCAGCATTTTCTGCTTTTCTCACAATATTTTCAAAAGGCTCCTTCTTCATGGCCGTTAAAGCACGGGATCGTTTGGTATAGGGTTAAACGCGTTTTACGACAATCTTTCAATTATATCACAGAGGCCTATACACTTATTCATACATTCCCGGGGATTTAGTTTCTTTTCCAGGACTTTCCCAACATTTTAACATAATTTTCAACCTAGCAAACAGAGTCGACTTAATGTCCTTTGGTAGGAAAGGAAAAATATCGTTCGGAATGACTCTCACCAAACAACGAAACAAGTTGTGTTCGAGTCGGGATTCTAACCTGAACTCTTTCATTACAAGCCCTTTGCGTGGTTAATCAGCTGCAAGGGCTCGCCTCAGTAAAATACGGGTTGTTCTCCCGTCGTGTCCGATTTAATCTGAGTGCGATGCATGTATCTGAGTCGGAAAATTGTGCATTAAAAGACGGTATATCTAACAGGTTGAGAAATGTCAATCATTCAGATATCGAAGCTTTAAATCTACAGGAAGAAAGAAATTTAGAATACGTGTAGTTGGTAAGAGTCTTTGCAAGAATATTTTGGCAACAGTATCTCGAGACAAGACTACCAGTGTAGATCCCAGATCAGTCTGCAGTTCTGTGAAACTTCGGAAATACGCTGTCCACAAAAGTACAACATGTATTAATACTTTCAGAGCCTTCTATATAAACTCGACCTCTTTCGCCTGCTGAGAACATAATCCACCGAAACTCTGAGAGAGTTTTATCCTACAGGCTTGATTTACAATATACCATAATACAATACCATACAATACAATACAACACAATAGAGTACGATACAAGCGGACGGTATAGATCTGTAAGATCAGACTGCACATTCTGTGCAGTCTGATTATGAACTATGCCGTCCGTAAAAGCCTATGGCACCGAATGGGTAAGATAGCTATACTCATTAAGATAGGAGCAATCATACATTTTACTGGTACCTTTATTGTTGTTCGTATATACGGCGTTTCCGGTGACTCTAGCTCTTCCACAGTCGCATGGCGTATTAATACTGCAATAAAATACAAGATAGTGTGTATTAAGAACAGAATGTATCATAAAATGGGGATTTTATCTGGGAAAATGGGATTAGTAATTTTACGACCTAGCCTAATAGAGTTCACCAAAACATTATGGGACAAGTACTTGCTCCTTTTCCAACAGTGTGTGTTCAGTATACATGTACTTAAGAGCAAAAATTGTGTTCCTCTTTGGTGTGACTTGTGATATTTTTGGTGTAGGCACCTATGTCTAAAACAGTCTGCATTGTAATGGGTTAAGAACCACCCATATTGCATTTCTCTGTCTTGCATGCATTCGTGCTCTACTGGTCCTACGTTGCTCAGTATTAAAGGTGTGGGATTCGCAGTCTGAAGGCCACGAGTTTCATCCTCACTCGAAGGGCTCGATATTTGGTAGGAGTGACTTTGGGAAAGACAGGGCCCTTTGAACAGAGCCCTGGCCTTGTGGTGGTAAAACCTATTACATACGTTAGTAGGTGAGCTGTCAACGTGATATGACTGAAAAAAGAATCTTGAAAGCGGCTTAAAACATAAATCAATGAACCAGTGCTTTAACTATGCAATGGCGCCGTATTTGGCCCCTTGGTTTGTTGGGCACTTTGTTTTTGAGGCCATTCGTTTGTAGCCTGTTCTAGTTTCTTTACCTGATTTTGTAGTACCATGCTCGGCAGAGGAGGTTTCTGTAGTATCAGAGCTGGTTCCCGAGTCTGCTGATAAACTTCTACACCGATCCTCATCACTATAATAAGCGTGCGGAGAGTGCTTATTTAAACAGGAGCTAGATGGACTGTCAGAGTCTTGTCGCTCTTTTCTTTTGAGCTCTGGTGATGCTAAAATACGTAAAAGATATGTTACAATATGTACGATTTTAAAATTGTTTGAAAAAAAACCCACGTTTATCGGCGTAAGAATAAAGATGAGCCTGCCTGCATAAAAACTTGGACAATAAACATTGATAGTGACAAAAATGAATGGAAACAATTTTTTCCATTAGCATTTTTAGCGACAAGGGACACATACATACAGAGATTTCAATTCCGTATAAATCATCGTTTTCTTGGAAAAAACTATTTCTTGTATAAAATGAAATATATCGATTCCGCGAATTGCACACTTTGTTCCAATGATCAAGAAACAATTGAACATTTATTCTGGATTTGTTCCAAAGTTCAACGATTAATTACAGATCACTTGAAACATGATACACTGTAATGCCATTTACATGGACCTTGATATCAGCAAAATGTTATTTGGTTACACAAAAAATTAAAACAGCGCTAAAAAACATTCTCCTTATTCTTTTTAAACTGTATATTTATAAATGTCGAACATCAAAAAACACACCCACTCTTGCCGGTGTCAGAAACTTTATATCCTATAAATACAAAGTTTTGAAGAAAGTCGCTATTGAAGCAAGAAAACTAGAAGAATTCGAAATAAACTGGGATTATTTTGGATCTTTTTTAAAAGAATAACATGGTAATTAACAACTTCATTACTGTCCTATTTTGTTTTCAAACGCTGGGAAGATTCGAACCTTCATTATTACTTATTCATCATATCTGTTCCTAACCATCCTATGTTCTCCTTTTTTTTTTTTTTCATATTTTTCACTTTCCTTTGCACATAAAAATGTTTTTTTGTTCCTTGTTACATTTACATGTAAAACTGTTAGTGATTGTAAGATGTGGGGAGGGATAGATCCCCAGCCTTCACACATCAATATAAGGGGACAATAAACATCATTAAAAAAATGTAGAAATGTATATTTTAAGGATAGGGCACCCTAATGCGGATTCCTGTAACATCGCCTTACATCGCCGAAAAACGTATGGATTCGAGTCTTAGCCGAATCTATACGATGAAAGGCTATGTTACACGAATCCCATTAGGGTGCCCTATCCTTAAAGGGCCCATGCCTATTTACTGGCATACCGGACGGACCCCGGAAGGACAGGACGCTAAATGGACATCAGAAATAACATCAAATTGTTGTTGTAGTAGTAGTAGTATCATACTCACAAATCGGTGTATGAAATGTGATGGCTTCCTTGTCTGTGTAGGAAGTTGATCTTTGTAACCGGGACAATCTATCGCTGTGTTTTCGGGGTACAAAATGAAATATATCGGAGAGAGAGCGTTGTCTAGTAAAGTCTAGTGTAAACTGATACAACAACCGGCTGTCATCTCGGAAATGATAATCGTCGGATACTAGAATGCAACAGAACATATATAAATAGGTCAGAAAAGTAGAAATGAGCCATGCTCTGTGAAAAGTGGGTTTAAAGCACCTGCAAATAAATTTCACTGATCCATAATTATGTGATGACTTGCTTGGTAAAATGCATCATGGGGATGCATTAAAACCCCGTTTTGTCAGAGCATCGCTCAAATAATGAAATTTCGATCAGTGGGTATGAATAGAACTAAAGAAACTGAAATATGCAAAAAGTGAACAGCCATTAAAGAACTAAACACATGGTCTGCTCACACGGAAAACACGGAACAGTATCGCTAAAATTGCTAGCTCGCACCTAGGCTGGTGGAAAGCAGTTTGTACAAAATCTCTCTCTCTCTCTCTCTCTCTCTCTCTCTCTCTCTCTCTCTCTCTCTCTCTCTCTCTCTCTCTCTCTCTCTCTCTCTGAGACAACGTTTTCCACACCCTCCAGTTTTAATCTATGAAAAATTCGGGAAAGAATCAAAGAATGTATTGTGCATAATGGGTCACCAATCAAAGCTCTGGACAAGAGCTTTTAGTGACAGTGTAGATCAAGATCAGACTGCAAAAAAACGTGCACTATCTGATACAGTGAAAATTTATCTGACGAAAAGAATTCTAAAATTGCTATATTTGGAGTTTCCGATTCATAGGTTATAGAGAAAACAATGATATGTAACACTGGAAAACATCGTGGTATGCGAAGAAATGTTCACATCGAGGAAGTTCTTTTTGATACTGTTCTTGAGTTTAATGGTCTTATCCTATAATATGGCTTGCAACACGCGAAAAGGGGCATTTGGACATTTGCGTAAAGTGTCGTCTCGGATCAGCCTGCGCAATCCGCGCAGGCTAATCCGAGACGGCACTTTACCAGTAGATTTGCGCAAAACAGAAAATTACATAAAAACGGAAAGTGTCGTTTCGGATTAGCCTGCGCGGACTGTGCAGGCTGATCCGAGACGACACTTAACGCTAATATCCGAATGCCCCTTTTCGCGTGTTGCAGGCCATATAAAATCGTCAAAAAAGCCATGCTTTTGCAACAGGGGGTTTAATGTATCTCCATGATGCGCTACACCAAGCAAGTCGTTACATAATTATGGATCCATAAATTCCATTTTGTCTATCTAACAACGGACTGAATCATGAGGTAGTATGATCCTTGAGCAAGCAGAAAATTTACAAAGAGCAAAAATTTCGACCTATGTCAGCCTGCACGGACTGCGCAGGCTGACATGAATCGATGCTTTTTGCAAATGCATTTAAACCCCTTTTTATAGAGCTTGGCCTAAATAGAAAAACAAGGGTCAAAGGTTATGGACATACCGTGTCGTACTGTATCATTTTCGAGAAGTCGTCTGCCAAACAACATGGCGTCTTCCCTGCTATAGAAAGAACCCTCCTTAATGAGATTGTCGACAAATACAGAGCCTTGGAAAGCATTTCTGTACAGTTCTCCATTTTGTTGGTAGCTTTTCATTATGCCCACCTTCTGGGTCGATAATCTGAAATTTGAAAGGATGGATGGATGGATGGATGGATGGATGGATGGATGGATGGATGAATGAATGAATGAATGAATGAATGAATGAACGGACAGGCGGACGGACGGACAGACGAACGAACAAACAAACGAACGAATGAATGATGATACATAAAACAAGTTCGCATCCCTGCATGCATAGCCAAATCATGTGCATGTGTTTATGCAGAGGAGAATGTGCTCCTTTTACCACAATGCTGTGAGAGATTTTTATGTCCTGGGTATATATAAACTTTTCATTTAATTAATCGAACGAAATTTAACTTGTTTCAGACCCAGGGTACCTAGGTTGGTAGAATGAAGACCTTTCAGAAAGTTCTTTAGCCTTGTAGAAAAGTGAGAGATCTTTATACTTTAGCAAAATGAGGTTTAAAGCATCTCCTTGATGCATCAAATCAAGCAAGTCACCACATGATTGTGGATCCTTAACATCAATTTGTCTAACAGCAAACTGAAAAATGAGGTAGAATGGTACTTTGACGTGCAGAAAATTTGAAGATAACAAAAAGTTTCGGCGCATGTCAGCCTACGCAGATTGCGCAGGCTGACATGATCTGCGCAGGCTGACATTGGTCGATACATTTTGAACATGCATTAAACCCCCTTTTCACAGAGCATGGCTCATACATGAATGTATCACCATTTCGTTTACTGCAACGAATAGACTTTATGTTTCACACCAAAGTTGCCGATAAAGTTATATAATAGACTACCTTTGATAAAGTTCCATAGCCTTGTAAAAAAGGGAGAGATCTTTATGATCTGTGTATGTCTCGTCATCTCGTCGGAAACGATAAAATAACATCTCGTCTTTAATCTCGTGGTCATCACAAACTGAAGGAAACATAAGTATATGTCAATATACATACGGATTATTATGTTGTAGTAACTTTCCTGATGCTTGCATTTGATTCGAGCAGCGTGCGCAAATTTGATATCGCGCGAGACCGAAGGTCGTGCGAGATGTCAAAATTTTCTTACGCAGCGAGACGCAGATACAAGCACCTGGAAAGTTTCTACAACATAATATTCCTTTTATTATATACCTACAACTTTCAACAACATAATAATGCCATTTTTGACATCTTATCTGAAAACAGTAAACAAAATAAAACAAATCATGGAATACTTCGTTTTCATGAATGGCGGATGAATATCATAGCGTAACATTTCGACCAATCAAATCGAAATTCAATGCATACTTATTCTGTGCACGAGATACGTCATCCTACCGTAACTGGAAATGTATAATTTTGACACTTTGTAGGTATTGATTTCTTTTTTTTCGTGAGTGATATTTTATCCGCATGCGACCCGTGTATTTGAGCCAGAAATTTTCAGGTGTATAATAAATGTACAAGGATATAAAAAGTGAATTATGGATTCTTCAAACATACGATAACTCGCTTATACTGCATTTATATAAAGTTATATTTATGTAGTATTGGTCAGACCTTTAGGCTAGTAACGATATATGAAATATGCATTTTTCCTCAGTTTAATTCCTTACCTCATGAGGCAAACTGGCTGCAGACTACTTTGAAAATATTTCAAATAGATATGAGCCATGCTGTGTGAAAAGGGGTTTTAATACATCTACAAAAAGTATCGATTCATGTCAACACGCACAGTCCGCGCAGGCTGACATAGGTCGAGACCTTTTGGTAAATTTTCTGTATATCAAAGGACTAGTCGACATCATGATTCAGTCACTTACTAGACAAACTAGATTTCATGGATCCATAATTATATGATGTCTTGCTTGTTATAATGCTTTACGGAGATGCATTATTTACCCCACTTCTGCCAGAGAACGACTCAAATAATCTACACGAACTGCATTTTAGTACAGGCACGATCATCAGATCGTACAAAGGCGAATTTAAACTTCTTCCAATGACGTGTTTCGGAATCGAACCGCCCATCTCTTTCAGGAGATTAGCTTGGCGAGAATATGTAAAACACACGGTTTTAGGACTTTTTTTTCGAGGACGCCTCACGAGGTAAAAATATATAAGAAAAAGCCAAAGGTATAGCATTCTATCCATGCAAGACATTTGGGCCATGCTCTGTGAAAAAAGGGGCTTAATGCATCTGCAAAAAGTATCGATCCATGTCAGCCTGTGCAGTCCGCGCAGGCTGACATGGGTCGAAACTTTTTGCTACATGTAAATTTTCTGCACGTCAAAGGACCAGTTTACCTACAGATTTAGCCGGTAGTCAGACAGAATGGGTTTTCTGGATTCATAACTACTGTATATGATGACTTGCTTGGTATCATGCATCACAGAGATGCATTAAACCTCCTTTTCTCAGAGCACGACTCTTTTGCATCATCTTTTTTTACATTCCTGGCTTTAAAACTGCTCTTTAGCAGAGAAGATTACTGAATACTCAAACTCCTTTTGCCAGCCTGTATAGAATCTCCTCACCATGATGGAAGAAAGAATAGCGTTGCAGTATCTTCAGCCCTTCGATAGCTCGCTCTCGGGTATCACAGTGGTCGTGCTTGAGTAGCCAGTCAACGATCTCTCTGCCAACAAAGCAGGATTTGTAGGTCCTTAAATGGTACTTCCGGTCCTTTATTAGTTCAGCTTCCAACAGCCCTTTTCTGCAATAGAGCAATTTTTAACTCGGAATTATTATTATTATTATTATTATTATTTTCTCTCTCCGTTGCAAACCGAAGAGAATATTGCAATAAAAGGGAAAGAGACGTAAATATGAGCCATGCTCTGTGAAAAGGAGGTTAGATGAATCTGCAAAAAGTATCGACCCAGGTCAGCCTGCGCAGTCCGCGCAGGCTGACCTGGGCCGAAACTTTTTGGTATTCGTAAATTTTTCTGCATGTCTAAGGACGAGCCTTCCTCGTGATTCAGACGATTTTTAGAGAAAATGAATTTTATGGATTCATAGCTTTGTCATGACTTGCTTGGTAGAATGGATCACGGAGATGCATTAAGCCCCATTTTGCCAGAGCATGGCCAAATTATATATTACAATTTTGAGTCACTCCCCCATACGTCAACCAAATTTGTAGCTGGCGACTCGAAAGAAAAACATCCTTGTAAAAATATCCATTATTAATGATGAACATGAGTGAAATGTATATGAAAACATTGTGGCAAAAGGAGAATGGCAGAATGACCTTTCGTAATCTTTCCTTCAAAGTTCGATTAGTATTTTTATCGTCATGTGTATTAGCCCTTTACTACACAATCCCGAGTTTTCAATGACCATGAGAAAGAAAGGTTTTGAAAACATTGTAGGAAAAGGAGAAAATGCTGGTAACCAGCGTTTTCTCCTTTTCCCACAACGTTTTCTACCCTTCCAAAAAAAAAAAAAAAAAAAATCAATTTTTGAGTTACATTTATTTTGTCGTCTGAAAATGCTATCGATTTGGACTAGTATAAAATTTTGTCGTTTGGTAAAGAATTAAAAGAAATTTGTAGAACACATTTTCATCGAGCTTCAGTTGATCCAAATTTTCTCTTTCGTTGCTTGTGAAGAAATCATTTATCCACAAATTAAATTGATCCATGCTCTGTGAAAAGGGGATTAATGCATTTGCAAAAAGGTATCGACTCAGCTCAGCCTGCGCAGTCCTCGCAGGCTGACTTGGGCCGAAACTATTTGCTTTTGGTCAATTTTCTGCATGTCAAAGGACCAGTGTACCTCATGATTCAGTAGACTGTTATACAAAACGGACTATAGGGAATTATGATACTGTGATTACTTGCTTGGTACGATACATCACGGAGATGCATTTAGCCCCCTTTTGCCAGTGCATGGCTCATTTTTATTTTTAAGTCAGCGTATTGTATGTAGAAAAGAAAGAAGAAAAATACCTTATTATTTCCCCAATGTAATAGATTTCCATAGTCACTCTCTTCCCGTAATTTTCGTTGTTCTCGACAACATTTTTCAATTCAAATTGTAACACAGATTTAAATATCAAATGAGATACGGTCTTTTGCCAGAGTCTATCCCAAGATGTCATTATTTGACACGAGTTTTGAGTTTTAACACTTTTTTTTAATTATTGTTTTCCGAAATGGAATTTTAAATATATTCCGAACACCAGCTATGCTATTTCAACGTCCTTCCGCTAAGAAATCCAATCGGTATTTGTCCTTGGATCTTCACTGTGCGTTACGTTTCCTTGACACTTTAGCATCTGTAACCCCTAACCCCATGAAACAAATTTGCGGCATACGATTACAAAAAAAAAAAAAAAAAAAAAATTGAAAATATGATAAATAAACAAGCGTTAAGATTTAAACATTAATAAATGGAAAAATATTATGGCAAAAAGGAGAAACTGCTCGTCACGAGCATATTTCTCCTTCTGTCGCAATGTTTTCAAAAGACAGCCTTCTTACAAACAGAAACTAAGTTTGACGAAAGGAAAAGTTTATTAGTACACTTAAGTCATCATCGGTAGTTTTATATTATATTGTTCATTAATATCTATATATTGATCACAGATGCACGTGGTCACCCGCGTGACGTAGACTATCTATCTACCCGACCTTTCCTAATCACCTGTCAGTGTCCTAAACCCTTGATTAAAATCCCTTGTTCTCGCGACCCTGAAGTGAAAATGCTTTTTCTAAACATTCTGGGAAAAGGAGAAAATGCTGGTAACCATCATTTTCTCCTTTTTCCGCAATGTTTTCTACCCTATTGTAAGTAAATACCATCATTTTAGCCATATATATATATGATCCATGCTCTGGCATATAAAGGCGTTTTATGCGTCTTGTGTGATGCTTCATACAAAGTAAGTCATCATATGGATTCATAAAATCCATTTAGTCTCACAACAGATTGAATCATGAGGTAAAATGGTCCTTTGACATGTAGAAAATTGGCCAATAGCAAAACGTTTCGACCAAGGGGAGAAAATGCGCCTCTGTGATGCATCATACCAATAAAGTTATCATATAACTATGGATCGCTACAATCCATTTAGTCTGACAACAAGTTGAATTATGGGGTTGAATGGTCCTTTGACATGTAGAAAATGTATCAGTAGAAAAATATTTCCACCAAGGGAGTTAAATGCATCTCTGCGATGCATTATACCAAGCAAGACATCATATAACTATGGATCCCTAAAATCCATTTAGTCTGACAAGAGATTGAATCATGAGGTAGAATGGGCCTTAGTCATATTGAAAATTGGCCAATAGCAAAAAGTTTCGATCTAGGTCGGCCTGTGCGGTCTGCGCAAGCTGACCTGGGTCGTTACTTTTTTCTTCTGCATTAATCCTCCTTTTCACAGAGTATGGCTAATATTTTCATTTTTAAATCTGTAAATATGCACATGTCTAAAATGTTACAGTTTGGATAGGAATTAACCCACGTTCCTTAGCGCTTTCAACCACATACGGGTGGCTTAGAACTGTCCTGCATTAAAGGATTTTATAAACAGTTCGACAGATGATTGAAAAACTCATTTCTCTTTTCTTAGCAATGTTTTACTTGTATTTATGATATTTAAGTCGTGCTCAAGAAAGCTTCAAGTTAGGCCTGGAAAATTGCTTATGTTATTCATGGTATTTGACCCGTTGTATATCAGCTTGGTTGCTGATTTTACTCAGTTGTACAAAGAATAAGAAGAAGAAGAAGAGGAAGAAGAAGAAGAAGATGATGATGATGATGATGATAATAGAATGAATGGATGAATGAATCATAGGTAAAACAATACCAAAGTTACATATAAACATTAGTTTGAAGAGAGATGGAAGGAGATAGTTGTGTGATATCTGATTAAGTACATGTAGGACTATGTAGCAATAACAATAGGTGTAAGCGAACTTAATAATGCAGTGATCACTAGGTCACAGAAGCGTTGAGAAAAAGCGTCGGCCATTCACACTAAAGGTTTCGATATTGAATCCAATGATGGGCAGGTCCGTCTTTGGATTTGCTTGTTTTTTTGTTTGTATTGGAGTTAAACGCCATCTTAACAGCTTAAGCCGTGGTCACATTTATGGCCATGCACATAAGTGTCCGTAGTTCATTTCAGACGTAGTCTGCCGTAGTGTTACAACGGTCAACTAGGTTGAAGTAAGTTTAAAGTCGGTTCAAACTTGGCAAAAAGAGGAAATATAGAAAGTTTAAGTAGGTTGAACTACGTGTAAGTACGGTTAACTACATTCAACTGCGTGCAAAGTGGGTACGGCTAAATAGGGTATTACTACGTCAAACTACGATAAACTTCGTTAAAGTACGTCCTAAGTACGCACAACTACGGTAAATTAAAGTCAGCTGCGTTAAGCTACGGTAAAACATTGTGGTTCTGCCTGCTCAGTACAGGTAAGCTGCAGTCATTGTACTTAAAGCCATGGTCACATTTACGGTCATGCACGTAGTTGTCCGTAGTTCATTTCAAACGTAGTCTGTCGTAGTGCTAATAGGGTCAACTAGGTTGAAGTACGTTCAAAGTAGGTTCAAACTCGGCAATAAGAGGAAATATAGAAAGTCTAAACCACTGTCACATCTTACGTAGTTGACCGTAGTTGGGAATTACCGTAGTTGGTCATAGTTGAACGTATTAAACACACAACGGTTAAGTAGGGTCAATTACGGTTAATTACGGTCAACTACGTCCAAACTACGGTCACAGTAGGGTCACAAAGTCGTAGTTAACCGTGGCAAATTTTTGAACATGTTCAAAAATTATGCGCTTACTACGGGCAAATCATAAGTTCAAACTACATTCATTACAACGTTTAACTACGGTTATCTACGTGTAACTACGTTTAATACGTTCAACTACGGCTGTCTACGGACATTCCCCACTACGGTCAACTACGTAAGGTGTGACCACGGCTTTAGGTCATATCATGGCGGTCAGTGACGCATCCACGTGTTTCCTGGCTTTCTCACACCATTACTGACAAAACTTTCTTCCAAAAGCCACTGACTACTTTTCTCAGATGCATCAGAGGTGAGAGGCGATAAATAGCCGGAAAGAAAGTTCTCCGCAACCGTGCATCGAACCCGCAACCTCCAGGTCACAAGTCGGATACGCTAACCACTGAGCTACCCGGCCGGGCTTCTTTGGATTTGCACCCGACCCCAGCACTAGTTAGGTTTCCTTGACTTGTATTCACCAACCATTTCTAACCTTCAGGTTGCTAAGCACGATTCCTGGCGCTTTTGTAGCCAGTGTAGATCAAGATCAGACTGCACAGAACGAGTAGTCTGATCTTTGATCTACACTGCCTGATACGATATTTTCTTTCTGGTGAAATCAAGCATAAAATGCAATATTTGGATTTTAACTTTTGAGTGGAAATTTTCGTTTCGTTTATGTATCAGATTAAGAGTTAAGAACGTATTCTCCAGAGATTTCTAAATTTGAAAGTAACACAACTTCTGATTGGCTAATCCATTTGGTTTAAAGTAATGCACTTTCTGATTGGCTAGACCAAATCAGAGGTTCTGTTACTTTCAATCTAGCAAATTTTGGAGAATAAGACTGAGAACAGTCTTAAGAAGGGTTAGTGACTACGGACCCTGGGGTTTGGGATATCGAATCCCGTAACGGGCAGTTCAGCCTTTGGATCTGCTCCCGACACGAGCACTAGTAGGTTTCCTGGATGCAATCATCAATGCTGACAAATGCAATTTGAATACTTTGATACACAATCGATGTAGAAAATGTAACTTTATCATTGCGGTCCATTGAGTGCTTCAACTGTCTTTTTTTTGTGAATCTAAATTTAGTAGCTTTTGCACATAAGTTGAATATCTATATCTTTTTTTTTTCTATTAAAAGGGTCTGACTGAACATAATTATTTGCATTTCATACCTATCCTTATTTTAATTATCTGATTGAATCATTATGATTGACAGGGTGTGTGACACAATATTTGATTGACGCTCTGGCAAAAGGGGGTTTAATGCATCTCCATCATTCATTATATCAAGCAAGTTGGAAGAACTTGTGGCCCGACCCCATTCAATTATTGAATAAAATATGTTTAACCCTTTACCACACAATGACGACTTTTAACGACCCTGAGGAAGAAGCCTTTTGAAAACATTGTGGGAAAAGGAGAAAATGCTGGTAACCAGCATTTTCTCCTTTTCCCACAAAGTTTTCTAACCTGTCAAAGAAAAATTGCCTCATTTGGGAAACTATGAAATTGTCATCTGCAAATGCTTTCAATTTGGATTGGTCTAAAATTTTGTCGTGTGGTAAAGGGTTAAACTAAACTAAACTATCAAGTAAGTTATCACATAATTATGGATCCATAAAATCCATTTTGTCTGACCACCGACTGAATTATGAGGTAGAATGGTCCTTGGATATGCAGAGAATTGGCCAATAGTAGAAGGTTTCGATTCAGGTCGGCCTGTACGGACTGTGCAGGCTGACCTGAGTCGATACTTTTAGCAAATGCATTTAACCCCCTTTTCACAGAGTATGGCTCGTTTATATCTAATAGCTGTACGTGCACTTAGTCTTGCATTATCTGATTGAATCATCAAGCTTCATTTCAATTCCTTTTTATTGATATAAACAAGGGACTGTCACAAAAAAAAAATGAAATGATATACGTGTATTTAACAAACGAACAAGATATTTACGGTAAACAGAACTTATCAATAACTAACGTTAAACAACACGAGCAGTAATACTGATAGGCCTAAGCGATAACAATATACAAGAGACTTTTTACATATTCGTTGAGTAAGGCGGTTTTTCCAATTAGTATGTTTTCAATATTAAAATTTTGTTTATTTGAGTCTCAAAATTATGCCCCATCTGCCTCCACACACTTTTAACAACGGTAATCCCACTTGCGTAATGCCACACGATACTCTTCCTTCAGTAGAAGGCATTGGTAAAACCGCACCTCAAATACCGCCACGGGATTCGAACCGGCGTCATGCTAGTAATTCCCTTGGCCGTGGGAACAACCAAAAGATACAAAGTGACAGGTCACGGCTGTATGAAAGATGCTCTGGAATATCAAGCCCAGATACTTTCAAAAACTCGCGCACCGTTGCGGACTTGTGTGCCCGCGCGTTATCATACAGCAATTTTATGCGATGGACGCCAGTTCGCGGTCTGCGTTTTCTGATAGAAATCATCGACTTGTGTAAGAACGTTTTCTCTATAAAACTTCCCGGTGACAGGACTACATTTGGAAACTGGTATTTGAGAAAAAGGTATACCTACACTTGAATCAAAGAAAATTGCATAAAACGTGTGATTTGAGATCTTAATAGGTCTTTCACCGCCAGAAGTAATCCAAACCTTATTTTAAGGCTTTAGACTCGGATTCAAAATGGTAGGTCAATGTTTCATCACCTGTAACTATTTCTTCGACGATGGATCACATTTATCATACTTTTCGATTACTTGTGCTACCAGCCTAACCCTAGTTTGTTTCTGCTCCTCAGTGAGCAAACGAGGGACCAAGCGCGCACAGACCTACCGAAGCCCAAGGCGTTCGCGTAATATCCTAAAAATACTGACAAGTGATTGCCTGTTTTATTAGCTATCTCTCATGCATTGTACCATTCCAGTTCTTCTTCCTCCTCCACATTTATCAAATCGTTTGGCATTCTTTGATTGTTTAACCTTTACCAAACAACACTTTTTTCAGTCTTCCAAATTGAGAACATCTGCAGACGAAAATTTCAAAAATTGGTATAAATTAGCCATAATTTTCTGATAGGTAGAAAACGTTGTGGGAAAAGAAGAAAATGCTGGTTACCAGCATTTTCTTCTTTTTTCCACAATGTTTTAATAAGGCTTATATCATAGGCTCGTCAAACACAGGATTGTGCGGAAAGGTTTAATGTTATCAGTCAATCTATCTGTGTCACTGAGGACCACATTAGACGATATATTTAGTAAGCCAGATATTATAATGTTGTGATGGTGCAATCGACTAATCCGTTTGCTCTATTTAAAGGTCCAATAGCGACCAAAGGGTTGCTTTATTATAAGGCCCAATAGCGACCAAAAAGACACTGTAGGTTTTAAAATGCATTTAAATTTAAATCATACCATTTAAAAATGTGGAAAATATTGTGAAGATGACAATCTGTTATTGTGTGGTCGGTCCAAGTGTTAGTCGCTGGCATAAAATGAATTTTGTAATCAGGCAAAAAGTGAACAAAAGATAGAGTACCCTGGCAGCTTTTAACTTATTTTTGAAACTAATTTCTCTGCCAGCGACTAACACTGGGACTGACCATACAATAACAGACTTTCATCTTCACAATAATTTCCATACTTTTACATGGTATGGTTTAAGTTTAAATGCATTTTAAAAGCTTCCTTGTTTTCTTTTGGCAGCTATTGTTATTTTAAAGTAGTTTTACAGAAAAATCTGAACACAAGTATCTGAACACACACATGCAGTTTAAGTTCACACGAAAATACGTTCTCAAAGCCTAGTATGCTATCTTTTACAGGGTTTAACGCTTAACCAAACGAAAAATGTTAGACACTCTTCCAAATTTATATTAAAGCATCTGCAGATAACAAATTAAAACCTTGATACAAATAAACGTAAGTTCTCTGATAGGAGAGAAAACATTGTGGAAAAAGGAGAAAATGCTGGTAACCAGCATTTTCTCCTTTTCCCAGAATATTTTCAACAGACTGGTACCTATCGCCCAAAAAGAGGCCATACATTGTATTTGTCCACAGTGTAGAGAATGAACCAAATGGACATTTTTGGTCATGATAAAAGACCAAGTTGTTGCAAGTTCATAGTTGTTTGTCCAAAATGTCTCTTAAACCATTCTGAACTTTATCTAAATGCCACATTTCAAGTCTAGTGTTGTAGTTGGCTGCTTAAGACGTTCTGTCTCAGATAATGTTATGCCTGGTTTTCGAATTTAACATGGAATTACTGTTTGTAATGGTTGGTGAATACAGCCCCAGAATTTAACCATTGGGCTGCAAACCGCAACCAAATTGGGGTTGGGTTTTCACTGTGGATTTGAAAGTTTCATTTAACTAATTTACCAAGCTAAGGGTTAAAAAAAACTTTTTGTAATGGTTGGTGAATACATCCCAGAATGTTAAGTCTACCATTTATCTACTACTGCCAAAAAGTAACTAATAAGCCCCCGCCATCCCATGATTTTATACTGTGAACAGGGAATTCTTAAAACAAATCCACCTGAGACAAAAATAGAATACTTCCAATGACATAACCATGGGTGTTTCGTCTAAAACACGCATGGATACCAACATTATGTCACCACAATAACACAGGCGCAAAACAATGTTTAATGATTAAGCCTGAAATTACATCATCATACGAAATTTATTTAATGTTTACCTTATTTGTTCCCCAATTAGAAAAACCTCGTTCATGGAAAAGTAGGTCCCGCTCTTGCCTCTAAAAGACATCGTGAAAGTCGTGATGAGGTTTCTGGTACATTATGCCATTAAAAAATAAGTAGTCCAGCTATATAACACTATAATGTTAGATCACTGCGTATGTATTATTTTATGTGTACAAACTTACATGATAATTATGTTACGATGAAAATTGAGGTCGTAAGTAACAAGATAAATGATATAGGTTTAGATAGATAACAGATGTGGTCCATTTCAAACAACCCGGTAAAGATAAACAAAGTTGTAAATACCGTATATCGGGTTTATTTTCGCGGGAAGGAATGTTTCGCTATGTTCGCGAATGGGTAATTCTCGAGAAAATTATATTCGCTGAATATTCCATACAATCAGAAAATCCTTCCTTTGATACAAAATGGAGTCCATCAGAGTGGATCTTACTCTCGCTAGACTGAAACCTCTCGGTGTAAAGTAACTAACAGATCTTTACACTTGTTTAAAGGAAAAGCCTGACATTGTAAGAAAAATGGCTTTGAAAATGCTGGTGCCGGCATCTTGAAAAAATGAAAAAAAAAAATAGACAGATTTAACAAAATGATCTATACATGTATAGGGAGAGTTGTCGTTAGATACCGGTAATCATTATACTGAAGTTTGAGCAAAGTAGTTTCCCAGTGTCCATTTGCAGTCAACTGATAACGTGAATTGTGAATAAATAAGCCGACTAGGAAATACCTGCAGTCTAAGATTTGAATAAATCTTTTTCTTATTTATGTTTTTATATATACCATCGGAATCACTTGGAAAAGAGAGTAATTTTGAGATTTTGAAATACTTGACTATCAAGATAAATCTTGTGATTTATTTTTTCCCATATTGCATATGCACTAATGTGTCCAGTATGTAATACTAGACATACAAATAGACATTTTTGGTGGGTTTGATGCTATTATATATTTACGATTTTGCGAAAAATAGAAACATACCAATGAATTCGTGAAAATAAGAAACGTGAAAAATTGATTTTGACCAAACTCGGGAAAGTTTTGGGACGCGAAAAAAAAAAAAAACCCGCTAACGGTATTTCGATCTACTTTGGCCATACATACGTGCTCTTAGGTGTTCATAAACCAGCTTCTACAGTAATCAAACATAACTTGATCATATACCAATTTCCACAATGCCTAAACGTAGGTCCTCACAAACCATTTTCCACTGAGGCGATACATGTATAAGGCTCTGTCAATTTCTTTCCGAGGACTGTTGAAAGTCATTGCGACAGGATTCACTTCTCTTTCACTGCTGGCCATTGCTTCGGCGATGGTTATGTGAGAAAGTAGCTAGTGGCTTGGAAAGAATAGGCTTATATTGTGCGGAGTACTGGTAAAATAGGAAATTCCAGGAAAGCATGGATAAGTGCACTGGCCGCCGCGATATAAGTGAAATAATGTTGAAAACGGCGTTAAACACCATACAATCAAACAATCAATCAATCGATCTACCTACGTAATCTCAGGTGTTCATAAACCTGCTTCTACAGTGACCATATATTGGTCTTCATAAAACTATTTCTATGTGGCTATACATGAGTCTACATAAACCATTTGCTGTATAAGCCATATATATGTCTTTAAGCTGCTAACCGTGACTTATGGATCTTTTAAGGACAATGTAGATCAAGATCAGACTGCACAGAACGTGCAGTCTGATCTTGGATCTACATTGTCCGATAAGGAGATATCTTTCCCCACAAATTCCACTGAAATAGCAAAATTTGGGTTTTTACGATGGGCTTGAAAGTTTCATTTCACTTATTTAGCACGATAAGGGTTAATAAACAAGTTTCCACAGTGGCCATAATTGTATTGGTCTTCATAAACCAGTCTCTAAGTAGCCATACATAGGTCCTTATAAACCAGTCTCTATAGTGGCCATTATACATAGGTCTTCATAAACAAGTTTCTACTATGGATGGGCCTATACATGAATAGTGTCGCATAATACATTGTTACAATTTTAAACGTTTATGACTCAAGATTATACAGATGGAACACGCAATGTAAAACTTGTACGACAGCAGCGTATAAATGAGACGTTTTATTTGATTTGCATAGAGTCTATATTACTTCTCGTTGCACTACACAATCTGAGAAAATTCATATAGTTCTAATACAGCATCTGTTTCTTTTTTCTAATAGCGACGTCGAAACGCGTTCTTAACCCGCAGAGGAATGGGATAAGCAAACTTAATCACATCAGAACTTACCAGCACGTAACAAGACTCAGAGACGATCCGTGTTTGGACGTGGAAGCCCTTTTTTCACCGGTATCGATCACAGTCCATGACAAGTTTGCTTATCCCGTTTCTCTGCGTTGTATTACGTCAATCCCGTTTTGTGCACGGTTGTCAGAAACGTGGCTGCTGTGGCTGCCGGGAACATGGTGTAAACGTAGGGTTCCCTCCACGGCTTGTCACGGATACCGTGAGGTTCCGTAAAGGGACTTAACTAAACTTGAAGAACTGAAAGATGGGGAAAAAAACGAACAAAATCTCACGGCACACCACGTTTCGGACAAACGTGGCTGCCAGGAACATGGTGTAAACGTAGGGTAATTTTAGTTGTTGATCACGGTGTGACAAGTTTCAATGTTCATGTGTCTAATTTTCCACCTTCAGTTTAAAAATTAACCCTTTTAAATTTTTGATAACCATTTTCTTTTGAGGCGCTCTTCTGGCATTTGTATTAAAACTGTGATGGGAGAAGAATTTGGCATATTTTTAACAATTTTACAAGTTCATAGTCAAATCTAGTTGACGAAGCCACGTTGAAGAACACGTAGCGTAAAATGACACCATTTTTTCTCAATCAACGACAAAAATTCTCAGCTATTTCAATAGGAAACAATCTGTACACTACTATCGTTCCTGTGGTACATGATAAAAGTCTACCAACATAATTATGATAAAGGCATATCGGGCTGCGCAAGCTGAAGTGAGTCCATACTTCAAACCTCTTGTCACAAAGCATGGTTCATAATTATAGTTTCGTACAGTGGCCATACAATGGTCTTCATATACCAGTTTATATAGTGGCCATATACTCTACTGGTCTTAACAAATTAGTTTCTACAGTGACCATACAGTTTTCACACACACACACACCCACACACACAAAGAACGAATCGTTGTAACTCAAAATCATGGCACATATTGTTATTACACCTCGAAGATGGATTAAAATGATTGCGAGAGAATTCAGTTCAACATCATTGTTTCGACTGTTAACGTCGGTGGCAAAGGCGAGGCAAAGTACGTTTGAGCAGCTAGAATTCTGGCTATACGTGGTATCATTTTGAGTCAAAGTTAAAAAATTATGAAATTTTCTATCCATCAAAATATAGCTGTTTATATGGTTTTACCCGTCTTGTTCGTGTGTAGGTATTTGTACATACATGTACTCAAGGGTACATGACAACATTGCGGTTGTACTTGTGATTTAACAGTGATATTTTGTTTTAATGATAATGATGGCCGCTCATATCGTATAATGTAAACAATGATTGATCATATATAGTCTCTCTCTGTCAGTCTGTCTGTCTCTCCCTCTCTCTCTTTTTCTCAAAAACTTCAGGCAGAGAGAGGGAGAGGGAGAGAGAGAGACAGACAAACAGACAGAGGAGGGAGATTTATTTGTATGGCGTTTTACGACGTTTTCTGCCTTATAATAGTTATATCGTGGCGGCCAGTCAGTGCACTTTACAATGCTTTCCTGCACCAGTACTTCGCAAATTTATTTTTCCTAAGCCACTGGCCTCTTTTCCACATAACTATTGTCGAAATAGTGATCAACGTTGAGAGAGGGATGAATCTTATACCCAATAAATATTATCAATCCTCGACAGACAGACAGACAGACAGACAGACAGACAGACAGACAGACGATAATGAATTAAGATAAGAACAGAAACATAGATATATATCTAATATAAAGTGATAGATTTGTACCGATTTGAAATAATCTCAAGTGTCCTTGGGACGGCCTTGGGCAACATCGAGGTCTGTTTCGTAGATAAATATTTCTATTTTTTTCCTGACGAATGTTATAATATTGATTATGCGACACATAGGTTACCGGCCAAGGTTGTGACCTCAGCTGTACCTTCAATCCGTTTCTTAGCTTCTTCGAAGCTTAAAAGCGGTAAAGGCGTTGAATTTTGCAATCAGGAGATCTTACTTTGACCCCAGTTAGAATGAAAATGTCCATTGGTTAAACATTGTTATGAGAACCTCAGCCTGGGCAACAAAGTAAATCCATGAATATTAGAGCTGTCGTCGCTTTTAAACTGAATATAGCTGCATTTCTAAAAGTCGACAAAATTGGTACAAAATTGTGTTTGTCTCTATGGTTTTTAACGCATTTCTCAACATTATTTCTACCATATCGCATCAGCCAGTGCATCTTTTCATGCTTTCCTGGAGTTTCTTCTATCAGTACTTCGCACAGTATTCTTCCCAAGCCACTGGCTGCTTTCCCACATAAACATAGTCGAAACAATGATTAGCGGTGAGAGTCTAAATTATGAAAAATAATAGTGGGTCAGCATTGGGCTTTGTTCGCTGGTTTGTATGCATTGACTAGTTCAATTTTGGTGATTTTAGACTAGTTACAGAACAGTAGTATCTGAGTCTGTGCAAAGCGGCCACAGGTCAGGTTCTTGTTAAATCTTTATCACACAATCCCGGGTTTTAACAATCCTAAGGAAGAAAGCTTTCGAAAACATTGTGGGAAAAGGAGAAAATGCTGGTTACCAGCATTTTCTCCTTTTTCCAACAATGTTTTCCACACTACCAAAGAGAGATTTTAATGTTTTAGTCACATTTAATTTGTCGCCTGCAAGCGCTTTAAACTTGGACAAGTCTAAAACTGTCGTTTGATACAGGGTTGATTTGTCTAAGAGTTACAATGAGAATCTAGGAGGAATGCCGAAGTTTGGTTTCACGGATTTGCGGGATGATATTGATCTAATTCTTCGTCGCGATCTTCCAAGAAATGGAATAAGAGCTCTGGTGAAGGGACATGATATTATGAAATGTTCCACCACATAAGACCTTCCGGTCAGTCTATATCAACTTTATCAAAAGTGCTCCTGTTTCTTTTATAAAACCCGACAGGAACGCTTTCAGATTCCAGGATCCGTATTCACCAACAATTCTTAAGAATATGCCTTGTCATATTCTCAAGAATTTCTAAATTTGAAAATAACGCAACTTCTGATGGGCTAAACCGTCCGGTTTAGCCCATCAGAAGTAGCGTTAATTTCTAAACATATATTATAATGAAAATGATTGGTAAATACAGACCCTGGGGCCGCTAGGTTCGAATGAATTGATTGACACCAATGACACAATTACCTTGTCAGTAGGAATGCATACCCATAACAGCCCCTGGATGCATTTCAGTTGAATGATACTGGCATAACAGAATACCATGACATTTCGCTATACATAGCACGGCCCCATTTTCTCTGACGGCACCTTGGAACATAGTGCTCGATTTATGAAGTAAGAGTTAAAAACAAGTATACAATTAAGCGAGGTGGTTTCTTTTACCTTGAGAGTCCGTTTCCTTTCTATGGTATCATCCCATTGGCTCATTTTTCAATGCACTGGAAATTGCTGACAATGCATAGACTTTGGGATTTGAGCTTATTACAGAAGTGAACAGGGGCCGTATTTTCATGACATTTTACGATTCTTTTCGCTGTATTCATTTATGTAAACTGAACTCATATTTTTGAATGAATTTCGGATAGCATCGGCTCTGATGTTAAACTGGTACCCGTTGTATAGCCTGTAACCGTCCGATGGACGTTGATACAGGCTACCAGCTTACTCTGACGTCACAATACCAGGACAATTTCCGGTCACTACTCGTAAATATAGTCCTCGGGGTCAGACTGTGTCACTTTTATCGTGCCCTTCCTCTCATTATTACGACATGTCGATAAGGAGATAGTCAACTCTTTACCAGACAACAAAATTGTAGACTGGTCCAAATTGAAAGCAACTTCCAAACGCCAAATTGAACGTGACTCAAATGAATAAATGTCTTCAAACGAGTAAAAAAAAAGTGTGAGAAAAGAAAAAAAAAAAAAAAAAAAATGCTGGTTACCAGCATTTTCTTTCTTTCCTCCCACAATGTTTTCAAAGGCTTCATTCATCAAGGTCGTGAAAAAATGGGATCATCTGGTAAAAGGAATACGATAAAACAGAATAGAAATTAGTCTTTGAGCAGACAGAAGTATAGACTAGAAAAATGAATCTACGGACTGTAGTTTGTTTGCTAGCTGCATATGTCGTTACAAGCCGAGCAGACGTCGGGTTCGACATTTTCTTTACCACAAACCTAGAAGAGTTATCAGACGTGCCTTTGGTGTTCAATAAGCCGCTACCGAAATGGCTGAAAGGAACAATGGTAAATTTATAGAAACTACATTTCATAATAGGAATTCTAATTGTGGTCCATGGGAGTAAGTCTTTCTGTTGATTGATTGATTGATTGATTATATGGTGTTTAAAGGCGTTTCCAACACTATTTCAGTTATTATTTCAACATTACTTCATATCGCGGCGGCCAGTGCACCTATCCATGCTTTCCTGGAGTTTCCGTTACCAGTTTTCCGCAAAATATTCTTTCCAAGCCACTGGCTGCTTTCCCACATAACTACCGTCGAAACAATGGTCAGCGGTGGGAGAGGAATGAATCCTGTCGCAATGGCTGTCATCAATCCTCGGAAAGGATTTGGCCGAGCCGGGGATCGAACCAGCGACCTCCCGTTCTCAGGTCCTGAACGCTACCGTCAAGCTACCGGAGCTCGGCAAGTCATATCACGTTCCGTATTAGACCTTATCCTGCCGACTTAAATTTGTAGACGATTACATAGACCCCGCTAAGTTTATTGACTTTGAGCTGGGTTTATATGACTAACACTACTGGTAAAGTAGCGGAGAGTGTAGAGCAAGATCAGACTGCACGTACGTGTAGGCTGATCTTGTTTTACACTTTCCGCAAAATACATACTCGGTCGCGAACGGCAAGATAAGAGTTAAAGATTCCTTTTTTTTTCAAGTGTAACGGACTGTTTTTTTTTTTTTTTTTGGAAACCCCGGAAGAGAAATTCTCCTTTTGTCACATTGTTTTCGTTTGTATTAATCCATTGTGTTGATTATCCATTATGCTCTTAAAACTGGTCTATTGCAAACCATTCTTATAACTTTTGGGAAACATACATAAATTAATGAATCATTAGACGGAACTGCTCGTTGAGAAAATTTTCTTTTCACCACATTTTCCAAAGAGATGTGCTGCAAGTCACTAAAAACTGTGAGTAAGCTGTAATTGGGTGAAATGATTATATACTTTTCTTTGCAGATAAGAAACGGTCTCGGTCGCTTTGAAGTTGGAAACCGGAAATTCATCAACGCCTTGGACGCTTTTGGGAAGTTATCCAGTTGGAAATTTCCGGGAAACGGAACCAGCTTCTTTTCCACGAAAATGATCTATTCGAAATCCTACAACGAATCTCTTGTTGCAAATGATATTGCGCCTTACCTCATGTTAGACCGGGTGGATCCACCTTTCGACCTTGTGAAGGAACTCGAATCGTTCAAAAACGGTCCAGACAACACAAACGTGAACATTTTCAATTTCGGGGATGATAAACGCGACTTCATTGTTGTTAGTGATTACTGGAACGTTTACAAGGTCGACCCACAGAGTCTAGATACAACGGAATTCATCAGTCCGCCAATACCAAATACTTCAAGCTTTGATTCAGCGATTGTTCTAAGCTCTGCGCATGCGCTGCCGGAACCTGGAACAAACAATTATCTGACCTTTGTGTCGGTAGCTCCGGCCCTTCCGGAAATGAAAGGAAAGTTGATATTTGTCCGGGCAAAATCGGCTCATGACCGTGAAGTCATCGCAACCATCGAAGTGGACAAAGTATCTTATATGCACTCATTTGCTGTGACAGAGAATTATGCGATTCTGTTTGCTGTACCTTTTTATGTAAACCCAACAGGAATGCTGAAAGATTTCAGACCCCTTGACGCATTTGAATGGATCAACACGGACGTCACAACTCTTTACGTGATCAATTTGAAAACTGGTGAATTGAAAACTCTGAAAACAGAAAATATGTTCTTTCTGCATATTGTTAACGCATACGAATCGAGTTTGTTCAAAGATCAGATTCATGTAGACGTATGTACGTTTTGGAACACGAGTGGTCTCAGTCAAATGGAAATGGCAAAACTCCACAATCCGCTAGAAAGGAAAATCTCGCCGAAAGATACTCTTAAACGGTATACACTGGACCTTTCATCCGGGGATGTAAACGTGTATGCGTTTGAGACTAAGTCAACTGTTCCTTACGTTAATGGTCTGGACTTTCCAACGATAAACGAAAATTACAGATCTAAAGAATATTGCTATGCCTACGGAATCGTCTACAATTATGACAGAACGGACTATTTGCACATGGCACTCGTAAAAAAGGACGTCTGCACAGGCAAAAACGAAACGTCATTTGTATCGCCAAATCTGTACCTCAACGAAGCTTTCTTTGTTCCTAACCCAGATGGCGTTTTGGAGGATGATGGTGTCTTAATACTTCCGGTTTTAGATTTGCAGACGAAAACTACAAACTTGACTATCTTCGACGGAAGGGATTTGTCCGTTATCAGTACATCCCGTCTACCTATCAACATACCGTTTGGAACCCATGGGCGGTTCTTTGACTACATCTACTGAATAAATGCCGATAGTCTTAGTTCAGCGAGCCTTTTATAGAAGCCATCGCCTTTATGATTATTTCACGATTATTTAAAAAAAAGAAGCTTGGCAATTAATATTCCATAGCTATGGTTCATAACTGGTGTTTCAGGGTCGCGCTATTTTTTTTGGCGAAGGTCTCTACCCTCCAATTTATCTTTCGGCTAGCGAGTTCATTTGAAAATGCAGCTATCTCCTGCTGCAGATTTCATCGAAATTCCTTGAAGGTAGCCACAATTTATAGATATACAGGCAGTTAGGCATCTCGTGGGTCCATCCCGGTCATTTCAGGCTTTCCAGAGTTATAAGCCCTTAAGTTTAACTTTTCCAAACAATCCCGAGTTTTAACGACCCTAAAGAACGGTTTCGAAAACGTTTGGGAAAAAAAGAACATGCTGGTGACCAGCATTTTCTCCTTTTCCCACCATGTTTTCTACCCTGTCAGAGACTGAAATCATCATTGGAGCTACATTCAATTTGTCGCCTGCAAATTCTTTATATTTGTCGTATGGAGTTTAAACTTCCTATAGCTGTTGTTTCCTCACACTAGCTTATTACGTAAATCACGAAAAAAAATAAAAGGTCTCTGTTATATGTACATACAGTTCATTGGCGTCCCGTAAATCACTTTGTGGAGAATATGACTGCTGAAATCTCATTTTATATCAATAAAAGAGCGCCTGTTCTTTAACATGAAAATTAGCCGTGACTTAAACGAACATGCAAATCAGCTGTGACATCACCTTGGAATTTTGCTTCTGCAATTGAATTAGGCTATAGACAATAGACAATTTTTTATTTGGCGTAAGCTTGTACAGCTCCTAGTCATACAAACTAATGGATACATAGAGAATATTTATCTATTTATCCTGTCACTCACTGTAATGGAACAAAACAAAACAAACAAACGGAAAAAAAACATTGATAAAAACCGTACCTTCAATAAATTTCCGGAGCCGAGCCTGATCGACTTTCTTAATCCAAGACACCAACCATCTATTTTATTTATGCTTTTTCTCAATTATAATCCAAAAATCCGACTAAATTGAACATTTCGCTCGAAATAAGGCACATATTGACATCTTTCTCACTAGATCTATGAGAAACTTGAAATGAAGAACCGTGTTTACATAACCCTCTGGATATGCAGCTGTAATAATGACGTCATGAATGATATTGGCTACGTCATAATTATCAAACGTGACGTATCTCCGCAGAAAAATATTGTGGCGAAGAAGACAATGTGTTTTAACATAACAGACTATTAATTAAACGAGCAAAAGTATTCGCTAGCGATTTATTCATTCATTACGGCAGTAAGACGCTTGGTTGAAAATAGTCCCAGTCAGCAGGTGCGCACTTAGCGGTCATGTGACCAACTGACGGATAACAAAAAAAATATACGGCACCCTGTTATCCGTCAGGTAAACCCGGAAGTGACAGGATAAAATACATATACAGACAAAAATGACGATGACGTAATTTACAAATGAATTCGTGATACGTTACTTGTAGGCTAACATTAGGCTGAAGAGAGTTAGATAAGTGACACTGGTAAAAGGTAAATCATTAAACAAATATTAACACATCTGACATAACTATTTACCACACGAGAAAAATGTAGACTTGTCCAAATTGAAAGCATTTGCAAGCGACAATTCAATTATGACTTAAATAATTGAATTTGATATGATGAAAAATATTGTGGTAAATGGGAGAAAAAAAAGCTATGAGCGATTTTTTCTCCTCCACAATGCTATACAGGCGTTAACAAAACGGCCATTAACTCTTCACCACAAGAGAAAGATGTGGACTAGTCAAATTCAAAACATTTGCAGTCGGCAATTTGACATGGCTCAAGAGTGAATTGTTTTGATGGGGAAAAAAAAACAGAGAAATGAAAAAGAAAATATTATACATAGATAGTCCTTTCGGACAATGTGACTTTTTACGATTCCCTTCATTGGTCGAAGTTACAGCATAGTGTCACTGCGGAACCAACTGAATATTTCATTAATAATCATTCATGAGAATGAGATTTTAGTCAACCTGATGTTCAACTGTACAGAAATTAACCCTTTGTCAAAGGACCCCGTGTTTTATCGACCCTTAGGCCAAAGCTTTTTAATTGATTCTTTCACTGCCGATGTCGCCTTTCACAGCTTTTGTGGATGAGGTAGATACCATCCGCTATCTGATACTAATCTTCCACACAAAAAAACAGCCTCAAAAGCAACGAAAATATACTTTCAGACCTCGAAAAAGTGTACAATCCATTTATCTGGCAGCGAAAGAGTTTAAAACATTGTGGGAAAAGGAAAAAATTCATGTAACCCCCCCAAAAAAAAATTCACTTTTCCCACATATTCGATTCTTTCATAGAAATATTCGCATCATTATAGCCACGTTAAATTTATCGTATGCAAATACGCAAATTGGGACTAATCTAAAACAATAACATCTGGTAAAACGTTGAATGCGACTCGAATTACGACAATCTGAAAGGGTAGAAAACTATGCGGGAAAAGGAAAGTTACAAAAGTATTATTGGCAATCAAGATAACTTTGAACACGGTCAATGTCGCGTTCCAAAGTTCAATTCAAAATCTTTTTTAGTAAAACAAATTTTGTATCTTCACCGTTTACTACATAATCCCGCGTTTTAACAACCCTTAGGAAAAAGGCTTCTAAAAACATTGTGGGTAAAGGAGAAAATGCTGGTTGCCAGTATTTTTTCCTTTATCCAACAAAGCTTTCTCCCCTTTTCGAAGACAACTCCCATCATTTCAGCCACAGTTGTCATCTGCAAATGCTTTTAAAGATGATCGCTATAGTTTCACCATTTTTTGAAAACATTCAGAATTTCATGAAAATTTGTGTGGTGATAGTATATTATCTGATCTACAAAAATAGGAGATAAAAAAAGGGGGTCACCAGCTTTGGGAAAATTCTATGAATATTTCTTTAAGTACACCCTGCATTGCGGCAGTTCAGGATGAAATATCACCTATGAAAACCAAGTCTATGTATATTTCTTTTAAATGACAACAATTATAAGCAAATTTTATGTCATTGTATTGCTGAAACATCAAACTTAATGAAAAAAATAATTTAGAGTATACTCAGTATAAATCTTTTTAACAAAAACCCGTAACTTATGGCTAAAACACCTTTATTTTGGGAAAAAAACTCACAGAACAAAGAGTATCTTTTAAAATTTTTTTTTTTTTAATGTTCTAACATTCAGATTTTTCTTAATTTTTCTACAGATAATATTCAGGTACTGAACTAAAAGAATCAGGCTTAAAACAAATAGGTCACCAGCCTTATTTTTTAAGACAATACATTTTAAGTTTGTGGGTGGGGCACTAACTAATGAGTAATGTAGGGTTTGTCAAAGACATTATATGAAGTAAATTATCTCAATTTTTTCAACAATACATTAATGTTTATAAGAATCAAGTTTGTTGGTCATAATAAACCAATCCATAGCATATAAATGTAATACTGATGTTAGCATTTAACCCATTACCGAACGACTAATTTTAGACTCTTCTAAATTTGACGCGTTTGCAGACGCTATACCAAAACCTGGTATTCATGTATCACAGTTCTTTTATGGGTCAGAAATCATTGTGCGAAAAGGAGAAATCAATCGTTAGGATCAATTTCTCCTTTTGACATCAGTGTTTTCTAATGTTGTCTGCTGCTGACTCATTAAGCTAAGGGATAACCTGGTATTTAAAGGAGAAAGAGTTATGTATAGCCCCTCGTTTTCTGCAAGTCTTTACCAAGTGACATAATTTTTGACTAGATCAAACTGAAAGCATCTGTATCTGAAAAGATGTTTTAGCTCGACGATACGTCTGCCAGATAGAGCGCCAGTAGTAGCATCTGCGTCCATATTTCCGTTGTTAGGTGACGTAGTTAGGTGATCACTTTGACTTTCAGTCCGATCTTTTGAAAGCGTAATTTCGGATTCTTGCCTCGCATATAATTATTTGGCTTGATTCAAATACTTTTTTCTTCGTTTTGCTGACATAAAACGACCCGTTTCAGTTCTTGGTTTATCCATTCTGCAAACATTGACAAGTGTGGAAAGATCAATTGTGTTAGATGCTCACCGTTTTTCGAGTAAAAGGTGAGCGTGATAGTTACACGAAGCGTGAAAATGGAAACTGTCGCGAACGTCGTTAATTTGGATGTCTAAAATTTTGTTGCGTATTAACGGGTAAAATGATCACCGCATGCTGGTGCAAATGCTCGGCTGTAAGAAGTGCCCGATTTTTTGTGAAAATTGAAAGTCGAAAAAGGGGCATAACTGTGTCAAAAACATTTTGCTGGTTACCCGCCCCTATTATAAATGGGTTCACCTTTTGATACATAACAACTTGTCCAAGTTTGAAGTAAGTATCTTCAGTAATAATAGAGATATTAAAAAGTTTTTCCGACGACACAGACAACACCAGGGCTACAGTACCTCTACGTTTTCTTTGAAAAAAGCCAATCTAAACAAGGGCATCGCATATGGGTGCCAACGCTCGGCTGCGAGTGCTCGATTTCCATAGATTTTAAGTCGAAAGAGGTCAAAAATATTTTGATGGTTACCTGCCCCTGTTGTATTAGCTCCTCATTTGATTGTAAACAATTTGACCAAGTTTAAAGCCAATATCTTCAGTAATTAGAGATATTTTCGCACGACGACGACGCAGACAACTTGTCCACGTTTGAAGTAGGGGCCTACGCATCTTCAGTAATAATAGAGATATTACAGACTGTCTAAGTCTCGAGAGTGTCACGACGATGCAGACAACGCCAAGGCTATGAATAACTGGTCATTTTCTTCGAAAACAGCCGAGCTAAAAGTCACAATCGACGATTGTCTCCTCGATACCTAACCAGTACCACGATATGGCTAGCGCCAAAGAATGACCAAGCTCATCAAGGGGTTCAGAGCAGGGACCTTTGATGTGAAAGGTCGACGCTCTACCTTTATATTTCTCTCTCTCTCTCTCTCCTGTGATACGTTTCTGTGTCTTTTTGGCAGTTTTCATCTAAATTCTGTAGGCTATAGGTGAGCACTTTTGAAAAGAAGTATGTGCAAACATTTTATCTGTCAGTCCGGCCAGTCACGGGTTACACGCCCATGAATTTAGAAACTTTTTTTTTCTTCTCGTTCTCATAACTCTAGTTCCGATTTAATTTATTACATTTTTATGGTTTCGGCGTACATCGACTAGGTCTGTCGACTTATATATCGGCAATTTCCGTACATATTAGACAGTATCGACAATCATGAACGGATACCTCCGAGAAAAAGTTGGTCATGATTTTCCCTAGCATGCCGAGAGCAATCAAGTCTTGAATTCCACCCGAGTTAACCCTCAAACTACTAAATACTAGTAAATGAAATAAAAACTTCCACTCAAAAGTAAAAACTAGGGATGGCAACGGTTAACCGATCGAATGACCGATTAACCGGTTAAGAAATCGGAAACCGGTTAACCAGAAAAAAATATATATATTACCAAACTTTTACCAAAATAGTAGAAATACGTCTACAAAATTAACTTTGCCGGTTCTGACAACCATAACTGCATTACACGCGCATCCATGTCACCAAGACGCGGCGAAGGTATGATACAGTTTGACATGTCTGTGCAATAAATATTGTTAATCCGCTAACTGGTCCCCAGTCTCCGATGATAATCAAAATCAGGTGTCCTCTTCTAATCAAAGGCACTCGCTTCTACAGTTTATCGTAATCGATTTGTTTGGATTTTTTTCATTGAGTGCCCGCCCCCAATCAAATATATGCATGGTTAGACCAATCAGCGTAAGAGGGATTGAAATTAACAAGTTAATCGATCTCTGGTCAAGCACGCACAGCGATTACTCTTCATTCATTATCAGTTCGATAAGTATCCTCGAAAATCGAAATATACCATCAGAAGTTAATCTTAAACACAAATCTCCAAAACAAACAAACATGCCTCCATCTACATCAGCCGTTTGGAAGTGTTTGGCTCATAACGAGCAATTTTTTCTTTTCCCACAATGTTTTCTACCTTTTCAAAGAAGTAAGAATCATTTGTATCATCAATAAAATTGTTTTCTGCAGAGGCTTTGAATTTGGGTTGGTTGGTTGGTTGGTTGTATTGGGGTTTAATGCCACTTTAACAGCTAAGGTCAAATCATGGCGGTCGGTGACGCACATGTGTTTCCTGGCTTTCTCACACCAGTACTATCACAACTTTCTTTCCAAAGCCACCGACTACTTTTCTCACATGCTTCAGCAGAGGTGAGAGGCGAAAATACGCCGGAAAGAAAGTTCGCCTCAACCGGGTATCGAACTCACAGCCACCAGGTCATGAGTCCGACATGCTCACCACTGAGCCACCCGGGCGGGCTTGAATTTGGGAGGGTCTAAAATTTAAATTTGTCGTTTGGGAGAAGGTCAACACCAGATTAATTTAGCGATGGCGCCCCTTCGTTTGACGATCAATAACCATAGCATCATCTGCATGATTCAGTAAGTCGATTCTGTGAAGTTGTAAATAGCCTGATAATTTCTAGTCCTCCAAAGAAAACATTGTAGAAAATTGATTATATTGCTGAGAGAGAGAGAGAGAGAGAGAGAGAGAGATCGTCGATAGATTGGCCGTCTTCTGTGCCAAAGTGCAGAAACAGTAAACGTCACGGGTATGCATCTCTCACGCACCGGTTATCAATGTCGACATATCGAGCAAATGCCAGGTACCTTCATCTTAAATGATTTTTACATGGTCGTTCGGTTAACCGATCGAAAGATTGAACGGTTAACCGGTTAGCAATTTTTCTAACCGTTGCCATCCCTAGTAAAAACCAAATATTGCGATTTCAAAGTTGGTTTCACCTTAAAAGAAAATACCGTATCCAACAATGTAGATCAAAGATCAGACTGCATATTTTGTGCAGTCTGATCTTGAACTACACGGTCCGCAAAGGCGACGAGTCCGCTTAGCAGCCAGCGGGTGAATTTATATCGCATAAATAATGTTGATACGTGATCTTTCAAAACTATACCGGGTTTTAAGAACTAGTTCTTGCATATACTACAGAAACAAAAGTAATTGTATGCGTCAATTCATTTATTGGATTTATCTGGTCATTGATGCACGGTAACACCTGAATAAATTATGCATTTTAAAGGCGATACTAATTACCTGGACACTATCAGGCCCATGGTAGGTGAAAGTGCTGTAGTAATCTGAAAAAGGCTTCAAACTACAGGTCATTGTAGGAACAAAAATGATGTATAACGCCGTTTTCAACATTATTTGTTATATCGCGGCGGCCAGTGCACCTATTTAAGCCTTCCTGGAGTTTCTTTTACCAGTACTCCGCAAATATTCTTTCCAAGCCACTGACTGGTTTCCCCTCATAACCGTCGTCGAAACAATGATCAGCGGTGAGAGTAATGAATCCTGTCGCAATGACCATCATAAATCCTCGGAGAGAAATTGGCCAAGCCGGGGATCAAACCAGCGACCCCCTGTTCTTGAGTCCTGTACGCTACTGACTGCGCTACCGTGGCTCGGCGTACAAAAATGCATCCATATAAGGCGAGATCCACCGCTGTCAGCTTAACTGGATCATTTCTTTGTAATGTTTTCTTTGCTGGGTATCAGCCTGCACCTTCATTTGTAAAAATTATTCTTGTAGAAGTAAAAGACGTCCAAGGTTAAATACAAAAGCTTATTGAGTACAAGGTGACATTCTTTTAGGGAATTCCTGTTCAAGGTAAGAAAAGATAGTTGGGAACGTAAGAGCTGCAGGAAAACCTTCCAATGTGAAATGCACATTTTTGCATGACCTACCTTTGCTCATTAGCTCATGCAGACGACCTTTACGTATTGTAGCAAGCGAACTTTGTAAATGAACATGTCCTCCCGTCTTCGATTTGTTCCTGTATTAACCCTATACCAAACAATCCAGTATTTGACGACCCTGTGGAAACAGGCTTCTGAGAAAACTGTGAGGAAAGGAGAAAATGCTGTTAACCAGCATTTTCTTCCTTTCCTATAATCTTTTCTATAAAGACATACCGGTATTTCATACCTGAGCCACATTTAATTTTTCGCCTGCAAATACTTTTGATTTAGACAATTAGAGAAAAATGGCGTCTAGTAAAGACTTAACCCTTTCCCAAACGACAAATTTTAGACCCTTCCAAATTGCAAGAGTTTGCAGACGACAATTTTAAACTTTGATAAAAATGGCAGAAAATTCTCCAATAGGGTAGAAAACACTGTGGGAAAGGGAGAAATTGCTCGTTACGAGCAATTTCTCCTTTTTCCAGTGTTTTCAAAAGACTTGTACTGCAGACACGTGAAAACACGGGTTTGTTTGGGAAAGGATTAAATCATTATTCATTCTGACTATTAATATTTCACAAGGATATTTCACCATCCACAAATTTGTTTCTATGGGTAGTGTGTATCAGCTGAAAACTATCTGGAAAAAGACACAAACTCCATTTTTTCTTTATGCTTTCAATCAATCAGAAGTGCTGTCCTTCCCTAAAATTCTAATCCTGTAAGCTAAATTTCTTCTATTGTACGTTGTACGAAATAAAAATAACAACGAGCCATTGGCCCTAAAGCGCTCACCTTAGTAAAGTCATATACATGTATATAACTGATAACGCTGATCCTAGTTGTAGTGATGTAAAACACGTGCGTTAGTGACCTAACTTTGTGACCCACTACATCTATTATCAAACTTGTCAGAGATATCATAAAGACAAACATTCCGACAGAGTTTCATGAGTATCTGACTGAAAATGTGACCTATAGACTTCACATACAGTCTTTCCGAGATTTGGCCCAGTGACCTACTTTTTGACCCAGCGTAACCCTATTAAGTAGCTGCCCGAGATATCATCAAGACAAACATTCCGACAATGTTTCATAAGAATCATGCTGAAAATGTGGCATCTAGGATGCATACACGGTCTTTCTACGATTTTGCCCAGTGACCTACTTTTTGACTCAACCTGACCCACTTTTGGAATTGTCCCAGATATCATCAATACAAACATTCTGACTGAGTTCCATGAGTACCAGACTGAAAATATGGCCCCTAGAATTTTCTAAGATTTGTCTCAGTGACCTACCTTTTTATACCTGACTTGACCCTTTTCCAATCATATCCAAGATACCATCAAGACAAAAATTATGACCAAGTTTCGTGAGTATCAACCTGAAAATGTGGCCTCAAGAGTGCATACAAAGTTCTTTTAAGACTTGGCCCAGCGACCTACTTTTTGACCCTACATGACCCAATTTCAAACTTGCCCGAGATATGGCCGAAACAAAACACTCCGACATGTTTGATGACTATCGAGCTGGGTGCATACTTGGTTTTCCAAAATTTGACTCTGTACCTACTTTTTGACCTGACATGGCCCAGTTTCAAACATGTCAAATACATTAAGACATACTTTCTGATAATTTTTCATAAGTATCAGACTGAAAATGTAGCCTCCAGAGTGCACACAAGGTTTTCCTATAATTTGACCCAGTGACCTACTTATTAACTCCACATGACTTAATTTCACACTTGTCAAAGATGTCATCCAGACAAATATTGTTTCATGAGTATCAAGCTGAAAATGTAGCCTCTAGAGTGCAGACAAGGTTTTTCTAAGATTTGGCCCAGTGACCTACTATTATTTTTTGAACCAAAGGGACCCAATTTTGAAGCTGTCCGAAGCATCATTAAGACAAACATTCTGACAATTTTTCATAAAATGTGGCCTCTAGAATGCACACACGGTTTTTCCACGATTTTTGCACAGTGACCCACTTTTAGACCCAAAAATACCAAACATCTCTAGGATATCACCAAGACATTCTGACCAAATTTTATGAGTATCCGGCTGAAAATGTGGCATCTAGAGTACACACAGTTTTTTTTAGGATTTGGCCAGTGACCTACTTTTTGACCCGAAATGACTCAATTTCGAAATTGTCCAAGATCATCCAAGAAAAAAAAGCATTTTGACCGAGTTTCATGAGCATTCAGCTGAAAATGTGGCCTCTAAAGTGCACACACGTTTTATCTAAGATTTGGCCCAGTGACCTACTTTTAAACTTGTCCAAGACTTTATCAAGACAAACATTCTGACAAAGTTTCATGAGTATTGGACTGAAAATGCCGCCTCTAGAGTGCACACAAGGTAACTGCTGACGACCGCCAGACACAGTACGATCACAAGAGCTCACCTTGAGCACTTTGTGCAGAGCTTTATGTGCTTTCACACGAGTTTTGAGTACTTTACTGTGTGCTTTCCAGGTCTGTGAATCTGCAATGTAGAAGTTACACCATCATTAATGACACAAGAATGTAGATAAAAAGAACACAAAATATCGCTTCTCGACCTTTATTGAAGAAGACAAGCATTAGTATCTACATCAATCAAATCCCAAAAATCCCCAATAAAGTTAATGCTTAGCAGACAAAAACGGACTACATTTTTCCCTAAATGTCCGTTTTTACTTACAAAACTTTTCTTAGTCCATACACAAAGTCTTTGTGTGACACTTCTCAAAAAATATCATACCAACATTTACTTCACAAACATTATTCCAAATACGGACCTAAGAAACATGTTTGTTTTTACCAGAAGAAATTATGTCATGTTTCTTTTATCACATAACAAAGTAGTTACCAAACAATCATATGAGCCATGCTCTATGAAATGGGGGCTTAATGCATTTGCGAAAAGTATCGACCCAGGTCAGCCTGCGCAGTCCGCGCAGGCTGACCTGGGCCGACACTTTTCGCTATTGATCAATTTTCTGCATGTCTAAGGACCAGTCTACCTCATGATTCAGTCGATTATTAAAAAAGGTGGCTGTTATGGATCTATAAAGTATGTAATGGTTTGCTCGGTGTGATGGATTACGGAGATGCATTAAGCCCCCTTTTGCCAGAGCATGTAATACATATGAGCCATGCTCTGGGGCTTAATGCATCTCCGTGATGCATGATTCCAAGCAAGCCATCACATTCTTGTGGACCTAATCATGAGGTAGACTGGGCCTTGGACATACAGAAAATTGACCAATAGCGTAAAGTTTTGGCACAGGTCAGCTTCATCATTCAGTTGGGCATCTATCCTAAATAACTTTTGGGCTATTTTTTTCTTAACTGCAAAATATTAGTCTTCCAGAATACGTATGATCTATTCTTATCAGTTATAATATCTGATCATACAAAAATGAACATAACAGAAGATCAAATTGTAGATGAAATAAATTACATGTTTCCCTATGTCTAGCCTTTGTCTAGCCTTTATAATTTAAAGAGCAAAAAAAAACCTAAGCTTCTGGTTTCCTTACACTTTTACGAGAGACATGTCTACCTGAATATTTTTCTCATTAAAGCGCTAGATCTAGGTTTACTCCTTTCTTTTTGCCAATTTCTGATTCAAAGCTAAACTTTTTGAAGTCCATGCCTGACTACATCCTGTCAGTTCCAATTCTGAATTGTGCAGACTAGCATTATAATTGGGTGCCAATTTTTTTTCAAGTTTCTCTAGCTCAAGGAAATACCTAGTCAACTAAACTAAGAATTAGATAAATAAATACATGGGTTGTCTTATTTCAGTTGGCACTTCTGTTTCTTTTTCCTGTGATTGGTCAAATATTTACAGCCAGACCAAAGGATTTTGTTTTAACTCTTCAGGAGACGACAAAATTCTAGACTTGTCCAAATAAATGCATTTGCAGATGAAATTCAATTATGTTTCAAATGACGGAATTTACCTTTGAAAAGATTGAAAATATGGAATAAGGGGAAAATGTTGATTACCTTGTCCGACAATGTTTCAAAAGCCGAGTATTGTTTGGTAGAGGGTTAGACAACTAGATCTAATTAAGGAAAGGAGAAGATGATGCAACCACTTTTAAATTCAAAATCACCGCCACATTACTTCCTACTTTATCAATGGCTGCTTTGCCATGTGGTATGCAATAAATGACAAACAAAAAACTGAACAAAAAAATAAATCCAATAGGTTTCCAGGTTCAGGTACCATTGGTTTCCATTTCTTCCTCCTCTCGACCTGCAATATATTTACAAAAGAATTTGTTTAACCTTTCCTTGACAGGATAATCTGGCACTTTCATAGCACATCATTTCAGTAGCAGCGCTATATACGAATTCGAATCATACATAATCAATAGGAAAGACTCAATAAAATATGCTTCCTGTGACTGTCTAATTACATCAATGAACCTTTTACCACACATTCCCTAGCTTGAACCACCCTGGGAGTGGGCTTTTGAATGCATTGTGGCTATATTTTCCCACAATACTTTCCGACGATTCTCAAACAATTTCCATATTTGCTGCCATATTTTATTTGCTGTCTGCAAATGCTTTCAATTTAGACAGGTCTAAATTTTTGTAGTTTGGCAAAGAGTTAAAAGGAAAAAGGCAATAAGCTTCATGAAAAATACCATATTGCATTTTGAATGATGATTTCCTTCTAAGTTCTGTATGCAACTACACCAGTTTATAGATTTATATAAAAAATCAAGCATATATGTACATAAATAATTACTATTTACTCTTTCCTTTCAAGTATATCTATGTGTTAAATAAACTAATACTTAACTGATACTGATATTGAGTTGAGAATATAGTTTGGTATTTAACATTACTGAAACTTTGAGAATTTACTAATTTTACTTCCTGTCTTACCATTACATTACAGGTTATTTCAAGCCAAACCTGTGACTGAATGGTGCATTTGCTTGTTACATGCAATTTACTTTAATAGGCAGTCTTCTGCAAAGTGTTATAACAGCTAACATATTTACCAAAACTGGTCTACCTCCTCCACTTCCTAGGTACACCTTTTTAAATTTTGCTGCAGCCCACTTTTGAAAACACTGCAGCAAAAGGAGAGCTTCACTTCACAAGCAAGTTCTTTTATGTTGTCACAAACATTCTGCTATCAGTTCATGTTGATTATCTCCATTTCACAAAGATATTTTCCATACCACCCACAGCAAATTTGTTTCCAAGAGGTAATGGTTAAACATTATAACTAAATAAAAGTTACAGAGAAAAACTTACTAACCTGCTTTACTGAGTGCTATTTTACCAGGAATCTGTCCTGTTTTTAGCATGTTGTTCAATCTTTCAACTTCCTCTAGGGTCTTCGCATTCGCAATAGCAAGCTGGTGAAAACAAAGACAAGGCTTAATTCTAGACTAACTGTTTTACACCTACCAAAAGCCTTCGTAAGTTCCAGCATGCCCATTCACACACAGTCTTGTGTCAATCATGCAAAATTATTCGTGTGCAAAAACATTTGAATGGTTGGGTACAACCACACTACAGACGACGAAGGTAAAAAAATCACAAGTAAGACCTTAAAAAGTGTCTGATGTACTTGTTCTAGTGACCTATTAGTTTGTATTGATTGATTGATTGATTGTATGGTGTTTAACGCCGTTTTTAACATTATTTCAGTTACATTGCGGCGGCCAGTGCACCTATCCATGCTTTCCTGGAGTTTCTTTTACCAGTACTCCGCACTATATTCTTTCCAAGCCACTGGCTGCTTTCCCACATAACTATCATCGAAACAATGGTCAGCGGTGGGAGAGGAATGAATCTTGTTGCAATGACTATCATCAATCCTCTGAAAGAAATTTGCCGAGCCAGGGATCGAACCCACGATCCCTGTTCTGCACGCTACCGACTGAGCTACCGGGGCTTGGCATATTAGTCCGTAACACTGATGATTACACTGAAGCCTTGATTTAATTACATGTCTCCACTGAAGCCTCCTGAGACAGTACAGTTTGCTAAACAGTGTGGAATACATTGTGAAAAAAAGAGCAATTCCTTGTATCAGGCAAATGCTCTATTTTCCCAATGGATTTTTAGACCTGTGAAGTATGATAGTGTCTAAGTTGTATTTATACAATTACATGGTTCATTAGCTTCTTTTTTATCAAACTGCTTTGACTAGTTCTAAACAAGAAAACATTAGATAGATCTAAGTTTAGATAGTACATGCAGTGTAGTCTGATCTTTATCTATGCTGTCTGCAAAAGCCATTTTTTTAAATCAAATTATAATCATTCCTGTATTTTCATGCCCCTGGCGGTTGCATGGATTACGTCCCATAGAAAATGCATTCTCTTGGGGCCATCAAAGAAATTTATCACTGTTGTGATGTTTTCAGTTTTAAATAGACTTCCTATATATGTATTTTTCCCTTACACAATATACATCAGTAATTTATCTATCTTTACACAGCTTACTAAATTTTAAACTATTCCACAGTCTATCAAGTTTTCACAGCATTTTTTTCTCTCTAGCTTTAAGGATGTATCTTTAACAGCAAATATGAAAATGCAGATACACAGTTTCTGATGTATAGTTGTACACAGGTTCTTTATAAAGAAAGTAAAACTGAAGTAAGAAACTGGCAAAAGTTTTAAACACATAAATAAATATAGCTCTTTGCATGACCCCAGAGTTATGGACAGAATTTTTTCAGAATAATCTACCAAAGGTATAACACAAACCTTAATTGCAGCCACGTCCTCTTTTGATGGTCCCCCTTTCTTGGCCTCTGGCAAGCGTTCCCCTGGTACAAAAGTCTTGCTCTTCTTCCCAATGTCTGCAGCAAGGGCTTGACCTTTCTTGCCCTTGAACATTTTGGATGCTGCTTCTCTTTCCTGTAGGAATACTTGATATACTGAATTGAATTCATTACATTAATTACATGCCTCATAAACAAGGGTTATGTGTAATACTGACATTTGCTAAATTTTATGATAATTATGGAAGAAGTCTTAGAAGTTCCAACTAAAAATATTATACATCAAAAAGCAAGCAATGGATAATGCACTATCAAGACCTGTAATTATTTTTGCTCATAATATCCGTCAAAATCCCAAATGATGAAAATCCAAAATCAGATGTTCCATGCAGCCTAATCTTGATCTATATTGTCCGGAAAGCAATTAACTTCACATTTGCATCAAAAGTATTGAGATTTGCGATGACACCGTTCCAAGGAAGTAATCTAGGACAAAAAAAAAAAAAAAACTAAAACTATTTCATGTCATATATTTGCTCACTACAGGACCATTCTGTCTGTATGACCACAAAAACAGCTCTTTGATATTAACATGTCAGCAGTCCACATGGAGATGTGATCCAAAACACTGTTTTTTCATTGAGGTGTACATTGTGGATACTCATTGGAGATATCTTGATGAGACAATCCTAAAGAGTTTCATACACATAGGTTTACTGAAGTGCTGCAAAATCATTATTATTGAAATTGAAAAGTCACTCATACTGCTTCTGAATAACATTCTGTACAGTATTTTGTCTTGGACTGCCCTCAAAAGGGAAAAATCAAACACTTGATGATAAAATTCCCATAGCAATACATACAGTAGAAATCTTGACAAGAGAAAGAAGCAGGTTCATGTTTTACTAAAAAATGTTCTTTATTTTAAATACCTTCATCCGAACTCGCTGAAAGTCTAGAACACGTAATGATGGTATCTTGTTGATGACATACAATCTGTAATGTTTCTTTGTTGATACAGGATTTCTGAGTAAACTGAAAGAGATATGTTGATATCTTTATCGAGATGTTTGAACATTCAAATGGCATCCTTTTCTCTCATACTCATCACATTACTATACCATACTGAGCCCCTGGGTCCCTATATCTAAACACTTTTAAAATACAAAACTAGAGAATTTCAGATTTGTTCAAATTGAAAGTAAATGCAGACAACTGATTTAGCATAGCTAAAATGATATAATATTTTCTAAAGTGCATTTTCTCCTCTTCCTATAATGTTTTCAAAAGCTTTCTTTTTCAGGGTCGCTATAAATTGGGATTATGAGGTAGAGGGTAAGCTCTTTACTAAACGACAAGAATTGAAAATGGAAAGGATAGGCAGACAAAGTAGATCTGTCACTCAAACAATCAGATTTATCTTTGGAAGGGTAGAAAATATTGTGGGAAAAGTAGAAAATGCTGGTTACCAGCATTTTCTCTTTTTCCAACAATGTTTTCCTAAGTCTTTTTTTCTCCTAGGTTTTTGCAGCCTGAGACTGTTTGGTAAAGGGTTAACAAGACAATCCAAATGAATACCAAAAACTTTGGTTCTGCTGGGTTCTTTTTGAGGAAAAAACAAAAAATTTCCTTTCAATCCCACAGTATTCCCTCGCTCCGTAACCATTTATAAATTACTCCTCATTTAACTTAAAACCTCAAGATACAACTTTTTAGCAGAGACTTTTAGAAGTTCTCCTTGTAAAATATAGGTAATTGATTGAAATCAATGCTACTACATACTGCATGCAAAAGAAGAGGCTGGCATAGCACACCTTTTCTCTTTCATTTATTTTTTTTTTGGTACGGAAGCCCAAAGCCTGTCTTTTCCCAGCATTTTACTTCTTTTTTTAATGGTAAAATCATAATACTCATTCTGAGGTACTAGCTACTTTCCCTTATCTTTGCAAAACTTTTTTTTACTTACCTAAGGTATGTAAGACTCTTTAATGTAGACAAAGGGTCCAGGTCCCCTAGCTCTTGTAAGCTGTTGTTAGACATTATCAAAGACTCTAAATTTGGTAAACTTTCTTCAAGACCTTCCCCAATTCGCCTATGTGACACAGAAATAGTATAAAACAGGAAATAAACGAATAAGCCATGCTCTGTGAACAGGGGGTTTCATGTTCCTCGGTGATCATCACTGATGCATGATACCAAGCAAGTAATCCAGTATTATTAGAACCATAAAAACATGCAGTCTGATCTAAGTTCTACACTGTCTACTACTTATCTAGATGTTCTGCAACAAAAAAGGAAATATAGGTTTGAAATTGCAATCTATAGATGTATCTTAAGTATACAAGAATATACAGCGCTATAAGGGTTATCCTTTATTGAATATTCATGTTTAACTTATCACATGACAAAAGTCTAGACCTGTCCAAATTGCAAGCATTTGCAGACGAGAAATTGGATGTGGCGTTAATCTATCATGTAATCTTCCTTTGAAAGGGTGGAAAACATTGTGGGAAAAGGAGAAAATGCTGGGAGAAGGAGAAAATGCTGGTAACAGCATTTTCTCCTTTTCCCACAATGTTTTTATGAGTTTTCTTTCTTAGGGTCATTAACACTCGTGTGGTAAAGTAATAAAGGACCTTAAAGGACTCTGATGAAAAGAGCTTTTTGAAAAAAATTGCGGGAAATGTTTTGTTCCCTTTCAAAGACAAAGTGCATCACTCTTGTAATATGTTGTCTGCAAATGCTATTAACCCTTTACCACACAATCCCGACTTTTAACGACCCTGAGAAAGAAGCCTTTTGAAAATACTGTGGGGATAAAAAGAAAATGCTGATAACCAGCATTTTTTCCTTTTCCCACCAAGTTCTCAACCCTTCCCCAAAAGGAATTTCAATTTTTCAATCACTTTTATTTTGTCGTCTGCTAATGCTTTCAATTTAGACTAATCTAAAATTTTGCCGTTTAGTAAAGAGTTAAACTGGACATGTCCAATTTTCATTGCTGATTTCGGTGAAGAGTTAATAAAATACATATAGTTCCTTTATTTTGAACTAGTTTTATAGGCTTAAAACAACAAGCTTTACACTTACACAATCCTGTTGTTATTGAGTAGTAAAGATTTCAGACGTCTCAACAATGGAAAGCCATCTAATTTACGGACATCATTGTCGGAGAAATCTATCGTGTCAAACTGGTCCTACAATTAAATTTTAGTACAAAGTTACAAACTTCTGTATCATTGCTTCTAGGAAATCTTTCAGCAAACATATGCAATCAAAGAACAATGTTGACCACCATTTTTTATTTTTTTGTTTTACTATGTGTCCAAAGTATATGAACACTATTTAGCCAGTATGTATTTTAGCACATGCATAGATCTCTAGTCTTGCTTTTTTATTTGATTTTCTTGCAGAGGCAGTTTAATAAAGCAAATCCTGAAAATGATTTTGGGCAGATGACTAGGAAATTATCCCTGTTAAATATGGATAATCAAAAGAAAATTAAAATTTTAAATTTACCTTTTTAAACATGATCCATGTACATACCTGTAAAAACATTTTGGCTATAGCAGACATTGCTTTCTATATAAACAGATGAATATGCTCCTATTGCAATGTGGCAATGCTTCCAAAATAAGACTTACTTATGTAAAGAAATTGTAAGCAGAGGTTACAAGCTTATTCAGAAAGTGCTGGTATCAGCATTTTTCTCCCTTTTTTCACAATGTTTTCTGCCCTTCCAAAGACATATTCCATCATTTGGACCAAACTTGCTGTCAGCAAATACTTCCAATTTGGACAATTCTAAAAGATTGTCATTTCATTAACTTACAAGATAACAAATTTAGCATCCTCCAAACTGCTAGCATTTGCAGGTGACAAACTAAATGTGGCTAAAATGATCGGATTTATTTTTGAAAGGTTACAAAACATTGAAGGAAGAGGGAAAATGCTGATTAACCCTTTACCACACAACGAAATTTTGGACTGGATTATACTGAAAGCATTTTAAGTCAACAATTTAAATGTAGCTCAAATGATGATTTGTGTCTTTGACATGGTAGAAAACATTGTGGGAAAAGGAGAAAATGCTGGTTACCAGCATTTTCTCCTTTTCCCATAATGTTTTCAAAAGCCCTCCTTCCTAGAGTCGTGAAAACCAGGGATTGTTTGGTAAAGGGTTAACAGCATTTTCTCCTTTTCATCCAATGTTTTCAACAGGTTTCTTTTTTCGGGTCATAAAGAATTAGGGATGTGTGGTAAAGGTTTAAAGTGCTACATGTACATCTATAAAATGAATTTTCTCCGTCACATAAATTGGACAAAAAACTTGCAATTTAAGGTGTGTTCATGACAGAATATTTAACAAAATAGAGGACTGAAAAAGATTCAAGCTCATGTGGCACTTTCAGTTTTGTTAACTTACCAGTGTTGCTCCCAAGTTCTCTATAACTGGTATTTTGTAGCCTGAAATTACAGATAAAAAGAGATACTTCATTAATGTTTGTAGGGCAAAATGCAATTATAAAACTAGTGTTCCCATTGACACTCAAACTTTTCTTTTTGTTTCACTAACAATTAAAGAATTTGGGGTAAAAGAAAAATAGGGAATAAAAATTCAAAACAACTGATATATTCTAACTTAACTTGTAATTTCCATATTTCTCTGTAATTTTCAATACTCTGAATTTGAATTTTTAAATTAAACTAGTTTAGATAATGGTCCTTTCCTGTATTGAACCCAAACCACAAGAACTCAGACAGCCATTTGTTTTGAAATCACTTTTTCGCAATCAGATTGATATACTGTATACACTTTTTTGTGATTTGATTGGTATAAACAATCTAGCTTTTATCTTCACCATTGTTTTTATCAGTATCTGTGTTTTCATCTGACCTGATTCTTTTACAAGAAACCCTATTTTGAAAGCCAAATGCTTCTAAAGTACATGTACACCATTTCTGTGCCATTCTCAATCTAATAGACAAAAAAATTTTATGGTTAAAAGGACAAGCTTCACAGTGAGTCATTTTCAAAAAGTTCTTTGTGTTCTTGAAATATATGTCTGTATCACACAAGTAACACATTCTTTTCATCATTTAAATTTTTTGTGGATGATTTCACATAAAGGATTGTCATTTTGTGCATGTTTTATTTCATTGATAAATGATTCATGCACAATTTTGTGTGATTGGGAACACTGTTCCAGTCAAACATCTCTACATTAACTTTATTCGGTTTTTCCTGTAATACCACATATTTCTGTGTCTTCCTGTTACCATTTATTTGAATGTTATCCTTATTGCTGACTGAACAAATTCACATGGTATGATAGCAATCTTGTTTTTGGTGTATGGCATGTTCGATGATCACCATCCCTTTTCTCACTTGAAGCATGATATCAATACAGAAACTTATTTCTCCATTAGACCATTCTGGCTATGCAGAGTTCTCAGAAACACCAATACTGTCGTCTGAGGCGACAATTTTTCCTGGAGGACGACAAAAAATCCTGACAAAGGATTCCACCGGACGACAAGTTTTTTCAGGGTTTCATGATTCTGTGACAAATGTCAGTCCTAGCAGTCTGCTCAGGCTAAATGTTTAAGAAAACTTTCTATTTTTATATTTATTCTACATATTTATCATAGAAATTATATCTTCGTTTTACATGGAAATTATCGGCCCAAACAGATCTCAAGAGCACTGACAATCATTACATGCAGATGCATTAAACCCCTTTTCATAAAGAAAGATTCATTGTTTCAAATGGGACCTTAACATTGTCTCAATCAAGCTCGGTTGCTTTATAAGTTTCAGTACAATGGAAGAGTGTTTTGTTGTAGTTGAGCTGTTCATTTATTATTTTGTTCTACTGCTGTCTGCTTTACCATTTTATTCTTCAAAATCAGTTGTTCAAGAACATTATATAATGCAAGGTTACACTGTTGTTATGCATAGTTTGGGTGTCATGCAACTGGAAGTCCGTCTGCTCAGACTTCTAGAGTCAATATGTGTCGTAGAATCATGAATCCCCAACTTAAAGACCGTGGCTCATTATCAAGTTACCTGAAAAACCTCTTGTAATAATGTTATAAGAATGTGGTCCAGGACGATAATGTAAAGATCCAATAACAAAATGATCAATCTTATGCTTTTGGCTGATAGAATTTTTCTAAATTCCCTGCAAATGGTGTTGATAAAAACAGTTGAAACTTTAAAAACACTTTAGATCCATAAATGATTTTAACTCATGAACCATTTTCAAACTTTCTACTTTTTTTTAGATTATACAGTTAAAAAAACATGATCATAACATAGTTGTGAAAAACGTTTTTGGAGTGAGAATTTAATTATACAAGTAGTAGCTTAAACATTTTCCTTGTCACAAAGTTTGAAAGGTGCCTGTATGCTCAACCTCTCATTTGACTCATTGTTCAAAGCCATTTTACAAACAGCTTGAAGCAATTTGACTGAACTTGAACTGAACCTGCAATCTGAACTTGCCCTGTCTATATGTCTAACTCCCCTCAAAATCCTAAGTAATTGCAGTGTTGTGCCTAGGCCGCGCCATCACGGGATTCCCGCAATTTTTTCGAAAATGTCCCCCCAAAAATACAGATGTGCAGGCCGTAAGTTGCAGATCGGGCGCGCTCAACTTCCTAATTTTCTCACTTTGCATTGTCTGATATTATGCAGTCCATTACTCAATTCTGTTCTATAGTGGATAGCGAATTGTGGACTGTGTCTCAACTTTTTCCACTAGTTGTCACATACTGTTGAGCATTATATTGGTGACCAGTCTGAAGGGGTATGTAAAATTACAAGACTGCGTCTCAATTTTTTCAAATTATTGTCGCGTAGCATTTAACAATATTTTGTTAAGAAGTCTATATGCATCTTATGGCGTGTTTACAAACATCGTCAGCTACAAATTTCCTGTATTAGGAAAGTAGTTGGGAAATTTGACCAAACTCAGCAACAATAACGAAAGTAGAGCTCTATCAATAAATCTCGCTCTAAATTCAAACAAAAAAATAAGAAATTTGGGAGTGGCCGGGCATATTCACATGGTTATGAGTGAATGATTCCAGTGGGTGTATGTCAGGTTTGTTGCAAGTCTGCTTTGAATCTCTCAAAACCATTTGTTTGCATCAAGGTTTGTAGTAATATGCATACAAGTGCACTTTACAGGCATGAAGTCAACTTTATTTGAAATGGTCTTTGTCCCTCTGTTTTACAGAATGTCCCCTAAGATTTTACCCAGGGGGACGCTGGTGTCCCCCAATAATTTTTGACCTACAGGGTTTTCCTTGGCGCACGATTTTGTGTGTTTTGACGCAATTTTAAGGAAAATGACCTGCAATTTTTTCAACAATGCATCATTGTTGACGCACAAATACGACAAGAGTTACTATTGATCATATATATACTACCGACAATGTTACATCGCGAGTAGATGAAAAAGCTGGAGTACGAAGTGAAAATGGTACGAAACAATGGACTGTGTATCGATTTTACTACAATACCGTCGGTCTTAAAATAGGTCTAAACTAAACCAGTCGATCTCTAATGAAAACAATATGGCTGTCAAAATCGACGTCATTCTTGCTGTCTGCAAGGAAGAAGAGCCCTTAAACAAAGATCAGACCATGAAATGCCTGGTAAGACCACTCAGAAACATATTTCAAGGTCTCGATGGTTTACTGTAAATTAGCTAAAGAGATATGCTTCGTTATTCGTTGAAAACAGCGGCATGAATGCGACCCGTGTGTCGAAACACAGGCATCGGCCGTTTAATTGGTGAAAATAGTTTATTTTCGGCCGAAATGGATATTCTCTATCAAGAAAAATAATAGATACTTTCCGATCTGGCCGACAACATGCTATTTTCACCAGTTAAGCGTTCGATTCCTGTGATAAAAACGAAACAAAATTACTCTGTACCACAGAGAGAGGCTGCACAGACTTCGAAATTCAATCCTTGTGCATCATCAAAACACTAGCGGGCATGATGATACCCTTGAAAGATCAAAATTACATAGAGATATGACAGCTTGTCTGCAGTTAGAGCATATTTGCTTGCTAAGAACAGGCGTATATAAAGCATACTCAAGATACTCTTTATGAAAAAGGTGCCATCTAGGCTGTAAGGTCCCTCTACATAGAGAATCTCTGGTGTTAATATGTATCTATCACCATGTAAATATACATATATTGGTTATACAAAGATTTTCAGTGAATAGAAACACACACAAAAAAAAACACACACACTAGTTTCACAAATATTAGCTTTTGTCTAACCTAATTACATTTTGTTGTGACCCCCACAAATTCCAAAATGACCCCCTCTATTTTTGGCTAGGGGGTCACAATGACCCCCTATTTTTGTTGCCAAGGGAAAACCCTGGACCTAGGAAAAACACTGTAATTGTATCAAATGTTAAACTTGTATTAAAAAAAAAAAAAGTAGCAGGACAATAGCGAAAGGTGCTGGCGGTTAAAGAATTGTCAGTCGGTAGAGTAAAACAAGACTACCAACTCACATTGTATCTTTTTTGTTTTATCTTACCCCACCCACTACATACACTTACCGCGAAGGTCTAGTTCACGGTCTCGCAGTGCATTCGTGTATTGTGCCGACTGTTCTATTAGTTCTGCTGTGAGCTTTACCATGGTTTTCAGCGGAGTTTTTTTTCCCTCTCTGTTTAATTAATGACTGACGAACATCATTAAAATTATTTGTGAGAGAGTTTTATTTCATCCACATGTGTAAACATTCACTGCGCATGCGTGGAAGTCGTTTTACAGTTTTCCATCCGTTTTCTATTCGCACCGAAAGTGTTCGCTACTAATAAAATACAATTTCATAAGGATCGAATTATAGCGTGCAAGGGATAATTTTAGCTGTGTTTTGGAGATCAAGAAGGTCTCAGGTCATTCATGTAGATGAACTCTTTTTTTTATTTTTTACACCCGGTACGACACGTTTTTTCTCGACTTTTTGAGAATAAATTTTATCAGCCTGACAATCCTGCCTTATAATCTGTCCTCTTTACTTATGGAAATCTCCATTGCATTTTTGGCACTTTATAAATATTTGACTGACCAAGGGGTGCCGTAAAGGATAAGGGTTGGAACTTGAACTACCTGTCTTTCAGACACATCAATCAGGCGCATAGCTAGCTCAAAATGAAGTATACATGTACGTAAATGGAATAACGAAGGTAGACCTGTACATTATTCGAAGAGCGAAGTGCCGAGAAAGGAGGGGGGGGGGGTTCACTGGACCGCCTCCCATAAAAGATTTCTTTTTATTGCTGAAGCTATATGGTGGCCTCTGGTGATGTTTTTTTGGCAAACTTGTCTTTTCTTTCTTTTTCTTTTTGCAAACAAGGGCCTATCATATACGCAACTGCGTTTTTGCATACAGGTGGTCTACGCCCCTGTCAATGATTGGCCATACGAAACATATGAGACAGCCAGTCTTTTTAACCCTTGCAAAGAAATATTCCACTATTTCAGGCGAATATAAATTGTAGTCTGCAAATGGTTTAAAATTGGCCGAGTCTAACACTTGCCGTGTGGTAAAGGGTTAATCATATCTCCCATTCATATTATTTCAGAGCTTTGACCCTTTACCACACAATCCCGAGTTTTAACGACCCTGAAGAAGGAGTCTTTTGAAAAAATTGTAGGAAAAGGAGAAAATGCCGGTAGATAACATTTTCACCTTTTCCATCAATGTTTTCTGCCCTTTCGAAAAGAAATCCAGTCATTTCATTCATCTTGACATGGCTTCTGCATATGCTTCCAAATTGAACATGTCCAAAATTTTAACATCTGGAAAGGAGCTAACGGAAAAAAAAGCTTTGCTTGGCCAGGGGTCATATATACAATATATATATACGATCCCTGGCTTGGCCTAGCAGTGTTGACCATTTACAATACAATCATAGGCTTTAAAGACCTTAACAGAGGAGGCGTTAAAAATATTGAGGGAAATGGGGTGAAAGCAGTGAACAGAAAACAGTGTGAGGAAGGAGAAAATGCTGGTTAACAGCATTTTCTCTTTTCGCCAGGCTGTTTTTTACCCCTCCTAATACGAATTTTAACCGTTGAACCGCTTTTATTTTTTTCGTCTGCAAATACTTTCAATTTGGACAAGTCTAAATTTTTGTCGTCTGGTCTTGAGATAACCGGTGAAAGAGGCAAACACATGAATTAGTGCTATACCCATAATTTTGTACGCCTACTGACGTTTGGCTCTTGGCGGTCATATTGGGTAGAAAAAGAGTAAAAGCGTAATTACTTATCATTTTTATTTGTGACAGAGCTATATTTAAATGTATATAAGCCACACTGTAGCAAAAGGGGGTTTAATGCATCTCCGTCATATTTGGCCTGCAACACGCGAAAAGGGGCATTCGGACATTTGCGTAAAGTGTCGTCTCGGATCAGCCTGCGCAGTCTGCTCAGGCTAATCCGAAACGACACTTTCCGTTTTTATGTAATCTTCTGTTTTGCGCAAGTCTACTATAGCACAAAATCTGATGTAGTCGTAAAGTGCCGTCTCGGATTAGCCTGCGCGGACTGCGCAGGCTGATCCGAGACGACACTTTACGCAAATGTCCGAATGTCCCTTTTCACGTGTTGCAGGCCATATTATACCAAGCCAAGTCATTACTTAATTATGGATCCCTGAAATTCATTTTGTCAAATAACCGGGGCAGAATCCTGAGGTGAAATGGTCCTTGGATATGTAGAAAATATACCGAAAGCAAAATGTTTTGACACAGGTCAGCATGCCCCGACTGAGCAGGCTGATCTGGGTCGATACCTTTTGCAAATGCATTAAATCCCCTTTTCACAGAGTATGGTTCCTATTTTTTCTCCTATGTTCAAGTACAAGATACAGCTTTGTTTTTTATAGTAGTACCCATCAATTTTACCAAGCAAATCTATTATTATGGATACATAAAATCCATTCCGTCTAACAACCGACTGAATCATGAAATAGACTGGTCATATAACATTCAGAAAATTTACAAACTGAAGCAAAAAGTGTCGACACAGGTTAGCCTGCGCGCACTGCGCAGGCTGACCTCGGTCGATACTTTTGCAGATGCAAAACCTCCTTTTCACAGAACATGACTCTTAAACACTATTTTCTTTGCACTATCTACTCTTCCTAGTGGTGCAAATACAGAGTCGAACAAGTTTGCGTCAAACATCTTTCCTCAAGTCTTTGTCAAATATGAGTAATGAATGTGGGTTAGAATTTCAAAAATGACTACTACTGAGAAATGTTTAACAAAGGATGAAACATGCTCATTACAGGTAATTTCTCGTTTTTCCATGATAATTTCTAAAAGTGGTCCGCTGTAGGAAGAGTACCGTCGTCAGCATAAGGCAATGAACAAGTCGGTATTTCAGTAATTACTAGCAACATGTTAAAGCTATATACAATGGCAAATAAGTACATTACACGAACTTTTACATTAAATACATGTAGGTAACGATTCCCTTATAAAATCTGTTCAACAAAAAATTTATAGACTATAGCACAAAACATGTGACAAGTTTCATTCATTTCTTCCACAAAAAAATTATCACTAATTGTGGCCAAGGAAGTTAAGTGACTGAAACAACAACAACAATAACAAAAATCTGGTATCTGCGTATTCACGAGCTACCGGTCGTCGTTTCCATCGCGAAGTTTCTACACCTTGCGCGTTGGTTTATTTGAACAACTTAGCTTAGCACTCAAAATTTCTGCACGCATTCGCTTTGTCCAGAGTTCCATTGACCACTTATCGACCATCTTGAAACCTACAAGTGTTCTAAGTGTCTGTGCAGGGACTTTGCTGCCCAACTTTAAATACAACCTATTTAACGATGAAATTCAGCAAAAGAGTTAGAACAGCGCCAAATATATTACCGTTCTTCTGTTCAGGTGGATGTTGTTGGCTCAGTGTCATAGTATGCCGTAATTAGCTTTTATTTCAAACCTCAACATGGAATAAAGCAACGTCCCTCATCTTACATAGTTCGTTGAAGGGCTACACTATCAAGTGATATAAACTTACAATAATAAAATGTTGCACTTGTAACTAATTCTTTGCACTGAGTCTTATCCGCTTTAGCTGATCAATACTGTTTGCCTGCGTCTTGCGTAGATTAATTCCATGCATTTAGTCTAAAAACTTGTCAGTTAGCGGCACAAGAAACCTTACTCCTACAGACTGTTAAATGATGTCGTGTAAAACACCCGCAATGGCGATATTTGTCCTGTCTGACGAATGCATTCGGAAGTTCCAGCTTTCCTCGTCCTAGAACTTTCTTGGTCTGTTTGCGGTCCCACAGACTGTAGAAATGGTAGATTGTGTTGCCGCTTAGTGAGCTCTGTTTGTAGCTGTCCGTTTGATTTTCCCCCGTGTCGTAGTGATTTTTGTGTTCATGGGTTGAGATACCAGCCTTTTTCTTCCGGATTTGCACAGATCGAGCGAAATCGTCAAACATTGGCGTTAATTTACCTTTGTATTGACACATATTGGGAATTTCGTTTAGAAATTTATCGGTAATGTCTCTTTCTCCCTTTCTCTCAGTATCTCTATGTAATTGAGTCTAGACCCGGGCACATTGGTCATTGCTGTTATATACCCCTAATGCTGGCATTATTCCCGGAGGCTCGTAGCTATGACGTCAAACTAGCCACATCTCAATGGTTATATTGTCATTCACAGACAAGTTCGCACTGATTATCATGAGTACAATCAAGTACTTTACATCTGTCTACAATATCAGCTTTTTCATGTTAGTTACTGTTAAACAAACAATCCCGTGTTTTAACAGCCCTAAGGAGAGAGACTTTTGAAAACATTGTGGGAAAAGGAGAAAAAATGCTGGTAACCAGCATTTTCTCCTTTTCCCACCATGTTTTCTATTTTATTAAAGCCAGTTCCATATTTTAAATTATATCTTAGATTTTCGTCTGTTGTTGCTTTCGTTTTGGATAAGAGTTGTATTTGTCGTTTGCTAAAGATGTAATCTATAAGAAAAGTTCAAGGCAGATGTTGCTTTTTAAAACATGGTGGGAAAAATAAAGAATGCTATAGCAGCAGCTTTTCTCCTTTTCTCACAATATTTGCCATCCATTTTTAAAGTCAAATCTCATCATTCGAACCACATCTTTAATTGTAGTCTGCAGTGGCTTTCAAATTTGGATAGGTACCGATATCATTGTCTTTTGGTAACGAGATGAACTGTATGACGCGACGAGTGTAAATGTTCTTTGTCTGGGGGCACAACTTAAGCACATTGCGCATGTCAAACAAGGGCAGTTTTTTCCTTTTTCATTCTGTGGCTCGATCTAAATGAAAACTGCACCGCAATTCTGACTAAAAATGCAATTATTAGACGCCGATCTTTCTTAAGCGTTTCTTTTGTTGTGTTCCTTTTTATAACCCCATACAACGGCGATATGGCAGCCCAAAATGTGTACTGGGTGGAAATCTGCAACTTTTCGAGTGATTGAAGTCGACATTTCCGAACAAACTGCTTCTGTAATTCACTACCCCTTTTCCCTTTGCTACGCAATCCAAATTTTTAACGACCCTGAAGGAAAAAAAAAAATCTTTTTTTTCAAGGTAATACTTTGTGGAAAGTGGAGAAATACTGGTAACCTCAATATTTTTCTACCCTTTCGAAAACAAATCTCAGTAATTGAGCAACAGTTAATTTCTCGTCTGTAAATTCTGCATGTGGATTTGAACAAGTCCAAAGTTTTGCCGTTTTGGTAAAGAGTTAAATGAATCTACTACCAAAACAAACAAAACCTGTTAATCTCCACACTACTGAGCGCAACTCGGGGCGCTTTTGCGGACAGTGTGAGTCAAGCTCAGACTGCACAGATCCCGAAGATCTTGAATCTACTCTGTCCGCTGCGGTATCTTTTCTTTTGAAATTAACTTTAATAATAATGGCCTGCAACACACGAAAAGGGGCATTCGGACATTTGAGTAAAGTGTCGCCTCGGATCAGCCTGCGCAGTCCGCGCAGACTAATCCGAAACGACACTTTCCGTTTTTGTGTAATTTTCTGTTTTGCGCAAGTCTACTGTAGCACAAAATGTAATGTAGTCGTAAAGTGCCGTCTCGGATTAGCCTGCGCGGATTGCGCAGATTGATCCGAGACGACACTTTACGCAAATGTCCGAATGTCCCTTTTCGCGTGTTGCGAGCCATATCGAAACGTTTGGGTTTTTACCACTGAGTGGAAATTTTCGTTTCATTTATTTAGAAGCTTGTAGGATTATAACTTATCAAGTGGCAAACAAGGATATAGAGGATATTTGTTTTTTTCGGTGAAAGATCGAAATTTATTTCATCGAGTGAACACCATCGGTAATATTTTCACGAGTTGCGCAGTGATTATTTGTGACAAAGCAGTTGTTTCTTTACCACAATGTTGTCGAAAAGCCGTTCTCTGCTCGAACACAACCTGTCTTATAATAATTATCATGGGCAAAAAAAAATATAACCGTTCTATGTGCCACAGTTCCACCAGACTACGTAGATATAGTAAATGATAGCTGAACGATTGGTTACTCATTGTCTATCAGGTTCTATTTATGTCTTGCACTTTAATCATTTTTTGGTAGATGCACTATAACGACGGGTAATGTGACCTTTTAGTCTCAATAATGAGACGCTTCGGCGATTTTCTTCATATTCTTGGACATTTATTGTGCACCGTACTGTCTCAAGTCCATCGTAAATTTTCCGGTAGCAAAGATAGAGCGCTATACTGACTTTCTGTTTCGTCGATTTAATCTGTATTGCAGCGAAATGCAATTAACTTTTAGTAACAAAGATGACCAAAGGCAAATTATTAAACCTTTTATTACACTAAGAGCATGTAGAAGTTGTTTATTACATGTAAATCTCGGGAAAAAAATGACGAAATCTATCGTGAGTGGCGGCCATTTAGTGTGTTTTCGGGAACGTAAATTACTCGAGTAACAGATGAAATGAACTGTGTCTTTTTTTCTTATGTTCAGCGTTTAAATTGAAAATATTTGTATTTCAAACGAAGGATTATTGAATACGCAAGCAACAAGTATGTTTAAATTCTAGTTTTGTGCTCTGTTTGTGAAACTATGAGAGTTCAAACTTGCGCACAAAATCTGTGCGGAGGTTTCAACTGTTTTTGTCTTGATCGTCTCTGTACCCAGAGGCGACCAGTCAAAAAGTAACATCGCCTGTGGGGACAATTATCTGTACTACTCGACCTTTCAGAGTTTATTTTTAATACGATCAAATAAAGAAATTTGCTCTAAATGCACATAACGAGGAGTACGATCTTCGATTTTCAGTGACGGATATCTTGTGCCCTGTTCTGACTTCCTCAAATATACAACAAATCTGACTACAGATCATTTCATTTGCTACGCTTTCTGATGTTAATCTCTATTAGACTACACAATTTTGGACCTTTCAATGCTGAAAGCATTTGCAGACGACGAATTGAATGTAGCTCAAACAATAGTTGGTTTTGTTTTGTCTTTTTAATGGTAGAAAACATTGTTGGAAAAAGGAGAAAATGCTGGGTACCAGCATTTTCTCCCTTTTCCCAATAATGTTTTCAAAAGCCTTTTTCTATTAGGGTTGTGAAAACTCGGGATTGTGCTGTAAAGGGTAACAAAGCTCAAGACAATTTATACATGATATCACAGTTTAACCCTTTACCAGACAACAAAACTTCATACTTGTCCAAATTGAAAGCTTTTGGAGACGATATACTAGTATTCATTGTGGCTCACGTGACTTGATTTATTTCTGAGACAATAGAAAGCATTGTGGGAAAAGGAGAAAATGCTGGTAACCAGCATTTTCTCCTTTTTCCCACAATGTTTTTAAAGTCGTTTCTCCCCCAGTTAATATTCGGGATTGTGTGGTGAAGGGTTAATTTATTTTTATCCAAAAGAACAAAAGACGATCTAATTAAAGATTATTTGAGTGACAATCTGGGACGGTATTTGTCTTATGACAATCCTTTACTGATTTTGTAATCATAACGCCCCCTTTTTTTGTGGGGGGGGGGGGGGGGTTGTGGGCTGAAGTGCTTTTTCTGTTGTCTCCATGTTTTAAGTTTTGTAATTAATTTTAAATTTTCTACCATTTTTGTACCAGAAACATACACTTTAAAGTGATTCACGGTGTCTGTAATCGGACCCTTTTCAACTGAAAGAGTGGAAAAAAAAAAGGAACAAACCAACATGACCGCTGTTCGAAACCAGTGAACCCTTTGATTGATTGATCGATTGATTGATCGCTTGATTGATTGATTTATTGATTGATCTATTGGTCGATCTATTGATCGATCGATTGATCGATCGATAGATAGATAGATAGATAGATAGATAGATAGATAGATAGATCGATCGATCGATCGATCGATCGATTGATTGATTGATTGGTTGGTTGGTTGGTTTTAACGACTTTTCAACATCCTTTGAGCTATATCGCGGCGGCCAGAGCACCTATTCATGGTTTCTTTGAGTTTTTAACCAGTACTTCACACAATATTCTTCCCAAGCCGCTGGCTGCTCTCCCACATAACCATAGTTGGAACAATAATTAGCGATGAGAGAGAGGAATGAATCCTGTCGCAATGACTACCATCAATCCTCGGAAAGAAATTGGCCGAACTAGGGATTCGAACCAGCGATCCCCTGTTCTCAAGTCCTGTACGCTACCAACTGCCCCACCGGTGCTCAGCGACCCTTCAAAATAAAGAGAAATCGGGGAAAACATACAGGAAAATAGAGGGGCTGAGGGAATGGGGGAACATGATAAATTCAGCTCTTTGGGAGGGTGTTCCTGTTAATTTTATCATATCTGGAAACAATGTTGCATTACTTTGATCCCGTTTCGTTTGCAATTCCAGTTAGAATAAAGAGTTAAGCGTTTCGAATAACAGGCGTCCCAATTTAACTCTATACCAAACCGCAAAATTTTAAACTTGTCCACAAGGTAGTGTCCACTATGAAATCACTTGCAGAGGACAAAATAACGAGGCTCAAATGGTGAAATTTGTTAATGAAAGGCTGGAAAACATTGTGGGAAAAGGAGAAAATGCTGGTTACCAGCATTTTCTCCTTTTCCCACAATGTTTTCAAAAGCCTCCTTTTTCAGGGTCGTTAAAACATGGGATTGTTTGATACAGGGTTTTTAAATAATGTAAACGGGTGCAGAGGCCACTCCCAGTGTCACTCATCCGACTTTGTGTAACCCTTTACATGTTCTGTAACATGTACCGCATATGAGCTATGCTCTGGCAAAAGGGGGTATAATGCATCTTCGTGATGCACTACACCGAACAAGTCGTCACATAATTATGGATCCATAAAATCCATTTTGACTTACAGCCAACTTGACCATGAGGTAGTATGGTACTTGGACACGAAGAAAATCTACAAGTAGCAAAAAGTTTTCGACTGCACAGGCTGACATGGATCGAAAGCTTTTTGTGAATGCATCTAACCCCCTTTTCACAGAGCATAGCTCATACATGTACATGTATCTGTTGAATTATTTCAATGCAAAATATATTAACTACCTTTAAGGTTAGGGCACGCTAATGCGGATTACTGTAACATCGCCTTTCATCGCCTTTCATCGTACGGATTCGGCTAAGACTCGGGTAACCCGTAATCGATCGGCTTATAGATGCTGATACCCCGCATCGATTACGGATTACCGGAGTCTTAGCCGAATCCGTACGATGAAAGGCGATATTACACGAATCCCATTAGGGTGCTCTATCATTAAACTAAGTAACAACATCATTTGATGGCTAGAAATACAGTATATGTATTCTGAAACTCAGAAATTTTTTTTTTGTCTTATTGGCTTGATTAAACAAGCGAAAGGACGGTATAGATCTAAGATTAGACTGCACGTTCTGTGCCGTCTGATCTTGGATCTATGCCGTCCGCTAAGCTCCCGTATTCGTGAATGGCCCTGAAAGGTATATCACAGGTTTCATAGACCTGTGTCTTAGCCATATCCCGGTGACCAGTGTACCTACTTATTCCTGGAGTTGCAAGTTATGTACACGATGCTCCTTATATACCATTTATACGAGTACATTTATATAACATCATGACCTTTTCAGTGCCTGATGCGAAAACTTGATCTTGTGTGAAGGGCATAGATCGAGATCTGAAAAGAAGGTGTAGTCTAATCATGGATCTATACTGTCAGTTTCTTTATTCAAGCGTAAAATAAAATACTTTTGAGTTTCAGTGACTTTTAGTTTAGCCGTCAACAGAGGTCGAGTTATTATGGATTCATAAAATCCATTTTGTATAACAACTAAATCCTGCGGTAGAAGGGTCCTTGGATATGCAGAAATATGACCATTACCAAAAAGTATCGACCCAGATTAGTCTGCGCGGACTGTGCAGGCTGACCTGGGTCGATACTTTTTTGCTGATTTATAAAGCTCTCTTTTTGCAGTGCATATCTCAATTATATTCGTGGCTGAACGAGTTAAATGATAAAAGAGGAATGACTCACGTCACGGCGACTTTCTTATATCACCGGAAACAATTTTGGTCGAGCCGCTGTTCGAACTCACAAACCATGTACATGTTTCACTGACATTGCTCCTTTCTAATAAGCTACCGGGGCAAGGAATTCTTTTCCTGTTCAGCTCTTATCATACTTACCGCGGCCTTTGATGTCACGAGCATAAATGATAGACGAGGAGCTGTTTAACCCTTTACCACACAATCTCGAGTTTAACGATCCGGTGAAGACATTAAAAAAAAAAAAAAGGTAACCAGCATTTTCTCCTTTTCCCAATATTTTCTACCGTTTAAAAGACCAATAGCATCATTTGAGCTACCTTTACATACATGTATATTATACGTTTGTATTGTCCTTTGTAGATCGAGCAACTTCTTGGTACGTCTATACTTCTCCAAAGGGAGGGAAATTATGTCATACCCATCAAAAATTATTTTGTAGTTACGTCCCTTGACTCAGTTTTTTTTTTTTCCTTTCTATCCACCGAACAAGCAAGCAAAAAATTTTTATTAAAAGCGGACGAAAACATTTGTAGAAAATTTTCTTTTGTACATTTGTGGCAAGTTGATGAAACCCATTTAGCGCTAAAACAGGGACTCTTGCGGACGGAGACTACAAAGAACGTGCAGTTTGATCTTGTATCTATACCGCCCGCTTGTTTAGCCAAATTTATGAGATGTAAATCTTGCCGACTTCCAGTTGACCGTATTTTCAGTCGTCGAAAGTGTCCAAGCTTATATCTTTGGCGTCGGAAGAGTTAACCCTTAGGCTGATAAGCGCGACTCAAAGACCTTTTGCAGACAGTGTAGATCAAGATCAGACTGCACAGAACGTGCAGTCTGATCTTAGATCTACACCGTCCGATCAGGAGATACTCCCCCCCCCCCCAAAAAAAAACCTTTGAAATAGCAAAATTTGGGTTTTTCACTATCGGCTTGAAAGTTTAATTTCACTTATTTAGCAGGATAAGGATTAATATTTACATAAGAGCGGATGATATATTAGATTTTCTCACTACTAGAAATCGCAATATGAGTAATGCTCTGACAAGAGGGGGTTTAATGCACACCCTTGATGCATCATATTAAGCGAGACATCATATAAGTATGAATCCATAAAAGCCATTTTTTCTAATAAACGACTGAAAAATGAGGTACATTGGTCCTTTGGCGCGCAGAAATTCGATTAATAACAAATAGTTTCGACCCAGGTCAGCCTGTGCAGAGTGTGCAGGCTGACATAGGTCGATACTTTTTGCAAATGCATTAAACCCTTTTTTCACAGAGCATGGCTCAAATTCCTCTCTTACCATATGCTTGACTTATAATATAATACATATAAAACGTTGTTGTAAAAGGAGTAATTGCTCGTCACGAGACGAGCTAGACGAAAAGTGCAACTAGTTGATTTGCACAAGATCCCGTTAAAAACATGAAGTAGACGGCTGAACATTTTACCTTCTATGAATAGAGTATAAGCCAGGACAGGTAGTTTAGTGGTTAGCGTATCTGACTCGTGACCTTGTGATGACGAGTTCGATACCCGGTTGGGGCAAACTTTCTTTCCGACGATTTTTCGCCTCTCACGTCTGAAGCATGTCAGAAAAGTAGTCAGTGACTTGGAAAGAAAGCTGTGTCAGTACTGGTGTGAGAAAGCCAGGAAACACATATACTCAGTTCCATAAATAAGTGTGCACTTAATTTTCTTTTATTTCTCGTGGCATGTTTTACTGAAGATCAACAAATTTGGTATCATACTTTAGTTCAGAGTCTGTAGAAAATGCCAAGCTAATCAGATTTTGACTAACAGAAAGTTTAAGTTAGGTTTTTGCAGTTTAAATGAAGGTGGTACTAAAATCAAAGTTGCGAAAGTACTCAAAGACTAAGGTAACATTAAAGTTAGGTTTTGGCCACCGCTCTCATTCAGGAATGGAATAACATTCCTGATGCAATGATTTTACGTTATGTAAGGTCTATGCGAAGTCGAATAATTGCCTGTATCGACAGCAGAGGTGGCCATACAAGATATTGATTGAAAAATTACAAGAACTTTAAGAAAAACCTAACTTTAATGTTACCTTGAGTACTTTTGCAACTTTGGTTTTAGTACCACCTTTATTTAAACTGCAAAAACCTAACTTAAACTTTCTGTTAGTGAAAATTTGATTAGCCTGGCATTTTCTACAGACTCTGAACTAAAGAATGATACCAAATTTGTTGGTCTTCAGTAAAACATGCGACGAGAAATAAATGAAAATTAAGTGCACACTTATTTATGCAACTGAGTATATGAAGGTGCACTGGCCGCTATGATATGAGTTAAGCGGTTTATATACGAGTATTAAACTCCGGTACAAACAAATAAATAAAGTTTTAGTTAATTCTTCACCAGACCACAAAATTTTAGCCTTGTCAAATTTGAAAGCATTTGAAAGCGGCAAATTAAATATTACTTAAAAAGTCATGAAATTTGTCATTGAAAGGTCAGAAAACGTTTTGTGGATAAAGGGGAAAAATGCTGGTAACCCACCAGTTTCTCTTTTTCCCAGCAAAGTTTTGTGAAGGCTTCTCTCTCAAGGTAATTAAATGTCGGGATTACAGCACATGTATTTTTAAAATTGTATGTATAATCCAGTGAGCCTCTTCAAATTATTTTCTATCTCACACTTGTCTAGAACCAATCTGAAATTCTAAAACAAATACAATTAAAAGGCTCCAAAAAAAAAAAGTTCGAAAAAATGCTAGTAACACTCAAACTATGAAAAATAATTTTCTGTCAAACAAAGAACTTGTGGCAATGGCAAGAAAGCGCACAAGACACACCCAAATGCATGTGTTTCGTATTTTTATCCTAAGTTCAAAAATTCGAAGCACAGGGAGACTAGTATCATTGTGACTTTTTTTTAAGCATATATCATCCTACAGTCCCATAATGCTGTCTAAAATATATGAGTCATGCTCTGTGAAAAGGGGATTCAGTGCATCTGCAAAAAGTATCGAACCAGGTCAGCCTGCGCAGTCCGCGCAGGCTGACCTGGGTCGACACTTTTGGTTTAGCTTTTGGTTAATTTTCTGTTTGTTTAAGAACCATTCTATTTCATTATTCAGCCGACTGTTAGACAAAATGGATTTTATGGCTCCATACATATGTGATAACTTGCTTGGTATAATTGCATCACGGAGATGCATTAAACCCTCTTTTGCCAGAGTTCCCCTTATATGGTTGCCAGTCCGGTTTCAAGGTCCAAATAAAAAAAGGGGGGGGGGACCCCAACTGTTTGATTAAAGGGAGAATTAGCATGAACAGAAAAAAGTTAAGGAAAAATATGGTGTCAGTGAGAAAAAACTCCATAGAATGAGAAAAACGCAACAATGATAGGTTAAAGAACTAAAGTCCCTAGTCCCGCTTATTCCGTTTATTAGAGACATACATTACGCCCAAACATCAATTTAAACACCCCCTGACAAGAGGCCCGTGGATTTGGAACATCGAAAATAACGTGTTGCTTTCATCAATCGCAGCGTTTCGGACAAAATTTCACCCATAAGTCCTAGGAGAGTTCATCGGTTGCGGATAATATTAGTTCTTTCGAAACTGGTCTTGAAGCGGATTCAGTCGGGAAATAGCTGCTTAGGACGTAAATCTCGTCCCTGAGGAGATTTCCCGGGATTTAGTCCATAAATTGCACCGTCAAATGGCGGGATCCCGTCCAAGAAAGACGTGAAGAGCAATTTTGTTTTTCAGAGTATAAGAGAACGATTGATTGACGTGTATTTTTTTTTACTTTCGGTTTTAGCGTCTTTGAAAGAGAGGCGACACTTAGAGAATATTGAACTTTAAAGGCACAATATAGCCCAAAAGTAAAAAAACAATGCTGGTGTTAAAATGCATTTAGATTTAAATCATACCATTTGAAAGTATGGGAAAAATATTGTTAAGATGACAATGTGTTATTGTACGGTTCGTCCAAGTGTTAGTCGCTGGTAGAAAAAATGAATTTTATAACTAAGTGAAAAGTTACCAAGTCGGCTTGTTTTTTTCTTTACTTTTTACCTGATTTTAAAATTCATTTTTCTGCCACTGACTATTATTTTTATCGATCATACAATAATAGATTGTCATCTTCACAATAAATTCCATAGTTTTACAAATTATGATTAAAATCTAAATGCATTTTTAACATCCGCATTGTTTACTTTTGGACACTACTGGGCCTTAAACCGTTAGAATACTTACAACCACTCAAAACCAGATTTTGGTTTGTATAGGAAAGGTTTCTTTGTAATTTTTTACAAATCTATCCTTGGCCTTTAGCCACTCGAAAGCGATATGGTAAAAGGAAGAATTTCGTTAGGAGCAATTTACTCTTTTGTTACATTGTTTTCTGAAGTCTAACTCTCAAGCCCAAAGGAAAACAATGTATCATCAACAGATTGAGATGTGATACTGTGTCGTTTCTATAAGTTACTTTTTCATATCAATTAAAAAAGTGCAATTTTCCTTTATGTCAATTAAACATCTTAGTGGAATGTTCGTAGCCCGTAGATATCCGAATAGGATTATACCCCAAAAGACATTTTCATGCTAGAAATAATATCCTAATAATCACATTTTCATGGCTGTTAATGGTTGTTAATATCTTGAATATCACAGGAAAGCGGACAGTGTAGATCAAAGATCAGACTGCACGTTTTGTGCAGTCTGATCTTGATCTACACTGTCCGCAAAGGCAACAATAATCGTTAAAGACGCTGGGGGATAAAAAAGTCCGTGAAGCAGCGCTTTGTACGTGGAGCAGACAAGGCTTAGAACGGACTCGTAGGTCAAATTATCGGAGTACGCTCTGCTAAAAGCCAAAATCGCCAACGGCGCCCCAACTTTTACGGATAATCACAAGAGGCATCAAAGCTGGATCAATAATTTTATCCTGTCCGATTCGTTTTCCTCTCCATAGATCATGTTTTCAGGTTTTTCTTTCCTTGTCAAAATTTTTAACATAAAATCTATACCGCACAGTTTTTGAAAATTTACTATTTTCAGTTAGAAATTAGTTTACAAAGCATTTACCTTTAACATAAAAAAAAAAAATGTGATTCCGAGGTTTAAAGGAAAATCTTAATCGCTGTATATTAGAGGTATTCTTTTTATCGCAAGAATATAGTTTACTGGCGGTAATGCGGCCTGTATTTCCGGTTGAAAACCGCAAGTAGCCTGGACTTAACGAAAAAAAGTGGTGCATACAATAGGTGGGTGAAGCCTTAATATAAAGCAATGTAGATATGTAATTTTTGTGTTAATTTCAAGTTTTGTGATAAGTCGAACAGTGTAGAACAAGATCAGACAGTACAGAATTTGCAGTCTGGGTCCGTATTCACCAACCGTTCTTAAGAAAATTCTAAGTCTTATTCTTCAAGATTTTTCGAAATTTGAAAGTAACACAACTTCTGATTGGCTAAACCAAATGGTTTAGCCAATCAGAAGCTGTGTTACTTTCAAATATAGAAAATTCTGAAGAATAAGACTAAGAAAGTTGAATGGTTTGTGAATAGGGGCCCAGATTTTCGATATAAACTGTCCAAAACGGTGAGATTTTTCGCATGAGGAGTCCTTGAAGTCCCAGATTTGGGTTTATACGATTGCATGGAAATTTTCTTAGGATGTATGTAGCAGTTTAAGGCTTGAACAGAGCGTACAGCCTGCTAAGATCAGACTGCTCGCTAAGTTGTCTCTCGATCGCATTCTGGATTATTTTATTGTAGGAGAAGCATTGCCATACTGTCCTTTGTTCTTTAGGCCTCAACGTCGTTTTCAACAGCATTTTTTTGTTTTTAATGGTTGCTAGTTCACCTAACCATGCATTTCTCCTTTTTTTTTTTATTCATTTTAAACAATACAAAAAGCCAATCAAAGCCACTGGGTACTCTCTAGCAAAAAAAAAAAAAAAACGTTCCGTACAATATGGAAATATTTAGAAAGTAATGATACCTTTTTGTGGTTGATTCCTTAATAATAATAATAATAATAATAGTAATAATAATAATACTAATAATAATAATAATAATAATAATAAGTCTGTTGATACCAGATTCACAGTTATGTGACCACAGCAAAACAAGCCTTGTGTGTTTCCGATTGAGCAAAGCGGCAGGCTGTGGCGTAAAATACTCCTCTTGGATGGAGGAAGTCATTGTCCAGTGACCTTAACCCTTGTAGTACTGCACTCGGATTTATTCCTTAAGCGGACAGTGTAGATCAAGATCACACTGCACGGAATGGGCAGTCTGATTTGAATCTATACTGTCCGCTTTTATGTCAGATATACTGACAAACACAGCCTTAAAATTTGCACGAATACATGAACTTACATCTTTATTTCTGACTAAGATTGTCTATTTCTTTTCAAATGAGCACAACCTGTGTTTTGTCGCTGTTTAGGTTCAACATGACTGTAATCATCCGCAGACGAAGACCAGCTCGCTTAGTTCTAGTGGTAGAGAATAGGACTTGTAAACATTAAGTCTTGGTTCTCTTGAGGGTGTGGGTTTCAAGCCCCACGGCTGGCCATCTAAAATTACTAGTAGTCTTTCGGATGAAAGATTAAACCGAGGTCCCGTGTGATGGTGCTATATACCGAGCACCTTAAAGAACCAGGCATAACTTAGGATGACTTTCGTCCTGTTTCTTTCACTTTTCCCCGTAACAAAGCTTTGGGGGGGGGGGGGGGGGGGGGGGCGTCCCCAACATGGGTAAACGGTGGCGAAGATAAATAAACGCAAATTCAATCATTCAGCCCGCAGACGATATTCAGCTTCGTTTTGTGGCAGGTCACTTTCTTAACTCTTTACCAAACGACAAAATTTTTGACTGGACCAAATTGAAAGCATTTGCAGACGACAAATTAAATATTGCTAAAATGATGATTTCCCTTTTTGATAGAGAAGAAAACATTTGGAAAAAGGAGAAAATGCTGGTTACCATTGTGATAACCGGAGAAATGGCTGGTAAGGAGCAATTTCTACTTTTGCCACAATAATTCACTTGAATTGATGTACCGAACTGAAATTCATGTCGACATTCCAAATTGCACAACATCTTTTTTCCAAGTTGTTTGCTGCAAATTTGTATATGATAAACAACAACAACAACTCATTCCTGATAAAAACAGGCAACTCTTAGTACATAACCATCGAGGCCAGAAAGAATCCTTTTGGTATATAGCATCATCCTACGTTTATTTCAAATTCAAGATGTATCGATTGCAATGGCAGAACTTGGGATTGGCTCCAAAAAACTACTAAATTTATTTCAAATCCAAGATGTATCGATTGCGTAAGCATACCTTCGGATTGGCTTCATTAATTTCAATTCATTATACAAAACCAAGACCGGAGTTTTACCTTTGTTGTCTTCGAATTACCTGGACTTTTTTCCTTGAAAATTGGCGGTTGTGCCAAGAACAAAACACTAATGAGAAAGTTCCACGTATTCATTGTCTAATACGCGAAGCTTAGTTTTCATATAATTATTTGCGACCGTCGTCAGTCACGATTTTTCGCTCAGATAAATCAGGGCTGCTTCAGTTATCAGATTTCCCGCTCAATAAAGCTTGCAACAGTAGTGCCGGGGAAAAATAGCACCATCCAGGATGTGAGATTATCTTTGTTTTAGATCACCGGAGACCATTAGTATATTTGGTTTCAATTTGGTTCCAGGACATTTCTTTGATGAACAAATCGAACGGCGCTGTCCCAGGTGAGCTAGGTGCGTACTTGATTAAGCAGACTGTTGCCGTTTGGTTCTCAGGTGAAAATGGGAATTTGATATCAATTAGAGATAGGCAAAATAAACTGTCACTCTGAAAAAAGCTTTTCTCCCCTCACGAATATTGAAAGAATATGGGTCGTATACATTAACGATGCTGTAAATATTACTTTATCATTTTGATTCCAGAACAAGCCGTCAGATTGGCTAAGACATTCTGTCTCTGTCGAATAAATGGCTCGAATTTTAAATTTGATTTGAATAATATGTCTCAGTAAGAAAGATGGCTAGTGTCCATATTTTGAATATAATCAGTCGAATATTCTCTCTCAGTCGGTAAGATAGCTAGCGTCCAAATTTTGAATTTGATTTGCCTATTCTGTAGCAGTCGGTTAGATATCTAATACTCGAATTTTGATTTTGATTGGAATAGTCCGTCTTGGTCGACAAGACAGCTAGTGTTCGAACTTTAAATTTGATTTAAATTTGGGATGGTTGTTGACATTCTCCAAATTACGTCTGGTCCGCTGCAAGACGATGCCGCAGTGAAAGTCGCCTGCGGGAAGTAATGAATAAACTTTCTACCAAACGACAGAATTTAAGACTTGTCTAAATTAACTGTTTATAACACTGAAAAACTTTAGACTGGTCCATATTGAAGGAATTCACAGATGATAATTTTTTTTGTCCTTGAATAGTGAGAAAACATTGTGGGAAAAGGAGAAAATGCTTACCGGCATTTTCTACTTTTCCCACAATGTTTTCAGAAGCCTTCTTTCTCAGGGTGGTTAAAATTCGGGATTGTGTGGTAAAGAATTGACTGGTTCCCCTTTTCCGGGGATAAGTTACAGCGACCGGAACGGTGTTTATTTTTTACATAAGTCATGATCATTTATATCGCACACAAAGATAATAAAAGATATTCTAATATGTCGAGGGCACGACTTTTGTCCTATTTGTTTCTTATTTTTATGTGAAACTTGTTACCCATAAGTCATTGGGTATACACTATCACGTGACGAACTATAAATACACTTTACACTTACTCGCACTTTATACAGCACAGTAGCGTAGTCGATAGGACCGTTGATTAAAATAAAAAATGTATGTTCAAGTTTCAATTTCGTTTTTTTTTCCCTGCGGGAGACGGAGGAATGGTTCATTTTTCCCTCCCTAAAGACTAATCCGCCATCGAAATAAGACTGCCCTTTCAGGTCAAAATCTGGTTGTGAGTTGCCTTAACACTACGTATTGCACACGGCTTTTTCGTCTTGCAGCATTCCTCTTTCAAAAAAAATTGGGGGAAGGGGCGAGAAAGAAGAACTTGCTCTTATGACCATGTTTTCTTTTTACGTCATTATTTTTGAGCCAAGCTCTGTGAACAGGGGGCTTAATACATCTTAATACATCTGCAAAAAAGTATCGACCCATGTCAGCCTGCGCAATCCGCGCAGGCTGACATGGGTCGAAACTTTTTGCTATTTGTAAATTTTCTGCACGTCCAAGGACCACTCTTCTTTCTGATTCAGTCAATCGGTAGACTAAATGGACTTTATGGATCCCTAATTATGTGATGTCTTGCTTTGTATAATGCATCACGGAGATGCACTAAGCCCCCCTTTTGCCAGTGTATGGCTCATATTTACAGTATTTATGAATTAAATATCAATTTATGTAGGGGTCCTGCATGGCTCAGTGGTAAAGTGTGGGACTCGTGACCTGGGCTACCTTTCACTAAACTGCGTACGCACGAAATTTGCGTACGCAGTTTTTGTAAGCAAGCATTAAGTCTGAAAACTAGTTTCACTGAACTTCATAATTTTACGATTTGAGTAAATAATTGCATAACTTGTCGCCAGTTCATATCTTTGGGTAAAACAGGGATCATACGTGTGTGTATTCAATCTAAAAAAAGTTGCGTAAATCTACGCAGTTTAGTGAAAGGTACTCCTGGAGGCCCCGGGCTGCAGCCGCACTGGATCCACCGGGCTTTACGTGGGAGCGTCCTTGGGCAAGATACCACAGAGCCCCAGCCTAGTACTGGTGAAACCCAGGAAATAGATGAATATGTGAGCTGTCGGCGTGATGTGACTGAAATAATGTTGAAAGCGGCGTCAAACACCACTCAACCAATCAATCAATTGATGTTAATCATCCCTATTTCATGAGGACATTTTCAAAGGCGTCTCCTTCAAACTTTCAGGCGCTAATGAGGTTAATAATGGATATCTATAATTATACTCTGATCTAGCTACCTAATCTACATACACGCAGAAAAGCCAAGAATAAGATGATATAGCGAACAATTGGTGGTGACCCACATGCACAGAAGTTCAGCTGTTTTCAAGCGACATGTTAACATTTACCCGGCAAACCAAAGCTGCTTAGAAAACACGCTTAAAGACAAATATTGTCTACTTCATTTAATCTGACCCAGGTCAACATCATTTACATAAATTATAATTCTATTTTTACCCTCGGCATCGCACCGGGCTGTCTTCGGCATATGTCCCGAATGATCATGGAAATATTTCATAAGGTATGCGCGAATTAAATTGGTTACCTGTGTATATATACATGTACTGTAAGTATCTTCCCGTGTATTTATAACGTGCCGAAAAATAGTCTGAGTTCTATTTATATGCCTACTTATATATTCTTTGATGTATGTTAAATTTAGTAGATATGAATTGTTCCTAAGGCCACCTGCTGCAGTTTTGTTTCATAAAACTTCATTATGTATTATTCTCCAATTTAGAATTGCCTTACTAAAAACACAGAGTCTCAGAGCCGTATTCATACTTCATATTTCGTATATTTCAAACACAAGTTTAGGTTGATTATATAATGTTTGTGTATGTTTATATATAATGCCTATGTGTGTGTATGATTTAGATATTGTTTGCCAATTCAGGTTCATTTTATCATATGCGATTTTTTTTTTAAGCCGTCTGCTGCATATTAGTTTTCAAGTCTGCATTTCTCATATACCAATTTACATTTTTTGATGACTACTGCATATTTGTTTCAGAGTAGCAAGAAAGTAATTTCATACAATTTCCATTTATATGTGCATGAACATTCATAGAATAGAGTGAACTTACATGCATATATAAGTGGAAATTGAATTCTAAAACCTCTTAATTAATTTTTGCGTTACTTCTGCAAATCAAACCAGATCAAAGTAAATTTAAATTAAATCCCAACATTTCAGATAAAACAAACATTATCAAAAATCTGTTTTTTTTTTCCCAAATTTATTATGTCATTGTTGCATGTATGCTTTATTGTTTATTGTTTTTTGTATATAACGATGAACTGCTATGTAGTTCAAGATGAAACAATAAAGTTCTGTTCTGTTCTGTTCTATATTCAGCATAAAGGTCAGGAGCAGGTGAAATGAAATAGGCAATAGGTATATTTTTCTTTGCAAGCGTACACGATCAGGACTGCTACGTTCAGTAACAGAGTGCAGTTTTGACATATAAATAATACATGGATCCGTGGAAATCGATATTTGACCAATCAGGTCATCGCATTTATTTTACCCGATGTGCAGCCTTGTTGTCTGCTATTTCGGCTCCCAAATAAACGACTGTTAACGTTTGGGGGGATGCGATAGTTTTTATTTATTTTGTGTTTTAAACGTTTCAATTTAAGAAAAAGTTTGAATTATGTGCTTTTCAAACGTGTACCACTGACGTGAGATCACGCAGAGGCTGTAGACAAGTTTGAATTATGATAATGACTGAAAATGGGACATATGCAAAGAGTTCTGATCAGCGCTACATTACACAATGTATTAATTAATACTATAGTTTTTATTTCCCCTCAGAAAGATTTTGAAAGAGACAAAAATGTTTTAAATTGGAAAACAAAGGTAAAAATAGATCTATATGAAATACTAATAAAAAGTAAATACGTTTACTTGAACATCTAACCTTGTTCAATAACCTATGCACATCCAAAAAGTGGCACTTGTCATCAATGTTTCAGTTTGACGTCAATCTTAACCCTTGGTGCATGAAGAATATGCTGAATGTGTAGATATAGATCAGACTGCAAATAAGATGCAGTTTCATCTTGGATTAAAACTATCTGCTATTTACAATAAGCATATTGACGTGTATTCCTCACTACATATTTCTCGCTAAAAGTAGAATTCAGTTTTGAAATTAAGTCAAACTCTGTTCTGTACCGGTGGAAGTTCAGCTAAAAAGGCAACCGTTGTTAATTAAATAAACTTTTTACTTAGTCGTACTAAAGTGGATTAGCACATCTGCCATTTCAAAGTATGTGTCGGTAAACTGTTAACTGATAAGAAGTGTGCTTGATTGCAAACCATTTGGCCCCTCTAATCAACTTGACCACCCGTTCTCTTCAGTATATCATAAAGTAAAACAAACTGATATTAACAAGTTTGTTAATTGACAGCACACTTAACGCATTTTAAAATCATAAGACAACCCTTTTTCCCTTTACCTGAACTTGAAATTTTTCATAGTCAAGTCATAGTCAATTTTTCATAAACTTGCACCTCTCTGTAGAATCAAACAATCTATAATTTTTTCAAAATGCTTGTAATTCAGTGTTATTTAATTGGGTATGATATTGAGATGACTTTACTAGCCTTACGAAAAGTAAAAGTATCTTTAATTCTATTATTCTGTGGCAAAATGGAGGTTTTTTGAGGTGTTTTATTCTTTCTCACTGAAGTTAAAAACTTTGCTAAAACAAGTAGATCTATTACATTGTCCGTAGCCCCTCGTAAATCGCCTTTTTTTTGTACATATCTTTGTGCAAATTAGTTCAAGTATCTTTAAATTTCTTACCGAGAATTCATCATCGGCAGAAACATATGATAGAAATATTTTTTTCCGGAATTTCATTGAGAGAAACAGTCATGACAGCACGATTTAAGTAGCCTATCTGTTATACAGTATATGTATTTACTGTGGTTGTTTGGGAGCCCTTGGCAACAATAACCAAGGAAGTCGGTTTATCTTATCACCACGGATCCATGTATTGGATGGTCGTTCACCGTCTATTCTTATAATACCAGATATGACGTCATTGTACCTATTTCAGGACGAACCCATATGAGCCATGCTCTGGGAAAAGTTGGCTTCATGCATCTCCATGATGAATTATACCAAAGGAGTCATCACATAATCATGGATCTATAAAATCCATATTGTCTACAAACCGACATAATCATAAGGAATACTGGTCCTTGGACATACAGAAACTTGACCGATAGCGAAAAGTTTCGGCCCAGGTCAGTCTTCGCGGACTGCGCAGGGTGACCTTAATCATACTTTTCGCAGATACCTTAAGCCCCCTTTTTACAGAGCATGGCTTATTTTACGTGGAAATTTGAGTGCTGCTCCGCTATTCAACCGAACAAGCACAAATTGTTGTAAGCAGTGGTCAAGGTTCTAAATTAGCCAAGACAACACACGAAACCCATACATTATAAAGGCACTAAAACCAGCCACATTTTCAGTTCTATTTGACGACACAAACAAGACAAGTCTCTGACTTTCTGACTTCCTTTGTATTCAGATCGAGGCTGAATGAACCGACAAGAAAGGAAAATCCAAAAGGCATCCAGTCATTTTCCCTGGTAAATCGAAAATGATGATGATAATAATAATAATGATACCTTCTTTATAATTATCGCCTTATTTTCCATTGGATCAGGTGTGTTCCGTAGCGAGCATTGATTTTCGGGTCGTAAAGTAATTTCCCAGGTTATTTTTCCTCCCTCCCTCCTCCTCCTCCAATCCCTTAACTCTTTGCCAGAAGACAAAATTTTAGATTGGTACAAATGGAAAGAATTTGCAGACGACACACTAAATATGGCTTAACTAACGGAATTTTTCTCTCTCAGAATGGAAAACATTGTGGGTAAATTAAGGACAAAATGCTGTTAACCAGCATTTTCTCACTTTCCCACAATGTTTCTTAAAGCCTATTTCGTTTTGGGTCGTTAAAAAGCGGATTATGCGGTTTAAGGATTAACTTTTTCCTTGTCTAGGTCAACTTAAACAGGTTTTTAGGACGGTGTAAATCAAGATAAGACTACACAGAACGTGCAGCCTGATCATTGATCTATACCTTCACCTACTCGATTTCTAAACTACGATGTTTAAACGTCGTATCACATTCTGTGGAATAGCTTCTGAAGATCAAAATTAGAGCCGACTGTATTAACCCTTTCCCATACAATCCCGACTTTTAACGATACTAGGGAAGAAGGCTTTTGAAAACATTGTGAGAAAAGGAGACTATGCGGGTAACCAGAATTTTCTCCTACTCCCACAATGTTTTCTACCCTATCAAAAGCATACATCATCTTTTAAGCAACATTTATTTTGTCGTCTGCATAACTATGCTTTCAGTTTGGACTGGTATAAAATTTTGTCGTTTTAGTAAAGAGTTAACTGTTAACCATACGACCCAGATGAAGAGGGCTCTTGAAAACATTGTGGGAAAAGAAGAAAAATGCTGTTGACCAGCATTTTCTCCTTTTTCCACAGTGTTTTCTACCCTTTCAAATTTGAGTGAAATTGAACTTTTCGTCTGCAAATGCTTTCAATTTGGACTTGTATAGAATTTTGTCGTCTGGTAAAGAGTTAATTTGCAGCAAAGCAGTAAACTCTTCATCATTTTACAAAAAAAATGACTCTTCCAAATTCAAAGCAGTTGCAGACGACAAATTAGATGTGCAGCTGAAATGATGACATCTGTCATTTGATTGGTGGAAAATATTGTGGGATAAGGAGAAGATGCTGGTTGCCAGCATTTTCTCGATTTTACACAATGTTTTCGACTTGAAGCTTACTTTCTCATGGTCGTTAAAACATGAGAGAGTTTGGCAAAGGGTGAAAGCGATGTATATGTATGAAACGGAAACATTTTCAGTGGTAGAGAAAAATACCTTGACAGTAAAATTTCGATTCTTTTTTTTTTTTTAGCTGAATGTTTCATCAGATTTTGCATAATAGAGATCAAGATCAGACGGCACAGAATGTTGAGTTTGATACTGATCTTCATTTTATCTGAAAAGTAGCTTAATTTGAGCTTAAGGGTAAACTCCGCTATATGTATAGACAACAAAAAATAGCCAATACGTTTCCATGGAAACGGAACAAAATATCCCGGGTGCTTTTTAGCACTTCTTGATGCCGGTATCGGATTCGGTAATTCAGGGATGATAATTAACTCTTCGCCCTCTGCAGGCATACATAAGACGCTTTTGCGGACTGTGTAGATCAAGATCACACTGCACAGAACATGCAGTCTGATCATTGATCTACTCTGTCCGATATTCAAGGAGATGGGGATAATCTTGGTCGAAGCAGCCGTAAAAATACAAAAAAATGAGTTTCGTCTTAACTAATGTTTCATCTATTTAGAGGCCGAAAGGTTAAACCTTTATGAAACAATCCTAAGTTTTAACGAACTACAGAAAGAGGATTTTGGAAAAAAAAAAAATGTGGGAAATGGAGAAAATGCTGGAAACCAGCATTTTCTCCATTTCCAACAGCGTTTTTCTTCTATATATTGGAGAGACAAATTTCATCATTGAAGCCACATTTAACTTGTCGTCTCCAAGTACTTTTGATTCGAACAAGTCTAAGAATTTGTGATCATAAAGATTTTATTGGCCTTTACTGTCGAGTCTTTAACGATAAACAAAAAATTGATTTCGTCACGTTTATAAGAAATCATTGGAATGATACGACTGAAACTATTGAAAACAGAAGAGGAAAATGTAAACCAGGACTAGACTGCAGGCATTAAGCAGACTGATCTTGGTCTACGCAAAAGAAAGAAGGGAAAGAAAGAAGATTTCCATTTCAATTTGATTGACTGATTGATTGACTGATTGATTGATTGTTTGACTGTATGGTATTTTCAACGTTATCGCGCCAGCCAGTGCACCTATGCTTTCCATGAGTTTCTGTTACCAGTACTTCGCACAAAATATTCTTCCCAAGCCACTGAGTGTTTTCCCACACAACCATTTGTCGAAACGATGATCAGTGGTGAAAGAGGAATGAATCCTGTCGCAAATAACTTTCATCGGTCCTCTGAAAGAAATTGGTCAAATGGGGATTCGAATCAGCGATTCCCTTTTCTCAAGTCCTGTACGCTACCGACTGCGCTACCGGGGCTCGACTGTTTTACAGGGATCCCCTTAACTAAACGAAATGGACCAAGTGGATCAGCTTGATATGTATTTCACTTACTTGGTTCTCAAAGGGTAGAGGGGTGCCTAATTTTGAAAAAGATCCCGTTGTTTTCTCAGAAAGTAATTTTTGACGAATGTACGCCGGAGGGGCGTATTTAAAACATATGGCTAGGACACTGTAACACTCTCATTATCCCAGGCTCAAAAAGAGAAAAAAAGTTTTATTCTTCCCAATTTTTTAGTTTCTTCTCTGTTTAAAGGCCCAGTAAAGGCCAAAATATCAAAGCAGGTGTCATAATACATTTAAATTTAAATCATACCATTTAAAAGTATGGAAAATATTGTGGAGATGACGGTCTGTTATTGTGTGGTCTGGCCATATGTTAGTCGCTGGCAGAAAAAAGAATTTTAAAATCAGGCAAAAAGTAAACAAAAGACACAGCTACCTGGCAGGTTTTAACCTAGTTTTGAAATTAATTTCTCTGTCAGCGACTAACACTTGGACCGACCGTACGATGACAGACTGTCATCTTCACAATAATTTCCATACTTTTAAATGGTATGATATAAATTCAAATGCAGTTAAACACCCGCTTTGTTTACATTTGGCCTTTATTGTTACTTTAACTTATTGCTTTCTTGAAAAGTAATTTGGCGATATTGAGAGTTTTCCTGATTGCTTGTAAATTTTGTGCCTCTGTAGTAATATCAGTCATTACCTCCCCTTGTTACACATTGGTATTGTCTACTTTATTTAAACTGACCCAGGTCAACATCATTTACATAAAGTAAAATTCTATTTTTACCCACGGCATCGCACAGTACTGCCTTCGGCACATGTCCCGAATGATCATGGAAATATTTGGTACGGTATGCGCGAACTATATCGCTCACCTGTACCTTCCCGTCTATATTTAACTTTACAAGTAATAGTCGGAGTTTTATTTATATGCCTACTTATATGTTCAGCATAAAGGTCAGGATCAGGTGAAATGAAGTAGGTAATATATACAGAATATTATGTTTTAGAAACTTTCCCAGTGCTTGTATATGACTCGAGCAGCGTGAGAAAATCTGATATCGCGCGAGAGAGAAGGTCGAGCGAGATTCTAAATTTTCTTATGCAGCGAATTCTTAGCAAATACAAGCACCAGGAAAAGTAATACAATACAATATTCCTTTTATTACACACCCACAACTTCCAACGACAACATTTTGCATTTATTGACTTTTTATTCGAAAATGTTAAAGAAAATGACACAATGGTATAGAGCGTTGTAACTTCGTTTTTATGAATGGCGGGTGAGTATTATAGAGTAACATTTTAACTAATCAAATCGCAAATCATGACGTCATCTTATCATATTTGGAATAGTATTTGACAGTGTGCAGGTACGGATTTTTTTTCCCTACAGTGTGTGTTATTTTATCCGCTAGCAAACGCTTGTCTTTGAGCCGGAAAATTCACTTATATATACATGTAATAAACGACATTTGTTAACTACCCAAAATGTTCGGAATGATATGGCCTGGCGTAAAGTTGTAGCATATCACTTTAACCCTTTACCACACAATCCCGAGTTTAAACGAGACAATGAAAAAAGAAGGCTTTTGAAAACATTGTGGGAAAAAGAAAAATGATGGTAACCAGCATTTTCTCCTTTTTTCCACATGGTTTACTACCGTATCAAAGACAGAAATCATCTTTTGAGCTACATGTACTTTCAGTTTGTGTACTGCAAATGCTTTCAATTTGGTCGAGTCCAAAATTTTATAGTTTGGTAAAGGGCTAAGGATTACTTTTAAAATGGGGATAATCGCATCTTTTAAATGCAAGTTTTTAAATTACATGTGAAAATATTGTGACAAAATGATAAATTTTGCCGTATGCGCTTAACCCCTCTCCCTTCCGCCAAAAATGTTTACATACGAGATCTGCTGAAAGACGACCTATTGGTAACTTCAGTGCCACCTTAATTCTATATTTTATTCTTAAACTTAGACTTGTCTTATTTGAGAGCATTTTTCGACAAAATAAAATGTGACTCAAAAATGGAAATTTGCTTTCGGGAAGGGTAGAAAACATTGTGGGAAAAGAAGATAATGTTGGTGTTATACTTCATGATGGGGTACTAAACATTCAATTTCAAGCAAAACCTTTGAATGATGATACAATGTGCTCAGTGAAAATATTACGGAGATGACAAGTCTAAATGTAAGTAAAAGTACACGTAAATAAATAAGTAAGTCATGCTCTGTAAAAAGCGGATTCAATTGATCTGTCAAAAGTATCGACCATAGATCGATTTTTTTTCCTATCAGTCAGTTTTCTGTATGTCAAAGGACCAGTCAACATCATGATTCAGCCGGCTGTTAGACAAAATGGATTTTATGATTCCATAATTATGTAATAACTTGCTTGGTATAATGCATCACGGAGATATATTCAACCCAATTTTTGCCAGTACATGGCTCAAATAAATTTGTCCAGCGTATGGGCCAAGAAATATGAGCCATGCTCTGGCAAAAGGGGGCTTAATGCATCTCCGTGATACATGATACCAGCCCAAGTCATCACATCATTATGGATCCATAATAGCCACTTTTTTAAACAACCGACTTAATTATGAGGTATACTGGTCCTTTGACATACAGAAAATTGACTAATAGCAAAATGTTTCGGCCCAGGTCAGCCTACACGGACTGCGCAGGCTGACCTGGGTCGATACTTTTCGCAGATACATTAAGCCCCTTTTCACAGAGCACGGCTCATATATTTCGCTCTGTCCTAAGCTAGTGCTTACTCCTCGCAGGTTTGACACCCTACAGCTTTTCAATATTGCTTTCAAAGAGGTGTCCAAATACTGCATAAAACGGTGATCTCACTATCGTAGATTTCGTTAAGATAACCGCCTCTGTCTCGCTCTCTCATTCTCTCAGTTCAGTGACCATATGATGCCTCTGTAACCTTTGTCACATGGTGTCACAAACTTCCAGGGTGCTCCAAAAGGCGCGCGAGTCATTTCACAGTTTGCTCTGTTCGAACAACGGTCTATAAACACCTGCTGATGCAACGGATACATTGTATAGTTATAAAGGTCACGACACGAGCTGTCTAAATGCGTTCAAACATTATAATTACAAAATTGGACATCTTCCATCCGCAAAAAGAGCACATGGGCCGTGTATACATGCACCTTTTTCCCCCTCTAATTTATATTCTTGTTCTAAATTCCGAGGCTAGCCATCAGATTGGCTGAGACAAACTGTCACGACGAAGAGCCAATCAAATGGCTACCTTGGAATTTAAAAAAAAAAAAAAGGATTCATTTCGAAGAGTTGTTGGTTGTTTATGCAATCAAATTTTAGTAATTACAAGACTAGAATCAGCCACTCACATCTCACTATATATACATATTTGGGACAGTATACAGGTACATCTAATACCATTCTAAAAGTCTGTGCAGTAAGGTCTTGATCTAAACTGTCCGCAATTCTAAGCAATAAATCTATGTTTGCATGCTACAAGTTTTTGGGCAGATCGAAAAGGCACTTGGATTTGACTAATTGATTCAGTGTCTATTTGTCGATTGTTGCCTCCAGCTGCCCACACAGGCGACCCCGCGCCCCGCCCCCACCCCCTACATACCCACATAGGCGACCCCGCGCCCCCGCCGCCCCCCCCCCTCCCCCCCCCCCCCCCCCCCAGAAAGCTTTTGGTTTTGTCATGGGAGCATCGTGCAAGATACAGGACTAAAACCCATCCTGAACGTGCTCAGTGTATAGTACCGTTACATTAGATCTAGGTTTTTACGACTCACTCGGAAGACTATAAGTACTTTTTTAGATGGCCAGCCGTGTGAATCGAAGCCACATTCTCAAGTTCCCTAAGAACTGTCCCTCACATGCCCAACCACTTCAGCTATTCCAGCTGGCTATCTAGGCGGGTCAGTTCACAGTTTGCTCTAATAGCAAAACGGCCAATAAACACCTATTGACGCAATGGACCAAGGTACGGTTTCAAAAGGTCATTCAACATGTAAATTATATATGAGCTATACTCTGACAAAGGAGAGCTTAATGCATCTCTGTAACGCATCAAACCAAGCAAGTCATTACACATGTATATTATTATAGAACCATAAAATCTATTTTGTATAACTACGGACTGAATCATGAGGTACACTGTTCCTTTGACATTCAGAACATTTACTAATAGCAAGAAGTTGCGACCAAGGTCAGCCTGCGCGGAGTGCGCAGGCTGACCTTGATCGATACTTTTTGCAGATGTATTAAGTCTTCTTTTCACACGACTCATTCATTATAGATAAGATCTTAAATCTGCAAATAGAACGATACGGACATTATCCTTCTATAAGAAAAGTTTAATAACATTTTAAATCCATACTCTAACCCCTAATTCCAACGCTAGTAAACTGATTGGCTGAGACAAATGACAAATAATATCAGCCAACCAGATTGATAGTCGAGAAACTTTGAAATAACACTGAATTTTGAATATGTTATCCTAAATACAGATCTGGGCCCGGTTTCACAAAAAAACTTTGAACAGTCTCTTATTTTGCTCAAGTCTGCTAAAGGATGTTAAAGATAATGAAATGCGTCTGAAATAATTAAGTCAACTTAAGTCGGGAAATAAGTCTGTTTGCGGACTTGAGCAAAATAAGACTTAGGTTTTTTTTTGTGAAACCGGGCCCTGATTTTATGGTCGTTTTTAAACTACACCAGGATCCATATTCACTGACTTGTCTTAGTTTCATTCTAAGTCTAATTCTAGATTTAGAAAGTAACGCAACATCTGATTGGCAAAAGCATTTGATTTAGCCAGTCAGAAAATGTGTTGCTTTCCAACTTAGAAAATTCTACACAAATATTTGAGAATTAGACTAAAATTGTTGTTAAGAATGGTTGGTAAATACGGGCCCAGTATCTCTCAAGACACAGTGCAGTCTACATGTAGACACAAGATACGCATGTTGTCTTGGTACACCCAACTTTATCTAAACTGTTTGAAAAAAAGCGAATTGGGATGTCATTTCAAGTGGGCATCCTTTCGATCAAGAACCTTACTTTGGCCTTTCGACATCGAGTATATCTAGGGACTTTAATTATTCCTATTTTAGCATGAATTTTTCGAACTAAGATTCCATAGAAGTGCCGCTCAAAAATGAAATCCTAATAGGTCCAAGACAAAGGCTCAGCCGTCAGAATATCATGTAAATAACATTTCCGGTCAGTGGAAAAATCAAATTATCGTTATATAAAGGTTAATTCGGCAGTAATTATTTGTGGAATGTACGGGGAAAAGTACGTTTTCCGTACAATTCTAAATGGGTACGTGTAGTTTGCTTTTCGCTAATGGTCGTCACAAATAGTTAGCGTCAGAAAGCAACGGGCCAAACACTATCGCCTACCTGGAGCATGAATACAGACAGTGAACTAAAGTATCCTAGATTTCAAACAGGAGATGTTATATCCATATCAATATTCTCAAATACCTCGGTTGAACTCAGTTGCATGATAAAAAAACAGGGGTGTGGAAGAATGTAGCGTAGAAGAAAGGATCGTGCTCTGAGAGACTGAGGCGTTTCTGTCACAGGATACCATAAATGTCAGCCATTTGTATGATAGCCTTAGACATCAGAGTAGAGGCAGTGTTGTGAGGTACACCTTCAGTTGACCCTTTACTACATAATCGCAAATTTTAACGACCCTGAGAAAGACAGCTTTTGAAAACATTGTGGGAAAAGGAGAAAATGCTGGAACCAGCATTTTCTACTTTCCCACAATGTTTTCTAAATTAAAAAAAAATCCTTTTTTTTTTTGATTACTTCTGTTATTGTCGTCTGCAAATACTGTTAATTTGGACAAGTCTAAAAATTTGTCGTTTGGTAAAGGGTTAAAATGCTGAATGTTGAACCGAGAATTCCTGTGCAAGGAACACAGTTTTATTTTTCAGTTTTTTTATTTTCGTGGGATCGTTATTGTATGTTGAGTCGATCAAATAAAACATTTTATATCATACAGCTGATTGCTTTCGTAAATACGAGGGCTGAGCAAAAAGTTCTTGGAATTTCTTCATAACTTTTTTATTTGATGTCCGATTGTTTTCAGACTTTCACTGGTGTAAGCATTGTTTTATATCAGTTCAAAAAAAAAAAAAAAAAAAAAAAATCACCGGTCTTATTTTACTTTATATACATATATAAATAATTCGAATTTTTACTTACTGCAATCTTGTGAAGTAAAAAACTATCGAGTTCATCCAAATGGTGAATTTTCTATTTATAGATATCGAGAAACGGGTGGAACTATCACGCTGATTTTATCTTGTATGTCAGCTCCGTGCACGATTGAGAAATTTTGAGTTAAAATATTTACTGATCAATGTAAAATTTTCTAGATAACAAAGTTTATCGCGATATTTTTTTCAGGAAACTTTTCACTATCTCAATAAAATTTTCAGGAAACTTTGATTTATCGCGATAGTTTTTTAAAATTATCATGATAGTTATCCCGTATCTCGTGGTGTTAAGTGAGCTTTGTTCTAATATTTTGAAAGCAAACATCATTAAGTTGTGGTACAAATTTCAAAAAAAAAAAAAACATAGCATGGTTAAAATTTACAAACTAGTATATAATTCAATAGAATCTCTAACTGCCACCCTGCAACCGGCATAGAGTCATATACATGGAATGTAACTTCGGCATAGCTCTGAAAAAGAATTTACCGAAATCGTCTTAAAGTCACAGTAGTGGCCAAAAGTAAGCAATAAGAATATTAAACTTGATGCGTCTGAATTTAAATCATACTATTTAAAAGAATGGAAATTATTTTGAAGATGACAATTTGTTATTGTGTGGTCGGTCCAAGTATAAGTCGATGGCAGAAAAATCAATTTTAAAACCAGATAAAAAGGAAACAGGAGATATAGAGACCTGGCAACTTCTGACCTAATTTTAAAAAGATTTTTCCTGCCAGTGACTAACAATTGGACCGACCGTAATATAACAGATCGTCAACTTCACAAAAATTCTAATACTTTTAAATAGTATGATTTAAACTAAATTGCATTTTAACGCCCCTTTGTTTACTTTTGGCCGCCATTGAGCCTTTAAAGTATATTTAAAGTGCGCATGCGTCACAACTTCCTGTGACGAGCAACCCATTTGTAGACAACATCTTCAAATGTACACGAGTGTAAGTGAATATCAAAAGAAGAAACAATCATCTGCTTTTTCGTCATCATAACTGCGGGCTGATGAACCTACATTCCCTTAAATACCCACAAAAGTAATCGTCAGAAACACAAAGAAGTTTGCAGCATTTGCAGACAATAAACCAAATCTTACTAAAAAATCAATTATTTTCTTTTAAATGGTAGGAAAAAAATGGGAAAAGAAGAAAATGCTGGTTACCAGCATTTTCTCTTTTTCTCACATTGTTTTTCAGATGCTGTGTTAAGTTTTGTTAAAACGCCAGACCGCTTCGTGAAGGGTTACCAAATTTAATAAGCACTGATTCTGAACGTCGGGAACAATGGTTAGACAACGATACATCTGGGACGATCGTCGTTTATGTCCAATCTTATGTTTTTTATTCTGTTCTGTTTATCCTGTATCCGCCAAGCCCCTGTAGCTCAGTCGGTAGCGTTAGCGTGCAAAACCTCAGAACAGGAGGTCGCTGGGTCGTGATTATAGTCACAGGATTCATTCTTCTCTCACCGCTGACCATTGTTTCGACGATGGTTATGTGGGAAAGCAGCCAGTGCCTTTAAAATAATATTGTGCGGAGTACTGGTGAAAGGAACTCCAGGAAATGGATAGGTCCACTGGCTACCGCGATGTAACTGAAATAATGTTGAAAACGGGTTTAAACACTACACAACCATACAATTATCCTGTATCCTAATGGGCTAATCAATATGTTTCTGCTCAGCCTTTGTTGGGTGTAGGTTCACGACTGTCACGACACCTCTCTTCACTATTCTCAAGTTAATTCACACCCAATACACCGACACACGCTGCGGTCAGACAAACTGACAAATTGACCGAAATTATAATGAACTATCCCTGCACCGGTATCAAGCAGCTAATTTTGGCCTTCAATAGGGAAACATGAAGATGATATTTCTAATAAATTGGTAAAATGTAGAAAAGTTATGAACTCAAAAAGCTCTAAGAAAGTAAAAAGGCTTTTTGGTTGTTTGTAGTGGAGTTTAATGCCAATTTAACAGCGTAGGTCATATCACGGCGTTAAGTGCAGCTACGAATGTGTTTCCGGGTTTTCTCACACCAGCACTGACACAACATTCTTTCCAAGCCAGTGACTCCTTTTTTCACATGCAATAGAGGTGACAAGCGAAAAATCACCGGAAAGAAACTTTGCCCCAACCAGGTATCTAACCCGTAACCAGCAGGTCACGTGTCAGACACACTAACCACTGAGCTGCTAGGCATTTCGCGTCTGCAAATACTCTAAATAAGAACTGGACTAAAAACCATGTCGTTTGGTAAAGAGTTGTTATTGGCCTACCACACAACCATGGTCCGTATTCACTAACTATTCTTAAGAACGTTCTCAGTCTTATTCTTCAGAATTTTCTATATTTGAAAGTAACACAACTTCTGATTGGCTAAACCATTTGGTTTAGCCAATTAGATGCTGTGTTACTTTCAAATTCCCTGGTATCGATGTTCATGTGAAAAGGCGCTAGCCCAGGTAAAATGGCACTTGATGATTTCCGTAATATATTGTACCAAGTCGAGGTATCATATAATTATGGATCCATAAGGTTCAGTTTGTCTAACAACCGACTGAAATATGGGTTAAACTGGTCCTTTGCTTTGCAGAAAATCGACCAATAGCAAAAAAGTATCGACCTAGGTCAGCCTGCGCGGACTGAGCAGGCTGACCAAGGTCGATACTTTTTGCAGATTCATTAAACCCCCTTTTCACACAGCATGAATCATTTATAATTGTATACTTACATAATTTGCCATAACCTTTTAAAGAGTATTCCTACAGAATAATTTGTTTGTATTGCAGTTTAAAGCTGTTAACAGCATAGGTCATATCACGGCGGTCAATGCATCTACGCATGTGTTTCCTGGCTTTCCCACAGCTATATTGGCACAACTTTCTTTCCAAGCCACTGACTACTTTCCTCGCATGCAACAGAGGTGAGAGGCGAAAAATCACCGGAAAGAAAGTTTGCCTCAACCGGATATCGAACCCGCAACCACCAGGTCACGAGTCAGATACGCTAACCATTGAGGTTACCGACCGGAATCCTACAGAATCAGTACAACTTATAGAACTTGAAAAGTGATATGCCATTCGAAAATGTCAATAAAGTCTCTACCAAACAACAAACTTTGAGACTTTTTCATTATGGGAAAAGGAAAAAACGGTAGTTACCAACAGTCTAAATTTGGTAAGGGGATAAATCAACAACTGGTACAGCGGACCCAATTGCGAAATACGTAAGCGGAGCTCTGGCAAAAGGGGGCTTAATGCATCACCTTGATGCAATATACCAAGTGAGTCAATATACATGTATAATTATGGATCTGTGAAATCCATTTTGTCTAAAGACCGACTGAATCATGAGGTAGCCCGGTCCTTTGGCAGGCAGAAAACTAACAAATAGCAAAATGTTTCGACCCATGTCAGCCTGCGCGAACTGCCCATGCTGACTTTGGTCGACTCTTTTTCGCATATGCATTAAGGCCCCTTTTTACAGAGCATGGCTCTTTTTTTTCGTATTGTGATAGACACTTTTGAAATTATCGCGGAAAAAGGAAAATCGCCAGTTACGAGTATTTTCTTCGTATGTATTAAACCCCCTTTTTCACAGGGCATGTTTCAAATGTATCAGTACAATTCCTTGAAGGTGCTTTTATGTTAATGTACGAGGGGTGATCAGAAAGAACGCGGACCAGTGTCTTTATCGGAATATTGTTATAAAAATCAACTTGGAATGTTTACTGTTTTTCAAAGTAACCTCCTTTGTGTTCTATGCACTTATTCATTCTTGATTCCCATGCGCGAAACACGTGCGCGAGCCCGTCACGTGACATCACTCTCAACGACCCGGTCATGGCATGGGTTAGCTCCTCTCTGCTCTCGTAGCGCGTGCCACGTAGAGAATCTTTCAAAACAGGAAATAGCCAAAAGTCACATGGGGCCAGGTCTGGACTATAGGCAGGATGGTCTAACGTTTCTATGTTTAGTTTTTTCAAAACTTCCTGTACAAGTTTGGCTTTGTGAGCGGGAGCATTATCTTGATGTAAAATGACGCCTCTCCATAGAAGTTCCGGCTGTTTTTTTCGGATGGCCTGTATTAAATTCATTCGAATAATGCTGGCATAATACTCAGCATTGACTGTAGTATGTATAGGTACAACATGATTTAGAAGAAAACGTTGAGAAGAGAAAAACATGATGCACATAACTTTACCAACAGACTTAGAAAGTTTGGCTTTAACAGGGGACGGCGATGTTGGATGTTTCCATACACTGCTTTGTTGTTTAGATTCGGGCTCGTAAAAGTGTACCCATGTTTCATCGCATGTCACAATACGATCAGTAAAGTTTGATCCTTCTTTCCTAATGCGTTCTAAAATTTCAGAACAAATTTCGACCCTAACCCCCATTTGCTCGGGCGTCAGTAGCCGAGGCACCCACCTTGCACAAACAGGCGACATTCCAAGTTTGTCAGTTAAAATCTCCTGTGCACTTCCATAGGAAATGCTAAATGTGTCAGCTATTTCCCTGACAGTAACTCGACGATCTTGCTTTACATGCTGCTGCACATCCGCGATAGTTTTGTCCGTTACTGATGTTGATGGACGGCCAGATTTAGGGTCATTTTCAACGGTTTCGCGTCCTTCTCTAAATCGTCCAATCCATTTACAAATACTGGTTTTCTTAAGTGCTGAGTCCCCATAAACTTTATCTAAATCGGCCTTAATTTCCGATGAAGACTTTCCGAGTTTAACGTAAAACTTTATAATTACTCTCTGCTCAAATAAAACGTCATCCGACATTGTGAACCGCTAACGCAGTATGTGATGTCATTGAAATAACGTCACTCTTTTCTTATTTGCCTATGACGTCATTTAAACGCTTGAGTAAGTAACCAGGTAATTAATGTTCATCTGTGCAAATTTTTGTTATCTTAAGTAAAGTAGTTTTTGAAATAATCGGGTGGTTCGCGTTCTTTCTGATCACCCCACGTAGAAAACACTGAAGGGAAAAATTGCAGTAAGATTCTTTTAGCAAAATTCTTTGATACTTTACTAAACAGTCCGAAGAAAGATGACGTTTAAAACATTGTGGGAAATGGAGAAAATGCTGGTGACCAGCATTTTCTTCTTTTCCCGCAATTTTTTCTATCCTCTAAGAGCCAAGCCCCACCATTTTAGATGCATCTAATTTGTCGTCTGCAAATGCTTTCATTTTAGACAGGGTCTCAAATTGCGTCATGTGGTAAGGCGTTAAAAAGGCTGCTCAGGGGCGTAAAAAAGTTCATCGTCTGGTAATAAGAAAGTCGAAGTATTTTCAATCGAGTTGTCTCCCTTCGTTGCTATCGTTTACTTGCGTCACTATATCATGAATATTCAGAGTGAGCGATGGGACACTAGGAATCCAGCTCTGTGATTGGCTAGTCACCATTATCCTCGTCCCGGGGACATAAAGTGGGAAATTTCATCAAAAAAGGGAAAACGGGTGAGACCCTAATCCATTGTTTAACGTGTCAACCTCCGAACAGGTGATTTTCGACCTAAAACACTCCGGTTTAAACCTATCACACGGTACACAAAAACTCCGTTCTCAAGCCATCGGTTGTCCGATTATTCCCATAAACAGCGTCGTTCTTGTATCCATAGCAATGGGATTTCTGAAAACGAGTAATTTTCTGGATATATCGCACACATTGATTCTGTCAACACAGTGATGACAACGCCGGATGGTAACTTTTCTAGCCCGTTTGATTCTTGATGCTTTAGGTTGATTTTTCTCTGGGATCCTACAGCTGTTCACAAATGTTTACAAACATTTAAATTTTATCGTCAGAACTTTAGAAATTCAACAAAACTCTGGAACAGCATTTTGTGTGTGTGTGTGTTTTTTTTTTTTCTTTCTTACATAAGAGTTTTTCCATCTTTTTATATTGTTAAGGATAAGATGACTGGGACAAAATTTAACCAAAAGTTCAACTTAAACTAGTTATAAAGTCAAATTAACTTACTTGAAAGTTTAAATTTACAGTTTTTTTCTTTAAATCGTGAAAGTGTTTTTCCTGTCACTAACAGAAGGCAATAAAAGTTCTTCTTTGAATGCAAAGTGTTTGAGACTTAGGATAAGTTAAAGAAAAGATTTAACTAACAGGGATTATAAAAAATCAAATATTAAACTATGTTGACGGTAGATAGACGTGTTGAGGCAGGGGACATTAATGCTCACCAGTCTGGAATATCAGAGCATGGAAAAAGGGAAATGTACGAGACATTTCAAACGTGGGCTCTTAAAACTTACGGAGACTCGGGCAAGACGAAGACTGTAACGAGGAAGAAATACAGCCGCATAGTTCGAATCCTTAACGGAGACGAAGAAGCAACGACGGAAAATTCGAAGTTTCGATTCTGGGTGAAAGCGAAAGGTTTCAAACTTGGAAAACTCACGTCCCCACACTCAGGATTAGAATACAGTGTATTGCATGTGCCTGTCAAACCTCTGGTGAGTCGTCAGAACAATTATTTGTTTTTTCAGTTTTTCTCCCCCTTTTTTTTTTTAACCTACTCCTGCTGCGAGTGGATGTATACTTGCGGAGGGTGTGAGCAAAGATCAGACTGCACATACGTGCAGTCTGATCTTCGCTCACACTCTCCGTTTTTTCTAACTTTATAGTTTCAGTAAACAAAGCAGTAATAAAAATTAATACTTTAAAGAAAGTTCACGTTTACAAAATAGTAAATCACATGGTAGGATAAGGGTATAAATCAGGATAAGGTAGGACAAGGGTAAAAGATTTTCTCCAGATCTGTCTGCAGCTGAATTTTGTGCGTTCGTTCATTTGCTTTTTCGCTCACTTTATTGTCCGTGCTGGTGCGGTCAGTCGAAATTGATTGATTGATTGATTGATTGATTGATTCGGTCGTTCGTTCGTCCGTTCGTCATTCATTCGTTCGTTCGTTCGTTCGTTCATTCGTTCGTTCCTTCCTTCTTTCCTTCCTTCATTCCTTCATTCATTCATTCATGTAACTCTTGTCTCAGACAATACTTTTACCAAACTGGCATTTCCTTTTTTTTTTTGTCGGCAACTTTAAATCTCATAGCGTCTTAAGAGTGCCAGACAATCAAATTAAATATTTTCATTCATGGAAAGAAAAAAAAAAGACAGAAATACGAAAAAAAAAACCTGTCTTTTTGGTCACCTCTCTTATGCAAGAAACCTGTATTAAGCGAGTACATATTGAGTGTATCTTACTTGCTAGCTTAACCTTTAATCTGCTTAGCGCGACTCACTGACCTTTTACGGACAATGTAGATCAAGATCAGACTGCACAGAACGTGCAGTCTGATCTTGGATGTACACTGTCCGATAAGTAGATATTTTTCCCTAAAAGATAAGTTTGAAATATAATTACTTGGGTTTTTACAATCCGCTTGAAAGTTTTATTTACCTTTTTCAGCATGAAAAGGGTGAACACGTATACAGACGACAAATTGAAGACTTGTCCATAATCAAAGCTTTTGCAGACGATAAATTAATGAAATGTAGCTAAAATGATGGGATTTATTTTTAAAGGATAGAAAACATTGTGGGAAACGGAGAAAAAGCCGGTTAAATGAAATATGGCTAAAACGATGGGATTAGTCTTCAAAAGGATAGAAAACATTGTGGGTAAAGGACAAAATGCGGGTTACCAGCATTTTCTCCAGTTCTCACAATGTTTTAAGAAAAAGTCATTTTTTTCCTTCAGGGTCATTAAAACACGGGATTGTGTGGTAAAGGGTAATTACATATTTAACCCCTAACCTGTTTAAATAAGTTAAATGAAACTAAGTACAAACCCAAATGTTGTCATTTCAAGGTTATTTCAAGGGGAAAACGATCTCTTAATCGGACAGTGTGGATCCAAGATCAGACTGCACGTTCTGATCTTGATCTACATTGTCCGCAGAAGGTCCTTGAGTCGCCCTGAGCAGCATAAGAATTAACTATTTTGCAAAAATAGTAACTGTAATATTTTTTCGTTGAAATAACTCAGCTTTGCGGTCAGTGTGGATTGAAAATAGGACTATATATGGCCTGCAATACGCGAAAAGGGGCATTCGGACATTTGCGTAAAGTGCCGTCTCGGATCAGCCTGTGCAGTCCGCGCAGGCTAATCCGAGACGGCACTTTACGACTACATTAGATTTTTTGCTACAGTAGACTTGCGTAAAACAGGACTGCTCAGGCTGATCCGAGACGACACTTTACGCAAATGTCCGAATGTCCGTTTTCGCGTGTTGCAGGCCATATATTGTTCAATATTGTATTTATTAATTCTGGCTTTTTGCTCAACACATAATTTGAGGCCAGCACTTTATGGGTTTATACTGTCAGTGAAACTCTTCTCTGCCTGCCACAACATTTGAGTCATGGTCTGGCAAGAGGAGGCTTAATGTATCACCGTGATGCATTATATCAAGCAAGCCATCACATCTTATGGATCCATAAAGTCCATTTTGTCTAACAAACCGACTGAATCATGAGGTAGACTGGTCGTGCAGAAAATTGGCCGATAGCAAAAACTTTCGGCCCAGGTCAACCTGCTCTGACTGCACAGGCTGACCGGAGTCGATACTTTTTGCATAAGCTTCCGTTTTACAGAGCATGTATTTTTCCCGAATTGTAAGATACACTATTGAAATTATCGCGGAATTGCCAATTACGAGCATTTTGTTCTTTTTTCCACGATTATGCCACAAATAGTTATGTATTGAACCTTTAAACTCTAAGGAAGAATGAATAGCTATGAAATGCGCTTTTTGAAAACGGCGAAAACAGCAAAAAGAAGGCCTGTCCTCCACTTCTACACGAGCTTTCGTCCCGTTCCAGGAATTTACTCATAAGTACACAGGCTATTTTTGGTTATACTAAGAAAACCTTTACAAGCGACATTAAAAAAAAAAAGGAAAACACCCTTTATAAATTGGACTAGAGTTGTTTGGTTAAAGCAGTTTTTAATATCATTTCAAATATTTCGCGCCGGCAAGTGCGACTATTCATGAATGTTTCTTTTACTAGTATTTCGCACACATATCGTCCGAATCCACTGGCAACTTTCACATATAGTGGAATAATCCTGTGGCAATGACTATTATCAATCTTCAGAAAGAATTTCACTAGGCTAGGGACTCGAACCAGCAACATCTAGGTTTCATTCCCCATACGTTACCGTCTGATCTGAAGAGCTCGGCTGTAGGAAAGGAGCAACATCTTGTAACAAACAACTGAGCCACGCTCCGGAAAAAGGGGGTTTAATGCATCTCCGTGATACAATATACCAAGCAAGTCGTCATAGAATAAGATTCTGGACCCACAAAACCCGTTTTTGTCTTACAATCGGCAGTATCTTGTAGAATGGTCCTTGGACATGCAGAAAATTGACCAAAAGCAAAATATTCCGACACAGGTTAGCCTTCACGGGCTATGCAGGCAAATGCATTATACTAAGCAAGTCGTTATATAATTATCTTTCCATAAGATCTTTTTATCTAACAATCGAATGAACCATGAGGTAGGCTGGTCCTTTGACGTGCAGAAAATTTACTGGTAGCAAAGAGTTTCGACTCAGGTTAGCCTGTGCGGACTGCGCAGGCTGACCTGGGTCGATACTTTTTGCAGATCCATTAAATCCCCTTTTTAAGACAACACGGCTCAACTGCTCCTTTTTTCCACAATGTTTTCGACAGTTAGTGCTGAGCAGGGACGGGGAAGGTATCGTTCGATCCTTTGTGATAATGTGTTTTGCCAAAGATGGACCAGGAAACAAAGTAGAATGACTTACGGCTTTTAAAATTTCGCTAATTCAAACCGAACTTATTTCCACCCTTAGCCTTTTATCAACCTATCCTGTGTTTAACAGACCCTAAGAAAGTAAGCTTTTAAAAACACTTTCCCCTCTTTCCATGAAGTTTTCTATCAATTTATAGACGAATCGCATCTTTTGAGCCACATTTGATTTGTTGTCTGCGAATACTTTCAATTTGGACAAGTCTAAAATGTTGTCGTCTGGTAAAGAGTTTGTTTGTATTGGAGTTTAAAGCCGGTTTAACAGCTTAGATCATATCACGGCGGTCAGTGAACCTACGCATCTGTTTCCTGGTTTTCTCAAACCAGTGCTGGCACAACTTTTTTTCCAAGGCACTGACTACTTTCCTCACATGCATCAGAGGTGAAAGGCGAAAAATCGCAGGAAATTAAGTTTGCCTCAACTTCGTAAAGAGTTATACTGCTACATAAATTTCAATGAAAATGTCTAGGTCACCGTAAGAATCCAAATTGCGATTTCAAAAGCATTCTTCTTCTGGACATATTTCACTTTATCGCACATTCTGTGCAGTCTAATCTTGATCTACAAATTTTCAGTCGCGCTAAACTGCATGCCTAGGGCTTAATCTGTATTTCAATAGGCTTTTCCTAGAAAAACTACTTCCGGTAGTCCTGCAGTCTGATCTTTGATCTACACTGTCCGATAAGTAGATTTCTTTTTCCTAAAAAAACTTTTGACATGGAAAAAAATGGATTTTCACTGTCGATTTGAAAGGTTCATTTCACTTATTCAGCAAGATAAGTGTTAGTCGCGGGGTTCTCAAAAACTTCTTCACAGGTTCAGTAATCAGAAAATCCTGGTTCGAAGTCCGCCAGCAGATCTGATCACGTGGGCATGTCCTTTTGGAAAGGCAAGGCAGTGTCAAAGCCTGGTACCCGTGAAACTAAGGAAAAATCCGGTGATGAAAAGGTTAGCTGATATGACTGAAATACTGTTGAAAGAGACCAGTACAAGGTTGGGGCTCCAAAGTGTCTCGCTGATGACGTTCCAAAGAAAACCCAAGCGCCTAGACTGGGGATCGCAGTGGTAACCTTTGCATTGCGAATTTACAATTTAAGCATTGAGCCACGCAGGGCCCATGGTTACAAGCTAACAAACTTCTTAGTAAGAATTATATCAGTTTCGCACAACATGGATGGAACACCTTACTGTTTCACCCAAACAACACCATTTTAGGCTTGCGTATATTGAAAGCCTTTGAAGACGACAAAATAAATGTCACTCAAAAATTAAGATTTGTCGTTCAGGGGTAGCAATCATTGTGGGAAAAGGAGAAAATGCTGGTTACCAGCATTTTCTCCTTTTCCCACATTCTTTTCAGATGCTGTGTTCTTTCGGTTCGTTAAAAGTTGGTATTGTGTGGTAAAGGTTTTATTTAGTAGCTCTCGAAGTGAAAATCCATGTCAGTCAAATCGTGAAGATGCAGGTTAAGTGTACTTCCTCCTTTTCTCACACTGTCTTCATAAGCCCTTTCTCTCGGGGCATTTCAGTAAAATGCAGGATTTTATGCCAAAAGGATAAAACAACGATAAAACAAAAGATATAGCAAAGATTTGAACATGCAGCCACTCGCTGACTCGCCCTGAATGTTATTCAATAGCTACAAAGACTCGATACATAAATCGCGACTTCGCAATGGAAATGGGAGCCACCATAATTAATGGAGGTTTTAGTTTAGTATTACCTATGGGTCTGTGAATTTTGATCTTAGTATAACACTGAACCCACATTGAAATGTTTTTGCGGACAGTGTAGATCAAGATCGGACTGCACAGAACATGCAGTCTGATCTTGGATCTACACCGTCCACTTACTTGCTAGATATTCTGACCAAATAATCGCGACTTCGCAATTGGAGTCATCGTAATTAATGGTTTTAGTTTAGTATTACCTATATATGGGGTAAAATGGTTCCTCGGTTATTACTGTTATTGGAAATTCATTGCTTTACAAAACTGACTTTTCTGTACAAAGTTCTGAGTCTCGTAGCCGTATATTACTGCTAACAAGTAATTCCGTTGACTTTTCATGACTGGTTTCTTTTTAACCCTTCTCATGTTAAATAATTGAAATGAAACTTTCAAACCGATTGTAAAAAGCCAAGATTTTGCTATTTCAAAGTTTTAGGGAAAGATATCTTTTTATCGGACAGTGTAGATCCAAGATCAGACTGCACGTTCTGTGCAGTCTGATCTTGATCTACACTGTCCGCAAAGGGTCATTGAGTCGCGCTGAGCAGTCTAAGTGTTAAAGCTATAGCGTTATGTACAATGCAGGCTACATAACCTTTTTTGCGCTAGAGATTAAAACAGAGCCTTTTGCGGCCGACATAGATCAAGATCAGACTGCACAAAACGTGCAGTCTAATTTCGATCTATTTTTCACTCTCGTTTAGGCAAGCCTATAAAATAAAGGGGAAAAAAAGTAGAAATCTTTTAGAGGTTCAGTGGATTGTATTTTAAAATTTTTCGATCGTTTAAGAGGTCGAGTTTATATATGGTCCCTGAAAGACTTAAAACGCCAATTACAAATGAGTCATGCTCTGTGAAAAGGCGGTTTAATCCATCTGCAATAGGTGTCGATCCAGGTCAGCCTGCGAAGTCAGGAAAAATATCTCCTTATCGGACATTGTAGATCTAAGATCAAACTACACGTTCTGTGCAGTCTGATCTTGATCTATACTGTCCGCAAAAGGTCTTTGAGTCGCGCTCAATAGTCCAGAAAAAGCAGCAATGGAATACTCAAATTGTGGTGGCCTAAGACAGGTGCCTGCTTAGTTCAGGTACATTTCAGCATAATTTCTCCCTCCGGAAATTTCGATTTATGCCAGCTTAATATAGGTTGCTTTCTTGATAGGGGTGGTCACATAGGCAGCGTTTTCTGTATACGTGGCATAATGTTAGGCCGATGATAAAATGTTAAAACATTTGACCACCAGTCCGAAAGTTTAAGGTTAAAATGACGCCCTTGAAAAGAATTTTTTTCATTAACATTTTTTTCTCCACCGTCTTGGAGTTGAACTGGTGAAGACAGAGGGCTTTAAGTGTTTTCCTACTTTTCACGGCAACCATGAGTTAATTGCACTAAGGTCTAAACGTTTTTCTGGCTTTTGAAGGACGGAGTAGAAGATACATGAGCAATGCTCTGTGAAAAGGGGGTTTAATGCATCTGCAAAAAGTATCGACACATGTCAGCCTGCGCGGACTGCGCAGGCTGACATGAGTCGATACCTTTTGCAATTTATGTTGCTATATGCAAATTTCCTGCAAGTCAAATGACCATTCTACCTCTAGATTTTGCCGCTTGTCAGACAATGGACGCTATGGATCCATAATTATATCATGACTTGCTTGATATAATTCATCACTGAGATGCACTGAACCTCCGTTTCTAAAACATGCCTCAAGCGTAACTATTCGTATAGACGGACACTTACTAAGCCAAATAGCCATTCACGATTTACTCTCAGACTGAAATGATCTATTCTTAGGCTAAATGAATGCCATTGGTTGGCCCCTTTTGCGACATGGTTTCACCTTTTACTCATATATCAAACTTTTTATGTTGAATATCTCTTGCTAACTGAATGCCTGAGACAGAATGCTCTAAACTTATTTAGCCATGCTATGTGAAAAGGGGGCTCAATGTATCTGCAAAAAGTATCTACCCAGAACAGCCAGCGCAGTCCGAACAACCTTACCCGGGTCGAAACCTGTTGCTAGTGGTCAATGTTTTGTATTTCCAAGGACCATTCTATCTCATGATTCAGTCTTGTTCCCAAAGCTGAATTTCAGTGGCATATGCATAGAAAAAACATACTTTTTCTTGATTTCGAGACAAGATTGAGAAATATTTCCACAGTGAATAGCGATAATGTTTAAACATGGGACAAATAGGAGACCCAAAAATGTATGAGAATATAATGAACCATGCTCTGGAAAAAGGGATGCTAAATGCATCTCCGTGACGTATGATACCAAACAAGTCATCACGTAATCATGGATCAACAAAGTCCATGGTGTGTAACAACTGACTGAATCATGAGGTACTCTGGTCCATTGATATACTTTTTGCAGATATGTTAGGCCCCGTTTTCACAGAGCATGGCTCATATTTATTTTTACCTGCCCACATGCTTAGAAACAATAAAACAGTCATCCTGGATTTAATTGCTCTTGATTTCTGCAACTTGTTCCCAAAGCGCGATAACTTCTAATTTCTAATGGCCTGCCCATAAAAACAATCGTTTCGTATCCGCGACAAATCAAGACACGATAAAGAAAAGCAATCGGGCATTGTTCGATTGTCTGCCACCGTGCGTTTGACACGAGTAGCGTTTTAATATAACAAAACGAACTCACCTTTGTGCCACTCTTATCTCTATATAGTAGAAGACAAAAAAGTCCAGACACGTACATTGTAAAAAGTCTGTTGGAACGATAAATTAAATGTAGTTTAAATGATGACAAAAACGATATTGGAAAAGAAGGAAGATGCTGGTTACCAAATCAGTCTTCCCTATGGTCGTAGAACTCTATCATGAAATCGTTTCGTAAAGGTTATTGTGTCAAACCAACATAGAGCTTTGGTTAACTCATATTTTCATCCAGAAATATTCTAACGTATTTTTACGTTCGGGAAACAGAGAATAATTGCCAGGGTCGAGAAATATTTCCTTTTTTCATGGTGTTTCTCGACTCTCATTGGAAGAAAAACACAACTATATCTCATGCTCTGCTGAGCTTTGCTTGTGATAAAGGACAGTCTTAAATCAGCTTACTAAAACGAATAAAAAAGGTTCTTGATGGACTGTTTGAACTGCGCATGCGTGTTGTCGATTTGTAAATGGCGACATAATGATGACAAGAATAAATCGGTGAAGGTGCGTGTCCCGAGTTGGGTTTTAACTCTTCGCCAAACGAACCATTGTTTTTACAACCCTTAAGCAGAACGCTCTTGGAAACATCGTGGGAAAAATGAGAAAATGCTGTTTCCAGCATTTTCTCATTTTTCCCCCGATGTTTCCTACCCTGTCAAAGAAATTTCTCACCATTTTAGCCAAATTTGAATTCTCGTCTGACACTTCTTTCAGTTAGGACAAGTCTAACATTTTGTCGTCTGGTGAAGAGTAGAAACGCCGTTATCTGTAAACCTTTAGCCTCCCGGGACGAATTGCGAGCGCGTGATAGCCTGAGAGTCGAGTCGTAATGAATTTTACGCAGTCTTCGTGCTCTGCCATCGATTTCAGAGCCCCGCTACGAGGACAAAATCGGATAAAAGCTTAGTTTTTTGTCCCGTATATTACTAATGATTCGGTCCCCCGGTCTTTCAGCGTACGTTTTTTTTCCCCGTGAAAAGTTTCTCAAAAAAGCCCGTCTGCACCTCATCAGAGTGGCATGAACTTGTGTTTTATTCAATTTACTCGCGAATAACTAAATCTGGGAAATATTTTTCCGCCACGGGGCGCTCGAGGAACACATAAATTGATGTGTCCGGGATTCAAAGAAAATGCCACAAATTGCGACACTTGTCGTTAAGATAGCAGGGAGATTTACTATCAGAAAGTCCGTATTAGGTCCCTGAGTCTTTCGCTTCAGTCTTAACTTTTTACCACACGACAAAACTTTAGACTTGTCCAAATTCAAAGCACATGCAGACGACAAATCAAGGGTGGCTCAAATGACGAAACTTACCTTTAATTGAGTGGTTACCAGCATTTTCTCCTTTTCCCACATCATTTTCAAAAGCTTTCTTTCTCAAGATCGATAAAATTGGTATAGGATTAAAAAGAAGATGCAGTCTTTTCACCCAGACGAAAGAATTTTAGACTTGTCAAAATTCAAAGCATATTAGCCTTGCACTGGCAAAATGGGGCTTAATGCATCTCCTTAATGCATTATACCAATCAAGCTATCACATAATTATGGATCCATTAATTGCCACTTTTTTTTAACAACCGACTTTATCATTAGGTAGACTGGTCCTTGGACATGTATAAAGAAAATTGCGCAGGCTGACCTGGGTTGATACTTTTCACAGATGCATCAAGCCTCCTTTTCACAGAGTATGGCTCATATGCAGACGACAAATCAAGGGTGGTACAAACTGATGAAACTTGCCTTTAATTGAGTGGAAAACGTGGGAAATAGGAGAAAATGCTGGTTAACAGCGTTTTCTCCTTTTCCCACAAAGTTTCCTAAAAGCTTTCTTTCTCAGGATTGTTTTAACTGTTAAAGGATTGAAAGAAGATGCAAACTTTTCCACCAGACGAAAGAATTTTAGACTTGTTCATATTGAATCAATTTCCAGACGACAAATCAGCTTTGGCTTATGTGCTGAGATTTGTCTTTGAAAGGGGTAGAACACATTGTGAGAAAAGGAGAAGATGCTGGTTACCAGCATTTTCTCCCCTTTTTCCAAAATGTTTTCAAAAGTCTTCTTCAACAGGATAGTTTAACTCTATTCCAAATTGGAGGGTAAAAAACGTTGTGGTAGGAGAATGCGCTGGTAACAGCATTTAGTCTTTTTTTTTTTTTCCAAAGATGTTTTCACAAATCTTCCTCCCCAGAATCGTTTAATATTTTACAAATTGGAAGTATTTGTAGACTACACACCGAGTATCCTTTTGAGGGTAGAAAACATTGCAGAAAAAGGAGAAAATGCTGGTTACCAGCATTTCTATCCTTTTTCCATAGGTGTTTTTTTTTTTTTTATTTTTAAATGTTTTCCCAGGAAAACGTTTTAAGTCAGGACTGTGTGGTAAAGGATACAACCCTCACCCAGCCTAATATGATTTTTTGTTATCTCCTTGTTACTTAGTTTTAACCCTGCTAAGGGCGATTCACTGACCTTTTGCGGACAGTGTAGTTCAAGATCAGACTGCACAGAATGTGCAGTCTGATCTTTGATCTACACCGTCCGATAAGGAGATACCGGTATCTTTCTCAAAAAATACACTTGAAATAGCAAAATTAGGGTTTTTACTATCGGCTTGAAAATTTCATTTCATTTATATAGCAGGACAAGCGATAACTCTTATCCTGTTGAATAGGCAAAATGACACATTCAAGTCGATAGTGAAAACCCAAAGCTTGCTGTTTCAAAGTTATCTTTGGGGGAGAAATATTACTTTATCGGACAGTGTAGATCCAAGATCAGACTGCACGTTGTGTGCAGTCTGATCTTGATCTACACTGTTCGCAAAAGGTCCATGAGTCGCGCCTAGCAGCCTATTATTCTATTGGCATTAACCCTTCGCCTAACGAATCCGCGATTCAATGATCCTAAAGAATGACTCAGAAAGTACTGGAAAGTATCGTTGCTTTGTTTGTATTGGAGTTTAACGCCGTTTTAACAGCTTAGGTCGTATAGCGGCAGTCAGTGCACCTACGCAAGTGTTTCCCGGCTTCCTCACACCAGTACTGATACAACCTTCTGTCCAAGTCACTGAATATTTTTCTCACATGCATCAGAGGTGAGAGGCGAAAAATCGCCGGAAAGAAAGCTTGCCTCAACCGGGTATCGAATGCGCAACCACCAGGTCACGAGTCAGATACGCTAACCCCTAAGCTACCCGGCCGGGCAAGCATTGTTGGACATGGAAAACTCTCATCCAACAGTGCTTTCCACCCTTTTGAATACAACTCCCATTAATGATCTCTTCCCCGCAATATCCAGGGGTTCTTCGTGGCTCAGTGGTAAAGTGTAAGACTCGTTACCCGGAGGCCCCGGGTTCGAGCCGCACTGGATCCACTGAGTTTTTCGTGGGAGTGTCCTTGGGCAAGACACCTCAGAGCCCTAGCCTAGTACTGTTGAAACCCAGGAAATACATGAATATGTGAACTGTCGCCATGATATGACTGAAATAGTATTGAAAACTGTGTAAAGCACCATTCAATCAATCAATTAATCCCAATACAATCCTGAGTCTAAAGGACCCTGAAAAAAGAAGGCTTTTGAAAACATTGTTGAAAAAGGAGAAAATGCTGGTTACCAGCATTTTCTCCTTTTCCAACAATGTTTTCTACCCTATCAAAGACAGAAGTCATCATCTGAGCGAGATCTAATTTGTCGTCTGCAAATGCTTTCAACTGTTCCAAAATTTGGTCGATTGGTAAAAAGTCAAGCCAATATAGTCAGGTTTAGAGTTTTTTCTCAAAGTGAAAACCATTCATAGAAAAGAGGAAACCACTCATAGAAAAGAGGAAAGTGTAGTGCAAGAACAGACCTTGTGCGCATGCTTACAGGCTGATCTTTGTCCTAAACTCTCCTAAAATTAAGCCCATGTTCGCGCATGGCAAGGATGGAGGTTAGAAAATAAAGTGTCGAAATTCTTTATTTAATTAAAGAGGCTTCTTCCTGAGCGGCGTGACTCACACCACGTAACGGTCCCATAGTGCAATGGGCCCTTTTATTTACAAGAGTACGAATAAAACTTTTTATGCCACTGCTATTGAAAAATTCTTGAAAATTTTGTGGAACACGATGAAAATGCTCGTAACAGGAAATTGCTCCTTTTCCCAACACTGTTTTTCGTTATCATTCCCCAAGTCTATTTTCTTTCACTTTCAAATATCTTACAGTAAATAGCTTTTGCTATACTTAGGGTTAGTGCGTGGCTCAGGGGTTCAGGTGAAGGGTTCAAACCCTTGGGACCCGAGTTCAATTGTGTCTCCAGGCGCTGGCCAGTTTTAGCGGGAGTGTCCTTTGGAAATACACTTCAGAGCCCTGGCCTTGCACTAGTGAAACCCAGGACATAAAAGAATAAGTGAGCTGTCGCCGTGATATGGCTGAAAAATGTTGAAAGCGGCGTAAAACACTTTCCAATCATTTCTTTTGTCACGATGTTTTCAGAAATCGTCTGCTGCAAGAAGTCTGCAGGGGGTAAGCGTGGGAAATCAGATACTCTTAATTCTTTAACACACTATAAAATTTTAGACTTGTCCAAACTGAAAGCGTTTGCAGACGACAAATTCAATGTGACTAAAATGATCGGACTTGTCTTTGAAAGGTAAGAAAACAATGTGGAAAAAGGAGAAAATGCTGGTTTACCAGCATTTTCTCCTTTTTCCACATTGTTTTTAAAAGCTGCCTTTTCAGGGTCGTTTAAACTAGGGGCTTTGCAGTAAAAGGTTAATTTGATAAAAATCGAAAACCAAATTTGTCTTCCTTCAGAAAAAAAAAGGAACAGGAATTTTACTAAATCTTCATACTTTTCGTAACTTCAACAAAGATAAACAAAACTATTGAAACCTAAAATCACTCTTAAGTCAAAAATCCAATATCTTCGCATTTTCCTTCCAGCTTAATTCGTAATGAATTGAAATTGATTTTTCTAATATTTCCATCAGAAGCATTGTGGCTGTTATTACAGTTATGTAATATAAGTACGCTTCTACGTATAAAACCTTTAGCCGAAATAAATAAAATGGAATTTTTTAGCGAGAGTAAAAAAAAATGAAATTTGCAAATTTCATGTCTATAATTTAGCCAGTAGATCTCAGCCTTAACGGATAATATAGAGCAAAGATCAGAGTGTAAGTTTTGTGCAGTCTGATCTTAGGGGCCCAGTAATGGCCAAAATATCAAGACAGGTTTCATAATACATGTAAATTTAAATCATACCATTTAAAAGTATGGAAAGTATTGTGAAGTTGACAGTCTGTTATCGTATGGTCGGGGCCATATGTTAGTCGCTGGCAGAAAAAAGAATTTTAAGATCAGGCAAAACGAAACAAAAGACACAGCTATCTGGCAGGTTTTAACCTAGTTTTGAAATTAATTTCTCTGTCAGCGACTAAGACTTGGACCGACCGTACAATGACTGATTGTCATCTTCAAAATAATTTCCATACTTTTAAATGGTATGATATAAATTCAAATGCATTTAAACACCCGCTTTGTTTACATTTGGCCTTTATTGTTACTTTAATCCACTCTGTCCGCGAAAGGAGTCAAAATCGTGTTTGGTACTCTAAGGTTAAACATAATGTTATTTATATAATTCCATATTTTCCATCGCTCTTACATAGTAGGATTTTGTGTGGTGTCCGTGGTTTTGAGGTAGAGCGTCGGTCTCATAACCATAAGGTCCCAAGTTCGATACCCGGGAGCGGATATCTACTTCGGGATTTTTCATTGGTCCACACATTTAGCACGAGCACTGGCGTAGTTCCCAGGAAGTAGAATAGAGAGAGATTAGTATATATAAGTTGTAATAACTTGTTTCTCAATCGATGTAAAATAAATATATTTGAACTAAACTTACAGAATAAACGTGATCAGCTGAAAATCATAAAATGTGAAAAAGATATTTTCGGATGTGTCAGCTGATGGAGTAGATTAAGATCAGACAGAACACAACGTTCCTGTCAAATATTGAAACTGTCGTAGAGGATTTCGTTCGCCAAAGTTCCATGAAATCGCAACGATAGGACATTTCAGTGACCGACTAAGTGTTCATTAAGCCTACTTAGATTTCTTTTCGCGGCCGTTAATCAAGATTTCTTGTAAAACTCTGATAAACACTTCTAAACATGTATAAGCCTTGCTCTGTGAAAAGGGGGTTTAATGCATCTGCAAAAAGTATCGAGCCAGGTCAGCCTGTGCAGTCCGCGCAGTCGAAACATTTTGCTTTCGGTAAATTTTCTTCGTGTCCAAGGACGGTTCTACCTCAGGATTCAAATTGGATTTTATGGATTCATAATTATGTGATGACTTGCTTGGTATAATGCATCACGGGGATGAACAATGACGTTTTTGCCAAAGTGCCGCTCTTTTTTTATTTCGATGAATCAAATTTTCTTGTTAAACACTGAAAAATACTTCTAATCTTTTTTTTCTTCGCAAAAGCAAAGAAAATAGACGGACACAATCAGTAAAAAGGGGTAATTTTAGCTTTCAACCCTTTATTTAGACTACAAAATTGTAGACCAGTCCGAAATGAAATCAAATTGCAGCCATCATTTTTAAATTAGTTCAAATGACGAACTTCGTCTTTGAAAGGATAGAAACATTCTGGAAAAAGAAAATAAAAAAATAAAGGAGAAAATGCTGTATACCAGCATTTTCTCCTTTTTTTCCACAATGTTTTCAGAAGCTTTCTCCTTCAGGGTCTTTGAAACTGTAGATAGTTTGGTAAAGGGTTAAATAACGAGATGGTGATATTGCTTTTGGAAACACGGACTAGTTTTATGAGACTTCACCAAACATTCTTAAGAACGTCCTAGTCTTATTCTCCAGAACTTTCTAAATCGGGAAGTAACACAACTTCTGATTGGCTAAACCATTTGGTTTAGCCAGTGAGAAGTTGTGTTATTTTCCAGTTTAGAAAATCTCAGACATGGAGACTAAGAATGTCCTTAACCCTTAGGCTGCTTAGAGCGACTCACTGACCTTTTGCGGACAGCGTAGGTCAAGATCAGACTACACAGAACGTGCAGTCTGATCTTGGATCTACACTGTCCGATAAGGCAATATCCATCCTCCAAAAATATCTTTGAAATAGAAAAATTTGGGTTTTTATTATGGGCTTGAAAGTTTCAGTTCTTTTATTTAGCGGGATAAGGGTTAAGATTTGTTGGTGAATACCACCCTCAGATGTGACGTCATGTATCTTGCTGAACGCGTGTTATTGATAATGTGACATTCCCAAAAGGCTTTGCGAAGTTTTGGTGCAAAATCTAGAAAAGAACATGCCTTTTGAAGGCAATTATCACTTTTCATTTTAGCGGATTTGTACAGTAAATCCGCTTAATGTGATCGAACTGGCCGGAACCAAACGCATCATGCGTTACGACGCATGCGCGCTCACTTTCAATTTTGAACGATTGTTCTGTACTATATTATCGGTTTGACCTGAACGAAATATACTGTCATACACGCTTGTGCTCTACTCATTCTACTTTCAGTTAAAGAGGCCCTGATACTCATTTTCAGCCGGTTTTAACTCATTTTGTCTTTATTTTATCAAACTATAGTCATTCTCATATCTTCATGCCAAATATTGCGCCTAACGGTTGCAAGGTTGCTTAGATTACGGTCCTTAGAAAATGCATTTCGCTGAGTTGCGGCCTTCCATGTAAACAGACTAGTCGTTTTCGGTTTTTGAATCGAAGATTTCGATATGTCCGTTATACACTCGGGTAGATTCGTATGATGATCATGCATTCTGTCACGTGACTATATTTGACGTTCGCCCTGTGTCTAATGAGGTAAACGAAGGAAAATGGAGGCTTCTCCGTTGCAGCCTCGATTTTCAGACGGAGGTCGCGGCCTATATATGCAAATTACACCGTATCCGACTCTAGGCGGAAACCAACGATAAATTTCCGTGACGCACCGCCATTGTTTACAGCTTCGATCGTCCGCCAGTTTTCTTCTGACCAATGTTCGGTTTCTAATACAAATCTCTGTGTTTCTTTTTTTCAAGTACACCATATATGTCAGTAATTTATCCATGTTTACACAAAGGACTGATTTCTGTACCATTCTAAATTGTTTGAAATTTAACAGCGTTTTTGCTCACCGGCTGTAGACGGAGATCTTTAAAGCTAGTAAATCCCGACCTCGTCAAAGTTTTTTCACTTCCATATATGGCCTGCAACACGCGAAAAGGGGCATTCGGACATTTGCGTAAAGTGTCGTCTCGGATCAGCCTGCGCAGTCCGCGCAGGCTAATCCGAGACGGCACTTTACGACTACATTAGATTTTGTGCCATAGTAGACTTGCGTAAAACAGAAAATTACATTAAAACGGAAAGTGTCGTTTCGGATTAGCCTGCGCGGACTGCGCAGGCTGATCCGAGACGACACTTTACGCAAATGTCCGAATGCCCCTTTTCGTGTGTTGCAGTCCATATACAGTCCCACACGTGTACACCCAGTCCTAAATTTGATACATGCAGGAAACTGAGCCAGATTGATGGATCGAATTGCTACTCCTTAATAAGTAATAATGTGGTGTCCTTTGTTGTGAGGTAGAGCGTCGGCCTCGTAACCATAAGGTCCCGAGTTCGATTCCCGGGAGCGGATGTCAACCTTGGGACTTGTCATTGGCCCACACACTCGGTGCGAGTACTGGTGTAGCTTTCCAGGAAGCAGAATCGAAAGCCGATAGTAAAAGTTGCCAAAACTTGTTTCTCATTCGATGTAAAATAAATACGTTTAAAGTCGGTAAGTTATAATATTATATACATTTATACTGCGCGTCCCGCTTACCTTTGCTAACTCCACTAACTAATTACATATGAGCCGTGCTCTGTGAAAAGGGGGCTTAGTGCATCTGCAAAAAGTATCGACCCAGGTCAGCCTGCGCAGTCCGCGCAGGCTGACCCGGGCCGAAACTTTTCGCTATTGGTCAATCTTCTGTATGCCCAAGGACCAGGCTACCTACTGATTAAATTGGTTGTTAAACAAAAGTGGTTTTTTATGGATCTATAGTATGTGGTGGCTTGCCTGGTACTATGGATCACGGAGATGCATTAAGCCCCCTTTTGCAAGAGCATGGCTCATATACATGTATACATGTACACCTGTATATGCATTATATGAATGGAAATCTCATTTTTCATTTCGCCATATTACAGCTTAATACTGTTCCACAAATCTGCTTTTTAGGACTTTGAGATGTTTCCTTTATTTATTGATGGTATACAGACCAGTGATAGCAGACATACTAGTGCTTTACTAAATTCAGTGATACGACATCTTTTAAGTTTTATATAGTTTTATAAAAAGAAAAAGAAAAAAAACTAAATAGCCCTCTTGAGAGTTATCGTTCACGAAACAAAAAGAACAAATTACACTCCCACGGTACACAGCTTTTGTGGAAATAGGAGAAAATTTCATATGGAAGGAAAATATCTTTCTTTTATAAAACGAAAGAAAATGCGCGTATTTTCGGCCTTAATCTCTCTCTGTTCTTAAAAAGAGAAATCCCTTCGAAAGTAGAGTGATTTTTCTTTCGACTTGGAGTATTTTAGCCTTGCAAATCCTATTATTCGACAGAAACCCGTATCCCGTTTCGGATGGGAAGGAAAAAACCGCCTTGCATGTTAACACTCAGGGAAACCAGACAAGGTCCCTGCTCTGTAATTGAGCCTCGTGCTTTGACGGGTTTCTCTCTCCTAACTTGGGAAAATGAATCGGTCTCAACTTGCCGACTTTTGCGGTCTTCTTCATTAGCGAGTTGGACGGCCATTCTAGAGATGTGAAATTAATCCGTCCCAGGCACTCAGTCTTTGACAGTACAGCGCAAGGCGATTATTAGTTCGCTAGGGTTTTTCTCGTACTTCTATTTTGGATTTTTTTGTTTGCTTTTCTTTTCTTCGCCCTGATTTAAAGATCAGATTTCCCTATCGTCAATTTTATTCCCTTTACCACACAATTTTGAGTTATAACGACCGTAGACAATAAAGCTTTTGAAAACATTGTGGATAAAGGAGAAAATGCTGGTAACCAGCATTTTCTCCTTTTCCCACAATGTTTTTCTACCCCCTCAAAGAAAAATACAATTATGTAAGCCATACTTAATTTGTGGTCTGCAAACACTTTTAAGTTGGACAAGTCTGAAATTTAGGTATCAATCTAGGTAGGACAAACAGGTGAAAGGAAAACGTGTACTCTATTGCCAATATCCAAGTATTACATCTATTTCTTCTTTTTTTTTCTTACGTTTTCTGATCAGTAAAAAACTACTATAAAACTGTTAAGCAGCATTTGAAATCCTTTTTAACAAATTTCTGCCTAAATTGCCATTGAAGCCGGACTTTTTCTATTAAGAAGTAGGAACCAAACCTATGATATAAACTTGAAAAGGTATTTAAGTAGTATACCTGATAATTTGTATTTTCGGTGCAACTTGATTTTGAATTTAATTTGTGGAGGAAAAAAAAAAACATGCCCAAAATTAGCATTTGCTTCTATATTTAGGCACTGACGAGTGGTAATTATAATCTGTTTCACTCAGTTTGTTCAGAAAATTAAAGAATTCAAGATGATTTAAGAATATTCATTGTACATCGTTTGTAAAAGAAAGTTCTTACACCTTACATTAACCACAGTTTCCGGTTTAAATCGGAGACAAATCCCTACTGTTTCTTTACCCCACACACGTTATATTATATTGATTTTTTATCTACAGGGTGTCCAAAAAGAAAGTTTACAGTTTTAATGTCTGTTTATTATAACTTTACGTTCTGCTAGATTAACAAAAATCTTGACATGTATAGACATTAGATATAAGTTTTTTTCTGTATCAGTTATAAGGCTTTTTCTCCTTTACTTTTCAGAAAAATGTCAAATCACTAAAATTACGATATTTTGTTCATGACGTCAATTCTGTAGTTTATGACGATTTCAAGATGTCTGCCCTTTTAAATCTTTCCTTTCCGCATATGCTCTTTAAAACTTTTGATTACCTTACAGCAAGTGTCCACACTGATCTTCCTTACTTTTCTCTTGATGTTTCTATGGAGCATATTATTATGTGTCTGTTGGCTTTGGTTTGTACACTAACGACTTAGATAGCCCGAGAGAAAGAAAACAAAAGGATTGAGATCTGGGCTGTGGGCAGACTGTGTGAATAATGTCTGGTTCATGCAAGATGGGGCAACTCACCACACTGCAAATGAGGTGATACATGCACTATATGAAAAGTGTGATGATAGAGTCATTTCCAGGAAATATCCAGAGGTGAAGCACTGTTGTGTAACATGGCCAGCCCACAGCCCGGATCTCAGTCCTTGTGATTTCTTTCTCTGGGGCTATCTGAAGTCGTTAGTGTACAAACCAAAGCCAATGGACACATCTATGCTCCACAGAAACTTTAAGAGAGAAGTATGGAAGATCAGTGTGGACACTTGTTGTAATCAAAAATTTTAAATAGCGGGTTTGAGAAGGCAAGCTTCAAAAGAGCAGACATCGCAAAAACGTCATTAACTACTAAATTGACGTCATGAACAAAATATGGTAATTTTAGTAAATTGACATTTTTCTGAAAAGTAAAGGAGAAAAAAACCTTATAACTGATACAGAAAAAAACTTATATCTAATGTCTATACATGTCAAGATTTTTGTTTATCTAGCAGAACGTAAAGATATAATAAATAGACATTAAAACTGTAAGCTTTCTTTTTGGACACCCTGTACGTTTACACACCTGACTGGATTATAACACCGTCAAGTTTTAACAGCGTTTGTTTACTCTCTGGCTGTAAAGACGTCTCTTTAATTATTCTCGATGACTGCCTCCTATAAGTATATATCCTGGGTATGAAGGAACGACCTAACAATTTCAATACAAAATTTCTGGTTGGCTGGGACAATCTAAAACAACCAACCACAAATTTCGGCTTTAAGCTATGAAAATGAAATCTATTGAAAACCGGTATGTAAAGACCTTTAAAATCAGGAGCGCCTCATTTCAGTTTCGGTTAGTAAAAACTTCAAATTTTGAAAAGAAAATTAAAAATTGGTTTTGCTTTGTTTATTGAACAGAATTTTAGATATACTGAATACTGAAGAAATCATCCCGGTATATTAAAACCTCAAGGGAATTCTTTCTTTTTGCTATAATCTTTATCAGATTAGAGGGAAAGATGTGTTTTTATATGAAATCATTCCGTTAGCAACTATTTGATTCTTTATCACATAATCCCAAGTTTTAATGGTCCTGATCCAGAAGGCTTTTGAAAACATAGTGGGAAAAGGTGAAAATGCTGGAAACCAGCATTTTCACCTTTTCCCACAATGTTTTCTACCCTTTTGAAGAACTTCGGTTAGTTTTTCTCACGTTCAGATGTGTCGTCTGCATCTGAATTTTGGAAGAGTTTAGAATTTGTCGTTTGCTAAACAGCTAAGACGTACCTTCTCCCTCTCTCCCTCTCTCTCTCTCTCTCTCTCTCTCTCTCTCTCTCTCTCTCACGCAAAACGATATTTCCCCCTATTTCTTGGAAAGAGAGCCTACGAGTAATATTTTCATTGATTGTTGGATCAATTTGTGACCTCCACAAGCGACATTTTCATGTTGTTTTACGGACGACGTAGTTCAAGATCAGACAGCACAGAAAGTGCAAAGAAGTAAATTTTAAGGAAAGCTCGAGCGATGTGTTAAAAATTTATTTATTTTTTTTTAACCTGAAAATAGCTATCTTGTGACAAACGTGATATAAAAAGTATGCTTTGTGAAAAGTAGTTTAAATGCATCTGAAAAAATTATCGATACAGGTCGGCCTGCACAGCCCGCGCAGGCTGACCTGAGTCGAAACTTTTTGCTATTGGTCAATTTTCTGGATGTAAAAGGACCAGTCTATCTCATGATCCAGTCGGTTGTTAGGCAACATAGATTTATATGGATCCATAATTATATGAATACTTGCTTGGTAAAATGCATCACGGAGGTGCATTAAACTCCGTTTTGCCAGAGCACAAAATCGACAATTTCATTGTGTATAAGTATCTTACAACGGGTTTAAAGCCGTCTTTAAAGGCAAATAAAAAATCGTCGTTTTTGTTTAGATTTTCTCAAAAACTTGCATAATTGTTCTAATTGTATATGAGCACCAGCGCTTTCACTGGAGCGTTGATAAGGCCACGCAGTATTTTTGAGAATCTGCTTGCGATTTTTATACAACAATTTTGACCCGTATTTACCAACTATTCTTAATACCATTCTTTAAAGCCTTATTGCAAAGAATTTCCTAAATTTCAAAGTAACGCAATCTTTCATTGGCAAAAGCAAATATTCCGTTACTTTTTGAATCTAGAAAAAGACTGAGAATGCAACAGAAAATGACTGGTGAAAAAGAGTTCAAAAGATTCATTTTCTACCCTGTTAAACCAACTTGAAAGAAATTGCAGGCGATAAAATTATTGTAGCTCAAATGATGGCTTCTGTATTTGACAGGACAGAAAAAAAGAATCGTGAGAAAAAGAGAAAATGCTGGTAACAAGCATTTTCTCCTTTTCCCACAATGTTTTCAAAAGCCTTCTTTCTTAAAATTGTTAAAACTAGGGATTGTGTAGTTAAGCAGTGGGTTACGTACAAGACTTGAAACTAGGGAGTCGCTTGTTCGTGTCTCGGATTGGCAAATTTCTATCCAGGGATTGGTATGAGTCATTGCGACAGGATTCATGCCTCTCTCACCACTGAGCACTCTTTCGACGATGTTTATGTGGTAAAGCAGCCAGTGGCTTAGGAACAATATTGTGTGAAGTACTGGTTAAAGAAACTCCAGGAGCGCATGGATAGGTGCTCTTGCCACCGCGATATAATTTAAGTAATGTTAACCCTTAGGCTGCTAAGCGCGACTCACCGACCTATTGCGGACAATGTAGATCAAGATCAGACTGCACAGAACGTGCAGTCTGATCTTGGATCTACACTGTCCGATACGGAGATATCTTTCCCCCCAAAATACCTTTGAAATAGCAGGATTTCGGGTTTTGCTATCGGCTTGAAAAATTCATTTTTCTTATTTAGCAGGATAAGTTTAAATATTAGCATTGACGCTTTATTACATAATCCCGAGTTTTAACAAATCTAATTAAAAGGACTTTTGTAAACATGGAGGGAAAAGGAGAAATGCTGGTAGATATCGCTTCTTTTCCCACAATGTTTTCTACCCTTCCCAAAAACAAAATTTCAATTTTTGAGTTACATTTATTTTGTCGTCTGCAAATGCTCTCAATTTGGACTAGTCTTTAAATTTTGTCGTTTGGTTAAGAGCAAAACAAAACAAGAAAACAGACAAGCAAACATCATCACTCCTGCAAAGCTAAAAAAATGCAACAAAAAGAAAGCATTATCACCCAATCCCAGTCAGCTTTTTTGTAACGGCAGACTTTTTATTCAGAAATAAATCATGTTCGTGAGATTTTGAGCTCTTTATACTATTTTTTTTTTTCTCCTTTTCTTCAGTTTTACACTTCCTTCTCGTGAAAGGGACATTGATCTTAAATTCGAGTCCCTCAATTTTTAGTAAATCTTAACAAAGACGGTTCTTTGTCATTCGCAAGCAAAGATGGCTTTGAAATTAACCCTTAGGCTTCAAAGCGCGATTGAAGGACCTTTCGCGGACAGTGTAGATCAAGATCAGACTGCACAGAACGTGCAGTCTGATCTTGTATCTGCACTGTCCGATAAGGAGATATTTTTATCCCCCCCCCTCTCCTATTACTTTTTAGAAAAGCAAAATTTGGGCTTTTACTATCGGCTTGAAAGTTTCATTTCACTTACTTGTTAGGTTAAGGGTCAAAACATAGGTAGAAATACATGTAGAAAATACAATTAAATAGAGGATATTTGTTTTTTACAGTGAAAGATCGAAATTTATTTCATCGAGTGAACATCATCGGTAATATTTTCACGAGTGGAAATATTACCGATGATGTCCATGAGATGAAATAAATTTCGATCTTTTTTACCGAAAAAAAAAAACCAAATATTCTATTTATTTCATGCTTTTAACCCTTTTTTGGGGGAACTTACATCAAAATCCAGTACGGTTCTTTTCGGTTATTCCCCGTGGCGTACCCCCTCCGCATAGCAACGCTTTACAATATTACGCCAAGCGCGAGAAATGTTGGGTAAATTACGTCATATTTCCATCTGTTTGAGAGCGTTGTCTGCGCATGTCATATTCTTCGAAGATTCGACCTGTCTGCTATGACGCATCACCCATCCCCCGAATATTCGGGAAAAGTAGGGCTTACAGCAAAGCTATTAGCCTATTACCCAAGCATGTAGGGGCTGCTTTAATAAATGGCCGGTGCATAGGTTACCTGCTAGCTGATCATAACTGAATGAATCGCACCAGGTAGCGTTTTATTGAGTAAACATTTATTTTATTTTGAAATTCAAAGTAACGGTTGTCGTTTTAAAAAAATTAGTCCGCTTCTGTACCCAGAATGCCCATATTAGATAGATGTGTATTTGTAGAATGCCATCTAGCGGGAGATAATGGTTTGAGAGGCCCTCGCATTTTCCTAGGTAACTAGTGCGCAGGAACAACTGTTCCCGCCTTTAATTGAAGAGTTGGAGTATAAAAATCGGTATTTTTCACTGGTCGTAACCATGAAATATCGAAAAATATTTCACCGTTATTTCTCGATAACCTACCGGAAAGCATGAAATAATGACCAACATTTAAGACATTCTCTGTTAAAAAGGGGCTCAACGAAGTTGCGAAAAGTTTCGACCCATGTCAGCCTGCGCAGTCCGCACAGGCTGACCTGGGCCGAAATCTTTCGCTATTTGGCCAATTCTCTGAATGTCAAAGGATCAGTCTACCTCATGATTAATTCCGGTAGTTAAAACAGTGGCTATTGTGGATCCATGATTATATGATGTCACGGAGATGCATTAAGCCCCCTTTTGCCAGAGAGTGGTTCATTTTCTTTTTATTTTGTAAAATTTCCTATTGCATTTGTAACGGTAAGCTGTTACTGCATAAAAGGGATAAATACATTTTAACACAGTGGTAGAGTAGCTGGCTAAGGTTTTGAAGATACTGGGTTTGAGTCTCACCTGTGCGATTTTGTCCGCTTTGGGTCGTATATTGACTGGAAAAACCTTTATGGAAAACTGGCTGACGTAATAAAACTTAAAAACCGTTGAAACGGCGTTATACACTTATTTTGGCAGCTCTTTAACTAGCGTGTACATGAATGGGTTTAAACAGGCAATTAGGGCCGCAGCTTTGTCCGCTATGGGTCGTATAATCAAGTCTAATGACAGGAAACGCCTGTGTAGTAACTGCGGAAGTCGGCTGATGGTGGCTTTTAAGATTCGTCCCATTAATGCCCGTCCCAAGTGAGAAAGCTAAGTGATCTCTCGATCTCGTTCTTTTTTTTCGCCATTCGGTTTACTTTGTACTGTCTCACTGTACAATTAGCAATGCAATCAAGCGAGAGTAGATTTAGTTTGAAAATGCTGTGACCGAATAGCAGTGTAGCTAAGCGTTTACTATGTTATAGGTAACATAACATGCTTTTGAGGACAGTGTAGATCAAGATCAGACTGCAAACAGCTTGCAGTCTGATCAATGATTAATAGTGGCGAAGTCTTCATTTATTTAGTGGTCTAATGTTAAGAAACTGCAGCCCAGCCTGCATTAAGCAACCAGCTAAGGAATGCCCAAAATATGGTTGCATGAGACAGGTGCTTGCTCAGTACAAGTACATTTTAAAGGCCCTATAGCGGCCGAAAGTAAACAATTTGGTGGCATAATGCATTTGAGCCTTGCTCTGGCAATGGGGGACTTAATGCATCTCCATGATGCATGATACCAAGCAAGCCATCAAATACTTACGGATCTGTAATAGCCACGTTTTTTAACAACTGACTTAATCATGAGGTAGACTTGGCCATGGACATACAGAAAATTGACAAATAGCGAAAGGTTTCGGCCCAGGGCAGCCTGCGCAGATTGAAAAGGCTAACCTGGGTCGATACTTTTCGCAGATGCATTAAGCCCCCTTTTCACAGAGCGTGAATTATTTGAATTTAAAACATACCATTTAAAAGTATGGAAACTACATGTATTGTGAAGATGACAATCTGCTCTTGTACTGTCAGTCGAAGTATTCGTTGCTAGCAGGAAAAAAAATCATATCAGGTAAAAAGTAATAAAATATAGAGCGACCTGGCAACTTTTAACCTAGTTCTAGATTTCATTTTTCTGCCAGCGACTAACGAAAATACCCTTCCGTACAGTAACAAACTGTCATTTTCCCAATGATTTACATACTTTTAAATGGTATAAATTAAATTTAGATGCATTTTAACACTGGCATGGTTTACTTTTGGCAGGTTTTGGGACGGAAACATATCCTTTCTCTGGGATATCGATATTTGCTTGCCAGTGTGACCTCATTGGCCCTTTCTGCGACATAGACGAAAACAGGCGCTTTTGGAGACGGCATAGATAAAGATCAGACTGCACAGAACATGCAGTCTAATCTTGGACCTGTACCATCCGTTTGTTGAGCCAAGACAATAATTTAAGATCTTTCCAAGTTGCAGTATTTTCATTCGTTGAAAGATGTTGAGTGTAAGTTATATATATTAGGTAGGCGCTGATAGAGTTAAACTGCTTCTTACGCGTTTAATGACATCTTCTATCGCAGAGAGGCAACTTTTCTATCGATTTCGATAAATTATTTTAATTTTGCGTTTGTCTCAATCTAATTTCGCGATGCGTTAATCATGGGACTATAGAAAACAGCCTTACGATTGACGGATCTTCTCTTTTCTGTTCGTTGAGCCCTTTACCAAAAAGTTGCGTATTCCGACGATCCTGAGAGAGAAGGCGTTTGAAAACATTGAGGGAAAAGGAGAAAATGCTGGTAACCAGCATTTTCTCCTTTTCCCACAATGTTTTTCTAACCTTTCAGAAACAAAATTTCACTATTTCAGCCACATCTATTTTGTCGTCTGCAAGTTCTCTCAATATGAACCGAATCTAAAATCCTGTCGTCATGTAAAGGGTCAAATTACCTCGCACACCTGATGCACTCAGCTACCTGGACTTTTAATAAACCACTCTAGGCTTCTGGAAGAAGGGGGGGGGGGCATGTATGAAAATTCCGATATCGTATATTTTCTGTTACCATGGTAACACAAACTGGAATAAAAATCCGATCCGCGGTATACGTCCATATAGGGTAGATTTGATTGAAACTTTAAGCCTATCATTTTACGTTTTTATTCTTGTTTGCCGACTGGAAGCAATTGCCAATAATTTTCGGTTACCTGCGCGGAGGGATATTTTCCCCTTAAGCTCGAAATAATTACTCAGGTATGATGAGTGTGCTGGTCATTTAACCGATGTCTTTACTTCGCAGATTTTCTGGGTTTTTTTTTTATTAAAAATTAAATGACGGTAGCGTAGGAGTTATTATCTTCCGCTAGATGGCATTTGACAAATTCAGATTTATCTGATTTGAGCATCTGAGCACAGAACCGGACTACTTTTCAAGGCCGCAACCAATGCTGCGAATTTCAAAATGATATATACGTTTACTCACTACAACGCTACCTGGTACGATTCATCCAGCCAAGGTTAACTAGCATATAACCTAAGCACCAGTCATTTATAAATGCAGCTCATGTAACCTTGGAAAATAGCCCCGGTATAAGCCCAGCATGGTGGGTACGTTATTCTTGTTGTCAGTTTGTTGCACAAGTCCCGTTTTTCCCAATGTCCATATTCAGAAACTGTATACAGAGATTTGCAGTAAACATTGGTATTCTATAAAATTACTTTTCCAGTTTGAAATTATGATATTTTGAAGAAAATTATAACGAAAAGCTGGCTTGATATTTCCACAGGCGTATTATTTATAGCCATTTTCCGCATGCTTTTTTTGGGGGCGCAAATTTACACACCGTGTATTAATATTTATCCCGTACAGGATAGTGATGCGTCATAACAGACAGGTCAATCTTCGAAGAATATAATGCGCAGACAACCGTGTAGGAGTAGAGCATCGGCCTTTAACATCTAAGATTTCGGGTTTGAATCCGATGATGAGCGGGGTCATTTTTTTTAACTAATTAAAAAACCACGCGAGAGCTCTGGTTAAAGATTCCTAGGAGCAATCATTGAGAGTGGTCAAAATAGGTTGTAAGACCTTGTTCCGCAATCGATGTGAAGGGGGTACAATGCATCTACAAAAATCATCGACCCATGTCAGCCTGCGCAGTCGGCGCAGGATGACATGGGTCGAAACTTTTTGCTACTTGTAAATTTTCTGCATGACCATTCTATCTCCAGACTCAGTAGCTTGTCATATAATGGATTTATGGATCCACAATTATGTCATGGCGGACTTGATAAACTGCATCACGTACAGCTTTTAAACGCCCTCAAAGTTTCCCGGGTCGCTGCTCATATATTTAAACTAGACTATTGTCAATTATTTCAAGATTTCACAACAGTAAAGATTACCGTCTGTGCGGTTTATTCTTGCTTTGTTTGCTTTCATACGACATGAGATAACTCAAGGCGACACATTGTAAATGGTATCATAGTTTAAAAAATAATTCTTTAAGTCCGGGAATCAGAAGGTTTATGAAAGGAGTATGAGAAAATTTAGAATGGTTGCTAATAAGGGACCGTGAGTTTGTCTAGTCGTACGCGAAGATGTTTTATCCACAAATAATTTTAGTTGCCTTCGTAGTCTACTTCTTAATCAAAAAGTAAAAATATTTCTAATCTACTAAACCATTCGAATTCGGTTCAGCCAATTAGGAAATGCGTAACCTGAAAATTTCGTAAATTCTTGGAAAAATAGAATTAGAACGCAATTTAGAATGAGCCATGCTCTGTGAAAAGGAGGTTTAATGCATCTGCATAAAGTATCGACACATGTCAGCCTGCGCAGTCCGCGCAGGCTGACATGAGTCGAAACTTTTTGCTATTTGTCAGCTTTCTGTATGTCAAAGGATCTGTTTGCCTCATAATTCAGTCGGTTGTTAACCAAAATAGATTTTATATATCCATAATAATTATATGATGACTTACTTGGTATAATGCATCACGTAAAGTGCATTTAACCTTCTTGTGCCAGAGCACGGCTCGAATGGTTGGTGTATACAGCTCATGAGGTTGTTTTAGTCGTGCACGAAGTTGTTTCATACGCCTTTTTCTGTTCAGAACGGGCCAGTCATATGAAATGCTGGTTTCTTCGATTTCTCTGTTCCACAGGTGTCTTACGTCACCCACAGACCTGCATTCCCTGCTCCGTATTCACCAACCATTCTAAATAGCACTTTTAATCTTACTCTAAATCTAGAAAGTAACGCAAGTCCTGATTGGGTAAACCAATTATTTGTGTTTCAAAGTAACGCAATTTCTGGTTGGCTTAACCATTTGGTTTAGCCAACCAGAGATAGTGTTACTTTGAAATGTAGAAAATCCTTGAACACTATATAAGAATGCAATTTAGAAGGGTTGGTCAATACGACCTAAGGAGTTTCTCCATTGGTACTACATAAAACCCTCTTTCCAAGCCACCGCTTGCTTATCCACACGTACAAAGTCAAAACAATATGTTGCGGTTGAAGACGAACGAATCTCGACGTAACGATTTTCCTCGGTACTCGGGAAGAGACTAGGGGGAGCCGGGATTTGAACTTCCAAGCCTTTGATTGCAAGCCTAAGGTCTAGCCATTGAACTTCCGGGACTCGACGCAAAGGCAAAAGTATAATGGGATACTAGGAATGGTAATAACAATGTGGTTGCCAGGACAACGCGAAATTTATTATTTTGCAAGGAAACACCATACCTTCTCGGAGACAATGCCCAAGTATTCTTCGTCGTTATTTTTTTTCATTGAATACCAGGGCAAAATGAAGACAGAACTTGATACTTTCAAGATGGAGCTTAACTCTTTACCAGTCGACAAATCTTTAGATTTTGGATTCGTCCATTTTGAAAGCATTTCCAGACGAAAAAAAAACTAAACTCAAACTTGGTTTAACTCTTTACCAGACGACAAAATTTTGGACATGTCCAAATTGAAAACATTTGCAGACGACAAGTTCAAGGTGGCTCAAATGACAAAAGTAATCCTTGATAGAGTATAAAACATTGTTGGAAAAGGAGAAAATGCTGGTTACCAGCATTTTCTCCTTTTCCCACGATGTTTTCAAGAGTTCTGTTCTTCAGGAGGGTCGTAAAGACAGGGGACCGTGTGGTTAAAGAAAGGTTTACTGCTTGTATATTTCTCATTAGGATAACAGACAAAATAGGAACATTTTCATTGATCGAGTGAATGATCCTCCAAGGTAGTAACGGGCTCTCTTGCTACCCACTCGAATCTCAACTTATGTAACTAATTAACCTATTAAATTCTACGCACAGACGGCATTTTTTTAGTTTTCTTGCATCAGAACTGGTTTTGAAAAACATTGTGCCATAGAGAAAAAAATGTTTAATTATTCAATCACTACCTACAGGCGAATTTTTGTCGCCTTGCATCAGACCCCCGAGTTTCAAAACATTGTGGAAAAGGGATATATTTGTCGTAAAAAAACAATTTTATACGAGCCACGCTCTGTGAAAAGTGAGGTTTATGCATCTGCGAAAAGTATCGACCCAGGCCAGCCTGCGCAGTCCGCGCAGGCTGACCAGGGCCGAAACTTTTCGCTATTGATCTATTTTCTGTATGTCCAAGAACAATTCTACATCATGATTAAATTTTTAAAAAATGGCTATTATGGATCCATAATAATGTGATGAATTGCCTGGTATCATGTATCACGGAGGTGCATTAAGCCCCCTTTTGCCATAGCTTGGCTCATATGTTTGCAGTTCCTTATGTCATGGCCGGCATAACTGAATAGAATTGGGATAGGCTGGCCAAAATGTTAGGGTGCTTTGAGAGAAAGTAGCAACACTATGGAAATGATAGAAGTATCCCTCTCAGGCCTCAGACCTTACCAAGTGAAGTGGTAGACTGGTATCAGTCCGTTAAATAGAGCATTTTAAAATTGCAAAAGAAAAACACATATTTCTGTAGTTTTACTATAATTGTGTACCTTGCTTATTAGAATGACTAAAATGCAGGGCCTGAAAGACAGGCTAAGTGGAGATGGTGTAGGGTTCACAATCCGGGTGCTCCGACTTTGAATTTCATCCGAGGCGCATATTTTTTTTCATACGATTCAGCTTGGGCAAGACACTTCAGATCCCTAGCCTAGTACTGGTGAAACCCAGGACACGCGAAGTATCGGACTCTCTTTCAGCTCGCTCGAGAGTCGCCTTGCATTAGAACATTTTAGAAAACATGATGGCAAAAATAGAAATTGGTTGCAACTAATGATTCTTTTCTATTTTCCGGCGTAGCTGAATGTGCTGGCTTTTGACCTACTTTTTGGTACCGATAACAAATGGATTAATAGAAATTTGTGATTGGTCAAATATGTAGCCATGTTTATTCTAAGGGCCCCTACCTATTTGCTGGCAAATTAAAGCTGTCTACCTTTTTTAAAGATATTTATTGTTTATTTTTATGGAGAAGGATAGAAGTATCATTAATAGAAGATGTAGGATTCCCAAGCAGAAGAGTCTGGGATTTTCATCCTTATTCGAGGCGCTTGATTTTTTGTGGGAGTGAGCAAGACCTGAGTCTAAGCCTAGAACAAGTGGAACCAGAGCTGTTGCCGTGATATTATCAAATAAAGTTGAAATCGGAATAAGTCAAAACGTATCAAATAATCAATTAATCACATACAGAATATGGTAGAATTGGTCACTGGTTATGAAAATGAATTATGATTCTCCTACTAGTAATCATTCATTTATAGTCATGTAATATGTGATTTTTTCCCTCTTTTTTTTATCATTTCAAGAAATGTATTCACTCTTTTTTCGCTCTTATCACTTGAATTGTTAATTGCCATTACCATGTCAGTGAATACTCGTAACTGGAACAAAATTGTCGCACAAAAATAATAATAATAAAAAAAAAAAAAACAGTGCAGTGTTAGAAAGCCAAAAGTAAAAATGGGCGACTCTAAAAAATGAAATTTCGGAAAGGGAATAATCGTATCTAAGTTGAGAGTGGTCAGATCTTTCTGCCTATAGTCATTTGATTATTATGCATATTGTACAGTTTTGTAAATTTTGTTATAGACTTACTTGGCAATAAAATATGTTTAAACGAACAATAACTTGGTCCTGGGAGTTTAAAGTTGTCATATATGGCTTGCAACATGCGAAAAGGGGCATTCGGACATTTACGTAAAGTGTCGTCTCGGATCAGCCTGCGCAGTCCGCGCAGGCTAATCCGAGACGGCACTTTACGACTACATTAGATTTTGTGATACAGTAGACTTGCAGAAAACAGAAAATTACATAAAAACGGAAAGTGTCGTTTCGGATCAGCCTGCGCGGACTGCGCACACTTTACGCAAATGTCCGAATGCCCCTTTTGGCTTGTTGCAGGCCATATAAAGAACAGTCCTCACTTTAACCTGCTAAAAAACTGAAATAAAACTTTCAAGTCGATAGTAAAAACCAAGATATTGCTATTTTAAAGTTACTTTTGGTGAAAAATATTTCCATATCGGACAAAGTAGATTCAAGATCAGACTGCACTTTCTGTGCAGTCTGATCTTGATCTAAACTGTCCGCAAAAAATCATTAAGTCGCGCTTAGCAGCCAAAGAACTATAATAAATCGTTCCTGTGTTTTCGAAGTTCAGCCGCTCAACTACCTTGAACAAGTATTTAAGGGAGGGTTATCTAAAGCAAAACACAAAATCCTTTTAATAACATAAAAAATAATGCCAGAAAAGTAGCTTTTGCATGTTAGCAGTATTGATTGTCAAAAGTTAACGGAGACTTCTGCATATTCCGTGAACACACTTCGGGATTAGAAATTTTAAAGAAAAAACATCAAAAGGTCGGTTATTAGTTTTGGATATTTACATGTCTTCTTGTCAATATATAAGTTTTAAGCCATATTTTCGGCCAATAGAAAGTCTTAAAGACTTGTTTAGTCACATACCACTTGGCTTGCAACAGCGAAAAGAGGCATTCGGACATTTACATAAAGTGTCGTCTCGGATCAAGCTGCGCAATCCGCGCAGGCCAATCCGAAACGACACTGTCCGTTTTTACGTAATTTTCTGTTTCGCGCAAGTCTACTGAAGCACAAAATCTAATGTAGTCGTAAAGTGCCGTCTCGGATTAGCCTGCACGGACTGCGCAGGCTGATCCGAGACGACAATATACGGAAATGTCCGAATGCCCCTTTTCGCTTGCTGCAAGCCACTTTATACATCGATGTGTAAAACCTTTGTTTGTATTGGAGCTTTAACGCTTTTTCAATAGCTTAGGTCATATCACGGCGGTCAGTGCACGTGTTTCCTGGTTTTCTCACACCAATACTGACACAACTGTCTTTCCAAGCTACTGACTACTTTTCTAACATGTATCAGAGGTGAGAGGCGATAAATCGCCGGAACGAAAGTTTGCCTCAACCAGGTACCGAACCCGCAACCACCAGGCAACTGTATAAAACCTCTCACTAACTTTGATGGAAAGTAAGCTACCGTCGCTTTGAAAAATTGGACAAAACTTTGCGAATCTTTCAAAGAATTTTTTTTTTAAATATATGCAGCCCTAAACTAGAATTTCTTGCCGTAAAAAACGAGATATGTGCCAGTGCAAGCAACAGGTTACATTCTTCTCAGCGTTCGGATTGCCGATGGTAAAATCTGATTTTTTTTCTTCTTCTTCTCGTGAACGCAAATTTGTCTTGCAAGATCCGATATCTGCCCAACTATTTCAATTAGAACAAAAATGGATGCGACCGGATTCTCTCATTAAAATGTAAATCTTGTTAGTGCGTTAATGAAGCTGAGGAAGGAAGATCGATAGCGCCTTTAAAATTGTCCCAGTCTACTTTTATGTCCTGTTTGCGGATCATTTAGCTCGGAGGACTTTTAGATCACAGACTAAAGATGGTTGATGAAATGAAAGCGAGGCTCTCACGCGATCGGACCGTCATTTTCTAGAACCCTTCAAGTCGGAAGTCACGTGACGTGATTTTTTTTCCTTCCAAGCAAATAGAGTAAAATGGATCGTCCCCCTAAGAACCCGGACAACTTTGAATCAATTTCTGTTGACATAAATAAGTGATGCTCTGTGAAAAGGGAGATTAATGAATCTGCAAAAGGTACCGACTCATGTCAGCCTGCGCAGTCCGCGCAGGCTGACATGGGTCGATACATTTTGATACTAGTAATTTTTTTTTCATGGCAAAGGACTATTCTACCTTACGATCCAGTCGATTGTTCGACTAAATCGATTTCATGGATCTATGATTATGTGAAGATGTGCTTGGTACAATGCATCACGGAGATGCATTAAACCATCTTTTACCAAGGCATGGTTTATACGCAGAAGACGACTTTGAAAATATCTTAGTAAAATATAGTTAAATAAACCTAAGGTATACCATATAATTATTTGGATAATTATTTTCAATTTGGACAGGTCTATGACAATACAGGTTACTTGCTAAGTGTAAGTGGCTACAAGAATAGGTTTTACTGTATTTGATAAATAGTTTCTTTTGAAAAAGTAAAACTGTCTGTGCAGCCTGATTTTGACCTACGCCGTCTGCAATAGCTATCTAAGTCGCTTGCTATGAAAGATATGTAACCAGCTCTGTCGACAGGGTGCGAACCAAGTTTGATCCCCGTTTGCAAAGGCGGTCACTAGAATTACAATACAATAGAAAAAGTTTATTGCATGAAACACTATTATTTTATGTTTACAGAAAAAAGTTAAACATTAAAGTGAAAAGAATTTAGAGTTAGTAATCCATTCAGAATGGTTGGTGCATTCGGCCCCTTATCATTTCACATTCATCACCTTTGTCTAAATCAATGACAAAACAAGACCAAACCAGCCTTACCAGATATTGCATGTCAGGTCCATAATACAATCGCGGCATGGGGGTGACACACTGCAGCTGACGGTGATCGGCTCCCAAATAAGGCAATAATGGGAGATTTACAGCCACATTATTGTCCGCAAGCCCCGCTGCCTGACATGACCAGCGCTTGGGGGGAAAAAGTCACTTCAAACAGTTATTGACATTGTGTTCGCCACGCTCCCTAACTTTTTATCAAACGATCTCGCATTTTAGCGACACTGAAAAGAAAGTCTTTTTAAAACATACTGGTAAGAGGACCAAAATGTTTTGTACCATTCAAATGACAAATTGGAGCCACATCTAATAATTCGTCTTCAAATGCTTTCAATTTGGACATGGCTAAACGTAATCTGGTAAACAGTTGAAGAACCTGTTACCAAACAATCCAAAACAAGCGCAGACGACATAGAGGCATGATATACTACTCAAAATTTGCTAGGGATCACCATCTTAGATTCAACTGATATGTATGTGTGGCCTGCATCAGGTATGACTTTTCAATATGTGACATTGTCTCACTGATGAAATAAACCATCTGAGAAAATAAATATTTTTTTTCAGCTAAACTGTATTTTTGTAACACATACGCGTATTGAAATATCTAAATGGCTTCTATCAAAGTTTGAGTAGTATATAATTCTGAAAGCATGTGAGAATAAAGGAAGAAATGGGAAAACCTGAGCATCCTTCAATTTGTTTCAGCAGGAAACTTATTTAGATCCATAAAATGAATCCGACCGACCGACCGACCAATCAACAGACCGACCGACTTGAATAACCTTACTTGAATTATCATACTTGGATTATCTTACTTGAATTAGTTATTTACTTACTTAGATTACTCACCAAAATTACTTGTTTAGCTTACTTACTTGAAGTACTTGTAGATAACAATACATTCACAAGGTGCGACTTCCAACTTTCGTGTACTAAAATGTACTTTACTGTACTTAATCAACTCTCTTCACTACCAAATGACTGGCGACTTAAGATTTTTTTAAGGATGGATTAGGCCACAAACAACCTGCACAGAACTTGAAGTCTGGTCTTAGATCAACACCATTCACTGCGTAGTGCTACGCGTGACTCAAAATCATGTAAAATGTACTAGTAGTAGAAATCCCTTGTATGACCTCGAAAAAAGAAAAAAACCAAATTCATTTACGTGGAAAAAAAGAGGAAAACTCTCAGCTGCTATGCATGACTCAGCGCGCTTTAGCGATGTCATTTAAGATCAGACTGCACCGAAATTGCAGTCTGATCTTTAATCTACGCTGTTAAATACAGTTAATAGTTTCCGGTGAAAAGAACTTTTACAAAAGCAGTATTGATATTTACGCTGCTAGGCTCGATTCGCTAACCTTTTGTCGACAGCGTAGATCAAGATCAGACTGCACAGAACGTGCAGTCTGATCTTGGATCTACACTGTCTGATAAGGACATATCTTTTCTCCAAAACTAGCTTAGAAATAGGAAAAAATGGGTTTTTTACTATCGGCTTGAAAGTTTCATTTCTTTTATTTAGTCGGATGAAGATTAAGATTTATACTATTGGCTTGACCATGTTGTTAAGTTTATTTAGCAAGTTATCTCTTTTAACACCATAGGCGAAAACAGGGCCTTTTTCGGACAGCGCAGATCAACATCAAGATCAGACTGCATAGAAGGTGCAGTCTGATCTTGTTTCTATTCCGATAAGATAAAAGTCGTTTAGTCGATTGTACTTTTCAGTCGTCGAAAAAGGTCCAGTTTAAGATTTGGTGTTGGCCTCATAAATAGTACAATCATTATTATTATTACTATTATTATTATTGTTGTATTGTGTTTAACGCCGTTTTCAACATTATTTCGGTTATATCGCGGCGGCCATTGCACCTATCCATTATTTCCCAGAGTTTCTTTTACCAGTACTCCGCAAAATATTCTTTCTAAGCCACTGGCTGCATACCCATATAACCATCGTCGAAACAGTGATCAGCTGTGAGAGAGGAATGAATTCTGTCTCAATGACTATCATCAATCCTCGAAAAGAAATTAGCCAAGCCAGGGATCGAACCATCGACCCCCTGTTCTTGAGTCCTGTACGAAACCGACTGAGCTACCGGGGCTCGGCATTAGTAGTACAAAAAAAGGTCCACTTAGTACAGAAGAATACTCTGAAAGATACATATGACTCATGCTCTGTGAAAAGGGGTTTTCAGCTTCTGATGGGTACATATGGCTTGCAACACGCGAAAAGGGGCATTCGGACATTTGCGTAAAGTGTCGTCTAGGATCAGCCACCGCAGTCCGCGCAGGCTAATCCGACACGGCACTTTCCGTTTTAATATAATTTTTTGTTTTGCGCAAGTCTACTGTATAGCACAAAATCGACTGTAGTCGTAAAGTGCCGTCTCGGATTAGCCTGCGCGGACTGCGCAGGCTGATCCGAGACGACATTTTACGCAAATGTCCGAATGCTCCTTTTCGCGTGTTGCAATCCATATGAGTCATGCTAGTGAAAAGGAGGCTTGATGAATCTACAAAAATTATCGACCCATGTCAGCCTGTGCAGTCCGCGCAGGCTGACTGGGGTCAAAACTTTTTGCCACTGGTATTTTCTGCATGTCAAAGAATCGGTTTAACTCATGATACAGCCGGCTTTTAGACAAAGATCCATATCATACGATAGGTTGCTTGGTATAATGCGTCACAGGGATTCCTTAAATCTGAGTCATGGTATGTGAAAAGGGGTTGTAAAAAATAATCCGTGAAAAGTATCGACCGGGTCAGTCTGCGCAGTCCGCGCAGGCTTACCCCGATCGAAAATGCCTTCTATTCGTCAATTTTCTGCATGTCCAAGGACCCAGCCTACCTCATGAAACGGTCGGTCGTTAGACAAAAATGGATTTTATGGATGTGATGACTTACTGGGTATAATTCATCGAGGAAAAGCATTTAACTCCCTTTTGCCAGAGCATGGTTCATCTCTTTTTCCGAGAACGCTGCTAGTATCACAGTATACCATAAACTGAAAACATCTCCCAAAATACAGAGAAATGAACAGATTTCGGTGTTCGGTGAATAATACGCTCGTAACTTGAAAACAAAGACGAATATCATTTCTTTTGTGAATGTTTATCTTTTTCCGCCAAAGACCGTTAATAATGGATATAGATAACAAATGAAGTTCGGCTAATTATGATTTGAAATAGAAGATGAAAATCATCTCCTCCGTATATTTTTATCTTTTTTCCGCCAATGTCTTGTACAAGTGGATGCGGATATGTATGTATGTTGAGCGGCTATTTTTGTGTGATAGCTTCAAGGCGATTACACTGCCGAAGTTCCGTTCATCTGAAGTATAAAATCAGACTTCCTGATAGTCAAGCCGCTTGAACGAATGAATTGAGCCATGCTCTGGCAAAAGGGGGGCTTAATGTATCGCCGTGATTTATGATATCAAGCAAGTCTTTACATAATCATGGATCCATAAAATCCATTTTATATAACAACCAACTGAATCATGAGGTACACAGGTTGTTTGACATGCAGAAAATTGACCAAAAGCGAAAAGTTTCGGTCTAGGTCAGCCTGCGCAGACTGCCCAGTTGACCTGAGTTTTCGTTTTTCGCAGATGCATCAAGCCCCTTTTCACAGAGTATCGCTCAATTATTCTTCACACTTTGTGATATTTAGATTAAAGGTCTTTTTGTTCTTCTTGAACTGGACCCTTTGGACCAACATCCAGATACTGAGATATCTGTGATACAAATGAATCGGTAACGCTCGACATTCTTCGTCAAATAACCTCGGCATATTCCGTATGTGATCTTCGGGACGGATACTTCTCGGCATATTCTGCACATGTGTCTGCACTTGTAAAGCTCATACAATCAGATAGGTATCGAAAGAGAGCTCAGACTTCAGGAAAGTGCAGTCTGATCTTAGTTTTCTTTTTGCTTGAAAGTAATCAAATGTCACGATGCTTTAAATTTTGAATAACCTTTTAAGTGTTAATTGAATGAAATAAACGTTTCAAGTCGACAGAACAAATAGAATCTAAAAAATCAATTTCAAAGTTCTTTTCACCGGGAAAATCTCACAAACAATATTGAACAGCATGGATATAACACCAGTCTGCAATTTCCGTGCAGTCTGATCTTCTTCCACAATATGATGAAAATCGCGCTGAGCAGCGCTTAACCCCTAGGCTGTTTAGTGCGACTTCCTGACTTTTGCGGGCAGTGTAGATCAAGATCAGACTGCACAGAACGTGCAGTCTGATCTTGGATCTACACTGTCCGACAAGAAGATTTTTTTTACCAAAAATTAAGTTTAAAATAACATTATTCGTGAATTTACTATCGGCTTGAAAATTTTTATTTACTCTAATCTACAGGATAAGGCTTAACAGAGTAAAGGTTAAATACAATATTTCTACGTGTTACTGTTACCATACAATGATTTATCTTTTACTAAATGATACCGTGATTTTATAGACCTGAGAAAGAAGGCTTTTGAATTTATTGTTGGAAAGGTGAAAATGCAAACAGCCAGCATTTTCTCCATCGGCCACAAGGTGAATTCTGTCATTCTAACCGCGTTTAATTGGTCTTCAGCAATTACTTTAAAGACTTTAAAGACGGTCAAATTCTAAAATCGTCCAGAACTAGGTAGTGCTCTGTGAATTGGGGTTTAATCCATGTGCAAAAACGATCGACACAGGTCAGCCTGTGCAGTCCTCGAAGGCTGACCTGTGTCGGAATATTTTTTAACTGTTAACTTTTTTTTTGCATCGACAGGATCATTCTACCTCAGGATTCAGCCGGTTGTCGAACAAAATGGTTTTGATGGATTCATAATCATGTGATGTCTTGCTTCGTATAATGCTTCACAGTCGCCACTTTTTTTAACAAACGACTTAGTCACATAACAAACGACTTAGTCACATAAGGTAGAATGGTCATTGAACATGCAGAAAATTGACCAATAGCGAAAAGTTTCGGCCCAGGTCAGCCTGCGCGGACTGCGCAGGCTGACATGGGTCGATGCTTTTTCGCAAATGCATCATGCTCCCTTTTCACAGAACAGGGCTCATATTATATTTAGCGTTGATAGATATAAGACTGAAAGCATTTCCCCCAAATGAGAGTTCGAATGTATGATTTCTTTGAAATGACATCTGCTTTTAAGCGACAGGCTGTATCTATATGATTAGACCTTACCAAACGAAAAATTTCAGACCTTTTTTGAAAGCATTTGCAGACAACAAAATTTTGAAACTGGAACAAATGAATTTGAATTTTTTTAACATGGTAGAAAATATTGTGGGAACAGGAGAAAATGCTGAATATCAGCATTTTCTCCTCTTCCTACAATGTTTTTTTTTTTTTCAATTCCTCTTCTTCAATGGTCAGTGGTGAGAGAGGAATCAATCCTGTCGCAATGACTATCATCAATCCTCGGAAAGAAATTGGAAATTAGCCGAGCCGGGAATCGAACCAGCGACCCCCCGATCTCAAGTCATGTACAATACCGACTGAGCTACAGGGGCTAGGCTGGAACAAATGAACTTGACTTTTTTGACATGGTAAAAAATATTGTTGGAACAGGAGAAAATGCTGATTACCAGATTTTTCTCCTTTTCCCGCAATGTTTTCAAAAGTCCTCTTTTTCAGTGTCGTGAAAACACTGGATTGACTGGAGAGTCCCCTTTACAAACAAACCCGCGTTTTGACGACCCTTATAAAAATGTCTTTCGAAATTCTTGTCGAAAAATGAGATTATGTTAGTAACCAGGTTTTCTTCCCTTTCCTACAATGTTTGTACCCTATAAATTTATAATAAATTTTAAGCCAACTGCACCTTGTTGTCTGCAAACGTTTTAAATTCGGATACGTCAATAATTTTGTCGTTTGGTAAATAGTTAAAGTACATGCAGATGTAGTAAAGACAAACCTTATTGTATCCCTTAATCAAGCGACCCCATCTTTTTACGACCCCGACATTGATTGATTGTATAGTGTTTAACGCCGTTTTCTACATTATTTCAGTCATATCAGGGCGGCCAGTACACCTATCCTTGCTTTTCTTGGAGTTTCTTTTGCCAGTACTCAACACAATATTCTTTCCAAGCCACTGCTTAATTTGCTTTTCAACATAACCATCGTCGAAACAATGGTCAGCGGTGAGAGAAGAATGAATCCTGTCGCAGTGAATATTATCAATCCTATGAAAGAAATTGGCCGAGCCAGGGATCGAAACCACGACCCCTTTTTTCAAGTCCTGCACGCTACCGACTGAGCTACCGGCTCGGCAGTAAAGACAAACCTTATTGTATCCCTTGATAAAACGACCCTGTCTTTTTACGACCCGGAAAAACACGGTTTTTTGAAAACAAAGCGGACAAAAGAAAAACTCAGCAGTTAATGGCTAGCTTTTTCGTCCTTTCTCACAATGTTTCTACCTTGTGAAAGTTGTCGGCAATTGCTTTCGATACGGACGCGAAGAAAACTTTGTTGTAAGGTAAAGATTTTTATGGTGAATATTAGATTAAATTTTTACCGAACAATCCTGACTTTCTAGACCCCTAGGAATAAATGCTTTAAAAGCATTGTGGAATAAGGAGAAAATGCTGGTAACCAGTATTTTCTCCTTGTCTCACAATGTTTTCTACTCTTTGAAAGAAACATTCAACCCTTTGAACCCCAATAATTCTTTTTTTCCCGGAAATGCTTTCAGTTTGGACAAGTCTACAATTTTGTTGAGTGGTAAAGCACTAAGTAGCCCAATCATATAATTATGATCTTTCTTTGTAATCATGATTTAAACCTAATTTTGAAAATAGTTTTGTCTGATTTAACGGAAGGTCGTTTCGACCGGTAACTACATATTTCCCGTAGATGTAAATCTAAATCTTAACTTTTACTTGAACAATAACTGTTCGTTGTATTTTTCTAATTTATGACATACATCTTTTAACTCCTTACCAAACGATATAATTTTAGTCTGGTTCATATTGACAACGTTTACTTATGACAACTTAAATGTATCCATAGCTCAAATGTTAGGGTACATCTGTTAGAAGGGGTAGAAAACATTGGTGGGGAAAAGCAGAAAATGCTGGTTACCAGCATTTTCTCCTTTTCCCAAGCAATGTTTTGGAAAAATCGTCTTTCCCAGGTTTGTTAAAACTTTGGATTTTTGTAAGTGAAAACCAGTATTTTCTCATTTTCCACAGATGTTTTTTTTTTTAAATTGTCGTCTTTCTCAGGTTCGTTAAAACTTTGGGTTTTGTAAATGAAAACCAGCATTTTCTCCTTTTCCCCACAACGTTTTCTCCTCCTCCAAAGACAAGTTCTATTATTTGAGCCGCATTAAATCTGTCATTTGTAAATTCTTTTGGTTTGGAGAAGTATTGAATTTCCCACAATTGGTAAATTGAAACAAAGTTTAGTAGGGACAAGCAATTGCTGCTTTTTCTTCAATATTTTCTTGACAATAAGAGAAAAGTGTACTCCATACTTTCAAAGTTTAACGTTCTCCTTTGGGTATTTTTTCTCGTTCTTGGTTGGTCTAAAATGAACCCAAGTGTAATGGGGTTATGTTTAAAATGTGTGGTCGGTCAAAGTGTTTATCGCTGGCAGAGAGAAGACGTTTGAAATCATGTAAAAAGTAATCAGAAGACAGGGCGGCTTGGCAACTTTTGATCTAGTTTTAAAATTTATTTACGTATCGGCTACTAAAATGATTGGACCGACCGTACATTGACAGATTGTCATCTTCACAATAATTTCCATACTTTTAAACTCTCTACCAAAGGACAGAATTTTGGACTGAACAAAACTGAAAGCATTTGCAGATGACAAATTAAAAATTGCTAAAATGATTATTTTCTCTTTGATATAGTAGCAAAATATTGTGGGAAAAAGAGAAAATGATGGTCACCAGCATTTTCTCCTTTTCCCACAATGCTTTTAAAAGCCTTAATCGTTAGAGCCGTTAAAAGTCGGTATTGTATGGTAACGGTTCAGTTAAATGGCATGGTTTAATCTATATGCTTTTTAACACCCGCATCGTCTACTTTTGGCCGCTACTGGGCCTTTTTTTTCCACTGTTATGACCAATACAAGACTCTACAGAGGCGGACTAATTTTATTTTTATCCATTAAGGATAGGGCACCCTAATGGGGTTCGTGTAACATCTCCTTTCATCCCCAAAATCGTACGGATCGGCTAAGACTCAGGTAATCCGTAATCGATGCGGGGAAGCAGCGTGTATCGGCCGATCGATTACGAATTACCCGAGTCTTAGCCGAATCCGTACGCTTCTTCGGCGATGAAAGGCGATGTTACACGAATCCCATTAGGGTGCCCTATCCTTAAAATACACCGACTGTATTTACCTGGTATTTGATGCTTTCATGCCATGTTAAAAGGGAGCTATTTAGAAGTTGAGTTACTTTCAAATTAAGAAAATGTTGGACGATAAGAGTAAAGAATGTTTTCAAGAACCGTTGATGAATATCGACCCTGGTCTTGGAGATGTTTAAATTCAGTTTGTATGATTTCACCCTTTCGACACTCGATGCGAAAACATTATTGCCGGTGTAATGCAGAGAAATGACCCTCCCCTACAAAATGACCCACGGGTCATTTCACTACGTAGAGGAATGACCGGGGTCATTATTCTACGTAGAGAAATGACCCTTGGGTCATTTTGTAGGGGAGGGTCATTTCTCCGCATTACACCGGCGGCATAGATTAAGATAAGACTGCAATGTGCAGTCTGGTCCTGGATCTATATCATCTGCAAATGCTGTAAATAAGCTTTTCAACGCCATAAGCTAAAACAGTGGCTTTTGCGGTCGTTATAGATCAAGATCAGACTGCACAGGACGTGCAGTCTGATCTTGGATCCATAACGTCCGCTTGTATTGCCAGGCTTATTACTTAAAAATCTTTCTGAGCTACAGTAAACTGTATTTTTCGCCCTTGAAAGATATTAGTTTATATAATTTGGCTCTCAAAGAGTTAAGGACAGATATAAAAAAGATGTATTAAAAATGTCGATAGTTGGCATGAATATACAGTTTACGAATAGATATGTGTATAAACATCGTAATAAAGGAACAGTACGTCCATGAGCAATATCTCCTTTTGTTAAACATTTTTAAATGTTCTGTTTCCAGAATGGGAAGGTGGATAATCTTAACAACTTGATCAAGGTTACATTTGCCTCACGTGACGAGATTTTTAATGTGACAAAATGAGAGATTTCGTGCGAATCAATGCTCTACATCCTCTGACAGAACTATCCCATCACTTCAACCGGTGCTAGCATCACGCGAGATCGCGGCGGCCTTTGGGAGAAATCCTTATCCCCGTTGCCGGATATCCGGTGAAGAGGACGAAAAAAGTAGAGTTTATCCAAATGAACCGACTCTTAGTTACCGTTTCTAGACGCGTGACTTGTCTCGCTGTCACTGACAGTAGCTCTGTTTCTTTAGTACTAAATGCCGTTCTCAACAACGTCTTATTATATTACTGCAATTAGTGCACCTTTCCTTTCAATTCTTGAGTTTCTTTACAAGAACTATGCACAACACTCTATCAAAGCCGTTGGCTGCTTGCCCACATGGAGAAGTTCGAAACTTTGTTCAACCTAAATAAAGCGCGTTGCAATAACGTTCATCAGTCCTAGAAAACAGTTAGGGACTAGCCGGGATTCTTTGTCTTTAATGTAACAATTGCTGCCAAAAGAAAACAAACAAAAAAACGGGTGTCAAAATACATTAACTTAAGTCATACAATCTAAAAGTATGGAAATTATTGTGGAGATACACAACCTGTTATTGTGCAGTCGGTCCAAGTGTTAGTCGCTGGCAGAGAAATTTATTTCAAAACTAGTTTAGAGTTGCCAGGTCACTCTATTATTTGTTTACTTTTTGCCTGATTTTGAGATTCATTTTTTTGCAAGCGACTAACACTTGGGCCGACCATACAATAACAGATTTTCATTCTTTTGAAAGGTATGATTTAACATTAAGTGCATTTAAACACTTTCACTGCGCTTTTGGCCGCTATTCGGCCTTCAATGGTCCATACCAAATATACCCTGAAAACAGAGGGACTTTATTCTAACTTATTCATCATCGGATGTCTCAGTGCGTTTTATGACAGGACGAATTCCTGAGCTATGCATATGTAGCAACCCTAGGCCGTTGGATCTGTCTAACTTTCTAGACGCCAAATACAAGAGCCATGCTCTGGCAAGATGGGGGGGTTAATGCATATTCGTGATGCGTGATACCTAGCAAGTCATCACATAATTATAGATGCATAAAATTCATTCCGTCTAACCATCGGCTGAATCCTTAGACGGGTCCTTGGACTTGCAGAAAATTGACCGATAGCAAAATTTCGACCTTTGTTAGCCTACCCAAACTCGGGATTGTTTGGAAAAGGGTTACATCTGTACTTGAAACTGTTGTTCGTACCTTAACATGGTGTTTTCTGAGTCGCCTGCTACAAAACAAACGGGCACAATTTGCACATTTCTTTTTATGAATTCTATTTTTCCCGGTAGACTCTCAAAATAAACACTTGTTGACAAACAGTATGAATTGTACTAATGAAATTGTTCTGTAAACTCGCCACGTGTGGAGAGGACTTTGGGGGGTTTATTGATGAAATATGTTTAGCAATGGTTTGTTGTCATCCGAACATGTCATGCTTTGCACCGAACGACCGTCGTAAACATTTGAGTCATGCCCTGTAAATAGTAAGTTTAATGCATCTGCCAAAAGTAACGACCCATGTCAGCCTGCGCAGTCCGCGCAGGCTGACATGGGTCGTTACTTTTTGGTTTTTGGTTCATTTTCTGTATGACCAAGGACTATTATATCTCAGGAGTTAGTCAGTTGATGGACACAATGGATTTTATGAATCCGTAATTATGTGATAACTTGCTTGATATAATGCATCAAGGAGATGCCTTAAATCCCCTTTTGCCAGAGCAAGGATCGTCTGTCTTGTTGCTTTGTTGTTCTTGCTTTCCACTTTTGAAATAGTGTGCACAGTGCTTGTAACGAGAAATTTTTCCCATATGGCCTGCAACGAGCGAAAAGGGGCATTCGGACATTTGCGTAAAGTGTCGCCTCGGATCAGCCTGCGCTGTCCGCGCAGGCTAATCCGACACGGCACTTTCCGTTTTTATGTAATTTTCTGTTTTGCGCTAGTCTACTTTAGCACAGAATCTAATGTAGTCGTAAAGTGCCGTCTCGGATTAGCCTGCGCGGACTGCGCAGGCTGATCCGAGATGACACTTTACGCAAATGTCCGAATGCCCCTTTTTTGCGTGTTGCAGGCCATATGGTATCTCAATATCTACTAGTATTGTCCAAATTAAGACCAGAGTCTCAATAGATATGAGCCATGCTCTGTGAAAAGGGGGCTTAATGCATTTGCAAAGACTATCGACCAAAGTCAGCCTAATCTGAGCCGAAACGTTTTGCTTTTGATGAGTTTTTTGCACGTCAAAGGTCCAGTATACCTTATAATTCAATAAGTTGTTTTACAAAACGGATGTTTTGGATCTATAATACTGTGATGACCTGCTTGGTATCATGCATCACGGAGATGTATTTAGCCCCCTTTTGCCAGAGCATGGCTTATATGTAGCGAACATGGTATAAGAGCGTGTGATATTTTACCCCGCCGGTGTGACCTTGACTTTTGAGCTTTGCGTTTGAAATACATTTATCTTAAACATACATCTTCACTCGTTTTCATCCAGTTTTTTAACCGGTTTTTTTTCCCTTTATTTTATGAAACTATAATCACTGTTGTATCTTCATGCCAAATATTGTCCCTGATGGTTGCAAGATTGTACAGATAACGGTAGATAGAAAATTTCATTCTATTGCAGCTAGCCATAGACATAACAACCACACTTTCCGATTTAAATCGAAGACAAATCACTACAGTTTCTTTACCCCATACACCTTATATTGATTTTTTGTATACGTTTACACAGCTGACTAGATTATAACACCGTCAAGTTTTAACAGCGTTTGTTTACTTTCTGGATGTAAAGATGTCTCTTTAAGTTCCGATAAAAATGTAAATTTCATATTGACAAAAAGTTGTTTTTTGAAATGAGGAGAGCAGTGTAGGGCCATTATTACCCTCTTGTCTATTACAATATCCAACAATATCAGAAAGTGTAGATTCAAAATCAGGTCGCGCGTTCTATAAGACTGATCTGGATCTAGATGTGCAGCATTAATTGGAATCGCTTTCCGCGACGCAGGGGTTGACTCTTTCAGTGCAAAAGCGGAACGCAAGATTTTTAATGCGGACGGCATAGATCAAGATCAGACTGCACAGAACGTGCAGTCTGATCTTGGATCTATACCGTGCGCTTGTTTAGTCAAGTCTACAAGATAAAAGTGTTACTGAGTTTCAGTGGATTGTATTTTAAAGCCGTCGAAAAAGTGGAAAAGTTTATAAATTCGGCATTTAAAGGTTAACCCTTAACCTGCTAAATAAGTGAAAACAAAATTAAAAGTTGACAGTAAAAACCCAAAGTTTGCTGCTTCAAAGTTCTTTTTTGGTGAAAAAATATCTCCTTATCGGATAGTGTAGATCCAAGATCACACTGCACGTTGTGTGCAGTCTGATCTTGATCTACACTGTCTGCAAAAGGTCCTTCAGTCATGCTTAGCAGCTATAGGGTTAAAATATTTACCCCAGACCGTGAAGAGTTGAGATGGTGGTACGTCATAGAACTTTTAACATCTGTAAACAAATTTAAATAATAATCAAAAACATTTAGATCATTTTAATATGCTTCTCTCCTTTTGTTATTTCATTATCGAAGTTCAACGTCATACTAGCAATTTACAACAATTATATATTTTTTCAATCATCGAGGGGGTCATGATTGGCTCAATGGTAAAGTGTAGGACTCGTGACCTGCAGGCCCAGGGCTCGAGCCTCGCTTGATCCACTCGGGATTGCGTAGGAGTATCGTAGGAGCATCCTTGGGCAAGACACTTCAGAGCTCTAGCCTATTACTGGTGAAATATCGTGTTAACAATTAATGCGCCTATCATAACTAGAGTTGCTTTTGCGGCCAGTGTAGATCAAGATCAGACTGCACAGTACATGCAGTTTGATCTTTGATATACACTATCGGCTTAGCTTTAACACTGTAGACAAAAACAACCATTAACATATCAATTATTTGGGTCTTATTTATACACTGAATACGTCCATTTGGTTTATTCGGAGTTCCAAGGGTTAAGGTAATAGACCCCTAACGCTTCTAGTGCAACATGGAATAAAATTTCTTGTTAGTTGATAAATAAGGATTTATACTGATATAATACTTTTGCACATTTTTAACCGACCAGAAATTCCTTTGATGTCTATCTTGAAATTATTTGTTGATACTTTTGTTAGTTTCCTGAAAAGGGAGGTAATTATTATTTCCTTTGTAATGAGAATATAAGATTTATAAATGATAATTCTAAGAAGGAAAAAAAGGAAAAAGTGGCTCGGTTAAAGTAGTACAATAATACTCATTTTTAATCATAGCAAATTTTGTAGGATAATATTATAGTGGACATAGCTGTTTTCCATTAGCAGTCTACTACCTTAACTTTCGATTTCCTTATTTCATTATCCAAAGTAACCGTCATACTAGCAATTTACAACATGTATTTTTCAATCAATCAAACGGGTTTTGGAATCAAAATCTGCGCCTTCTGCAATATACATTTAATCAATTACTTTTGATTCTTTGACTAAAATACGAGTTGTGACGGAGGTTACAAAATAGTTTTTTTTTTCTTAAATTGGGATTAACCTTATCCTTCAAGCCGATAGTAAATACCCGAATAATGTTATTTCAGAATAATTCTTTGGAGAAAATTAAATATCTCCTTATCGGACAGTGAAGATCAAGATCAGACTGCACATAGTGCGCAGTCTGATCTTGATCTACACTGTCCGCAAAATGTCATCGGGTGGCGCTTAGCGGCCTAGGGGTTAATAATACGTCAGTTTTAATCTTTTAAGCTATGAGCGCCATAGGCAAAATCAGGGACATTTGCTGACGGAATAGATCAAAATTAGACTTCACAGGACGTCCTTACATAATAATAATAATAATTATGATATTAATAATAATAATAATTACGATATCAACAACAACAAAAACAACAACATCATCATCATCATCATCATCATCACCATCATCATCAAAGCCGCCGTTGTGATCGTCTTCGTCCTTGTCGTTGGTGCTGTTGTTGTTGTATAATGGATCTTTCAATTGCTCATGTAAAAGATCGAGATCAGACTACACAAATCCTTCGGATTAGATCGAGATTCTTTTGGCAAGTTCATTGGAATTAACATTTCCCCCTCCCCCTTTTTTTTCATCAATGCCATTGTTAATTATTCGCCGTCTATGAGTTCATTCCGGAAGAAATCGATGCGACAGGGGGGTGAAGTACTGAACTGTTTACCCGTCGAAAAAATTCTACACTAATCCAAACGGCAGACGAAAAACTAAATAATGCTCAAGTGATGGAAAAAGTCTTTGAAAGGGTTGAAAACATTGTTGGGAAAAGGAGAAAATGCTGGTAACCAGCATTTTCTCCTTTTCCCCACAATGTTTTCAAAACCTTACTTTCTCGGGGGTCGTTAAATTGTGTAGTAAAGGGTCACGGAGGGGGACACTACAATGACCCAGATGAAATTAACTCATTAGAGATTATCTTTATATCAATTTTCACGATGGAGACCTGGAGTAATAAAAACCCAGGTTTTTCTAATGGTATCCATTTATAAGCCTATTTGTCCGTAGCGTCGAAAGCGCTAAATCTCCAGCAATCCTATTTATCGGAGAGAAAGGTAGATGAGACACACACCTGAGCGTAGTTTGAGGGCCACAATTAGCCATACTCTCTAATCACGGAGCAAAATAATCAAAGAGACTTTTTTTCCTTTTACAACATTAACCCTTTTGGCGCTTAAATTGGATTTAATTGCGAATGCGAACAGTGTAGATTTAAGATCAGACTGCACGCAACGTGCAGTCTGATCTTAAATCTGCACTGTCCGTTTCTTCGCCGAGTATTTTGATAAATACTGCTTTAAGATTGAAATGTATGTATCTTAAATGGTACAAAAAGAATGTGGATTTGACTTTCTTTACTATTGCTAGGGTTAATTATCAGCCGTGATCCTTTTCACATGCCTAATTGACCGTCCGGGTCCGCTTTTATCCCTCTACGTATGGACGTCGCGTTGCGAGCGGTTGTATGCGTAATTGGACAATAATGGAGGCTATTTGTCGCTATAATTGGCCTGGCGTACTTCGTACGGTACATATAATGAGACTTGAAAGATGAAAGACGGAGAAATCCCGGGGGTCCGCGGCCTGTCGATGCTTTTCCGAGACAATCACCAGGTGAAAATAGACGTTTCCGCGGAAAATCAACGTGGAAGGGGCATATTAACTAATGGATGATCGCTAGTTAATCGATACATATGGTATTTACTTCGCCCTGAAAACCAATAAAAAGCTACAATACATTGTATTTTCCACTATTTAAAACATTACCTCCCTGTAGACGATTTTTTTTTACCGGCTTGGAGAAAACCAATTTTTAAAAATGTGGTCAAAAGAAAAATCGTTTGTGAGGACCAATTTCTTTTTTGCCACACTGCGATAATATTTTGTATGTACGAGTATATGTATTGATAACCATGTGATTTTTTAGAAGGACGGTTTCGAAGAGATCTGCTGCGAAATTGTTTCAGAAAGTAACGGGTTTAATGACGCAAGACTACATTTCATCATTATGATATATCAATTTCTTCTTGAATAATGTGAACAATTATGCGAATTAAGCGAAATGTAAAATAAGCGGAAATAAATTTCATAAAAGCATTTTTATTTCTTTTATAATTGATATAGATCTATATTTGAAGGTTGAAAAAAATACTTATCATAGAAATTTTGAAATTGTTATGCCAAATGTCTAGTGTGCTACTTTCAGCAGGTCGAAACGTCATATGCTGGAAAAAAAAAGTTGCTGTTTAAAACACAAAAAAAATGTGAATTCACACTTTAACCCTTATCCTGCTAAATAAGCGAAATGAAACTTTCAAGCCGATAGTAAAAACCGAAATTTTGCTCTTTCGAAGAATTTCTTGTATATATAGATATCTCCCTATCGGACAGTGTCGATCAAGATCAGACTGCACATTCTGTGCAGTCTGATCTTGATCGACACTGTCCGCAAAAGGTCCTTACGTCACGCTTAGCACACTATGGGTTAACAAACGACATAACTTTAGACTTGTCCGACCTGAACACATTTGCAGAAGACAAATTAAATCTGGCTAAAATGATAGAATGTGTCTGTTAAAGGATAGAAAATCTGGATTACCAGCATTTTCTCCTTTTCACACAGTGTTTTCTAAAGACTTTTTTTCCTAGGGCCATTAAAAACTCGGAATTGTTTGATAAAGAATTGGCTTCTTTTACAACTGTAGGTGACTTGTGTAGGAGATCCGGCACAATGTTTTCCTCGATTTTTTCTAAGTAATTTAAATCCCACAAAAAGTAGAAGAATGGAAGTGTTCATTTTGGAAATTGTCATAAAAAAAACTTTGTCTTTTCGATCCAAGCTTTACTTAGAAAAACCCAAATTATTGTCTTTTGTCGTAAAAATAAGACCTTGAAGGTTTTGATGTAGCAATAGTGAAAAAAAAGTCGATTACGAGGTCTGTCTTGTCTAGCTACAGGTAGATACCTAGATCATTTCCATTCATATGCAGGGTTAGGGGCAAGGTTTATGATTCGCATTCTTACAAAAGTAGTGGAGGTTGATCGTAAGCATTCTTGTGATGGCAGTAAAGATTGGTTATTAGCCTTCTGTGAAAGGAGTGAAAATTGATCATTGAAGTTTTTGTGAATGGGTGGGGCTGGAATCATCGGCATTCATGTAAACGGAGGAGAGGCTTGTTCTGAACATTCTTCTTCTGAAGGGAGGAGAGGCCTGTTCTGGACATTCTTCTAAAGGAAGGAGAGACTTGTCCGTTGCCGGGTGCGATTTGAGTCAGAAGATGTGTTCTAGAAGTGGAGGATTGTAAATTCTGTTCGATTCACGTCTTCTGAAAATAGAAGACATTTGTATCTTCTGCTTCTGTCAAATCAAACAGGGGCCTTCTGCTTCTAGAAGCTCTTCTGACTCTTCCAAACTTTTAACAGAAGCTGGAAGAAGGAAGTGGTCACGTGATCGCACTCTTGTAAACAAAAATGGCTTCAAACATTGAGGCAAATAGTTCGAGCTCCTGCGAAAACACGGAGTATACTTCATTTACATCCCACTGAAAGTATTGAATTAAAGAAAAAGATGTGTTTCCATCCTCACTATAATTTAGCTTGTTCACAAGTATTGCGTTTGTTTTATTGTTTGTTTTATTTAATGTTTAATAAGTACTTGAAATTTACAATCCATTAGGCCACACAACGTTCGGATGTTTTCGGCCTAGAGTATTCTCCTGTGGGTCGTTTCGGCCTCAATCGGTTGTGTGTTGATCGGGTAACTCCATTTTCAACAGCTGTCACTCCGTTTTCAACAACTGTCAGTCATATCACGACAGTGTCTGGTTGCGACAGGGAGTTCAATGCTCACATATAGTGCTGCGTCACTGGTATCATGTACCATTCACATTGATACCATCTCCAGTCACATTACACTGATGCTGGGGCGACTAGTCCTAGCCCTATCCTGAAAATCCGAGAGCCAGGCAGGGAGCAAAGGGTGCATGGAAAAAACAAATTTCACTTATAACCGTTTTTCACTTCTTGAAGACCTTATTTCATCTCTTGATCACCGTATTTCACATCAAATGACGAATTCTTTGCCCTGGCGATATCAATTTAGCTGAATTTATGAAGTAAACGAAGCTAACATGACAAAAAAGACTTCCAATCAAAGAAAAGAATCCTTGACAAATTACTTGAAAAAAAAAATTTTTTTTTTCAGAAAAGAAACAAGAATAAAATTATGCTATTCATAAATACATTATAATTTCAGGTCGGAAGATGTCACTTCAGCGTTAGAATTTGTCATTTTGAGGTGAAATACGGTCTGTTTCGGTCATAGGTGAAATCTGGTTTTTCCATGGACCGGGGAGCAACTAGTACCATTTTAACGACTAGCATGTCAAGGCCTGGGATCGAACCGGAACCTGATCTCAGAGTGGAAATTCTACCTGCTGCGCTACCGAGGCTGGTCCAAAATCGGGTGGTGGGTCATTTCTACCTCATTTTGTGAATTAGTCCCTCCCACGTGTCCCCTTGAAAGAAACTTTAGGTGCATAAGAAATGATTAAGGTGTAGTAGGAGCTGGCTAATCCGCATTTCATTTCTACTTCGGTACTTCTTTCCACTCCATGACAGATTAGCATCGGTCCCATTCAACTTAATGTCAAACCGCATACGATTTTTGTAAGCAGCTTATAACTTCATTATTTACCGATAAAGTCTGTGTCAATTTTTATATGTATTTGTAACGCTAAAAAATATCTACCAGATATAAATGTCCATAACCTCGAAACTTCATGAAAAACAACAAAATCTGTCAATTTTCGATATAACCTCCGTTTTGTTTTGCTTTGATCATGTGACTTTTTCTACATGTCACGATGACGTGGAGACACGTGATGATGGTCAGTATTGCATCTGATTGGTTATTATATACAGATTTTAAAAAAAATATCATCTGAGTTGTTGTTTTTGTGTTAGGGTTTTACATCCCACCAACTGCTAAGGTCTTACAGAGACGGGACCACGGTTTAAAGTCTCATCCAAAAGACTGGAGCAGCCCGGGATTGAACTTGCGTCCCCTGGTTTACAAGACAAGTAGCTTAAACACTACACAATAGAAATCATCTGACTACAGGTCATACAAAACATTTGTATAAATCACAATGTACATGGGGGTTTGTAGAGGCCCATTGAAAAATTCCCATTGGTATTTCTCGTCCATCCTTGGGTCGATTGGTTGGCTGACCCTAGCCTGAAGACATCCTTTTGCATAGTGGGGTTAAGATTTCTGAATGTTTCAGACATGGTGCAAGTCTGAAGAAAAATTGCTATTTTATGGTTGAAAATGGGGATGTGTACTCAGTTTCTTTAGAAAAATTGCACCAGTTGGAAACCATTTGTTCAAAAGAAGGGTTGTAAGTGTTCTACATCCCGTGTATGGGAATTTGTTCACCTTACTTTTTGTAAGGACACCTTCCCGCATAAACACTGTATGAGAGAGAATTAGTGCGTATGTTGCACCTCATCCAATATTAAGGAAAGCCCCAATTCAGGTGCCCCCCACCCCCATATTTTTGCATCTACCATTTTAAACAGTTTAATGAACAAACTCAATAATTATGTGCAGCATACAATGTTTTTTATTTTTGTTTGTTTTGAGGTTTAACATCCCTTTCAACATCTATATATGGTCATATCGGGACAGTCAGTTACTAAGCACACTTTTTCTGGGCAAGCTTGGGCCTTCTAAGCGGGTAACCAGTTCTCAGTGCACATTCTTTTTCCAGTAAAGGACATCGTTGAAACAATCATACTGGCTGAATCTGACAGCTTATTGTAGATAAAATTGCCCAAATATCTGAGAATAAGGAGACAGACGTGACTCAAAAGTCAGTAAATATCATTGGACTTTTTTTACACAAAAATACCTCGCGGTACGTTAAGAAAATACGTATTGGTTAAAAGAACTAGGCATAATACCGGGAACTGCCCACCACTCTGTCGCGAAAACCCATGAAAATCACAATTATGCATCAGAGAAATTGCAGTTTCATTTGGATTCATTCTGTTTGCATCAAGTACAATATTGGTTAACGGAATGAAGCTGAAATTCCATTAAATTCTTATCATTTCACTCATAAAACGATGGGGAGTTCCCAGTATTATGCCAAGAACTAATCTCATACTCAGATAATACACTTGCAACAACCACAGCGATGTTATTTTCTGACTGTCTCTTAGAAACTACGTTAAACATATGCTCTATCAGAGGAAAGATCATGGAGGCCGCCATTGTTATTTCCTCCTTTTTGGAGATCTCTTTTTAATTCGGCTACTTCCGGTTTGATAGCGTGTTCGATTTGTTTCCACTCTTCCGTTCTCCATACATCTTCTGCCAATGTGACCTCTATCTTCTATCACTTGATCTTCTGCTTCCAGAAGACTTAAATCGCACCCGGCACAGGACATTCTTCTAGAAGGAGAGAGGATTGATCCTGGACATCCTTCTGATGGGAAGGATTGTCCTCGGTATTCCTCTCGAGGGAGGAGAGGCCTGTCCTGGACATCCTCCGAAAGGAGAAGAGGCATGGCCAGGGAATTCTTCTGAAGGAAGGAGAGACTTGTTCTGGGATTCTTCTGCAGGGAGGAAGGCTGATCCTGTGTATTTTTCTGAAGGAGAGAAGGATTGTCCTCGAAATTCTTGTTAAAGGAGGAGGGGGTGGGCTTGTTTTTGGTGTTCATCTGAAGGGAGGAGGGGCCTGTCCTGAACATTCTTCTGAAGGGAGGAAAGGTTTGTCCAGGACATTCTTCTGAGGGGAGGAGAGTCTTGTTCAAGGCATTCTTCTAAAAGTAGGGAGGTTGATCCCTGGGCATTCTTTTGAAGGGGAAAGGCTTGTCCCTGCCATTCTTTTATGGCAGGGTAGGTTTGTTTTCGTTATTCCTTTGAAAGGAGGAGAGGCCTGCCCTGGGTATTCTTCTGAAGGGAGGAGAAACTTGTCCTGGACATTCTTTTGAAGGAAGAGGAGGCTGATCCTGGTCATTTTTCTGAAGGGACGGAACGTTTGTTCTCGACATTCTTCTGAGAGGAGGAGAGGCTAATCTTAGGTATTCCTCAGAAGGGAGTCGAGACATAATCGGGGAATCCGAAGACTTGTCCTCAACATTCTTCTGATGGTAGAGGAGGCTGATCCTGGGTTTTTTCTGATGAAAGGGGTGACCTGTCCTGGCTTTTCATCCAAAGGGAGGGATGGCTTGTCATAGACATTCTTTTGTAGGTTGGGGAGGTTTGTCCTGGGTATTTTTTTTCTGCAGGGGAGGTTGATCCTAAGTATCCATGTGAAAGAAAGGGAAGTTGATCCCGGGTTTTCATGTGAAGAGAGGTATGGCTTGTCCTGGGTAGTCTTCTGAAAGGGTGGGAGGCTGATCATGTGTATTCTTCCGACGGAGGGCGATTTACCAGGGCATTCTTCAGGAGGGAGGGGAGGCTAATCCCCTGTATTGTTCTGGAGAGAGGGGAGGCTAATCCCCTGCATTGTTCTTGAGAGAGGGGAGGCTAATGCCCTGTATTGTTCTGGAGGGAGGGGAGGCTAATCCCCTGCATTGTTCTGGAGGGAGGGGAGGCTTATCCCCTGCATTGTTCTGGAGGGAGGGGAGCTAATCCCCTGCATTGTTCTGGAGGGAGGGGAGGCTTATCCCCTGTATTGTTCTGGAGGAAGGGGAGGCTAATGCCCTGTATTGTTCTGGAGGGAGGGGAGGCTAATCTCCTGCATTGTTCTGGAGGGAGGGGAGGCTTATCCCCTGTATTGTTCTGGAGGAAGGGGAGGCTAATGCCCTGTATTGTTCTGGAGGAAGGGGAGGCTAATGCCCTGTATTGTTCTGGAGGGAGGGGAGGCTGATGCCCTGTATTGTTCTGGAGGAAGGGGATGCTAATGCCCTGTATTGTTCTGGAGGAAGGGGATGCTAATCCCCTGTATTGTTCTGGAGGAAGGGGAGGCTAATCCCCTGCATTGTTCTGGAGGGAGGGGAGGCTTATCCCCTGTATTGTTCTGGAGGAAGGGGAGGCTAATGCCCTGTATTGTTCTGGAGGGAGGGGAGGCTGATGCCCTGTATTGTTCTGGAGGAAGGGGAGGCTGATGCCCTGTATTGTTCTGGAGGAAGGGGAGGCTAATCCCCTGTATTGTTCTGGAGGAAGGGGAGGCTAATCCCCTGCATTGTTCTGGAGGGAGGGGAGGCTTATCCCCTGTATTGTTCTGGAGGAAGGGGAGGCTAATGCCCTGTATTGTTCTGGAGGGAGGGGAGGCTAATCCCCTGCATTGTTCTGGAGGGAGGGGAGCTAATCCCCTGCATTGTTCTGGAGGGAGGGGAGCTAATCCCCTGCATTGTTCCAGGGGGAGGGGAGACTGATTCTAGGCATTGTTCTGGAGGGAGGGGAGGCTGATTCTGGCCATTGTTCTGTAGGGAGGGGAGGCTGATCCTTGGCATTGTTCTGTAGGGAGGGGAGGCTGATCCTGGGCATTGTTCTGGAGGGAGAGGAGGCTGATCCTGGGCATTGTTCTGGAGGGAGGGGAGGCTGATCCTGGGCATTGTTCTGAGGAGAGGGGAGGCTGATCTTGGCCATTCTTCTGGAGGGAGAGGTCTAATCTTGGCATTGTCCTGGAGAGAAAGGAAGTTTGTTGCCAGCATTCTTGTCGGGCGATGGGAGTTTGGTCACTGAATTCTCGTACAGGGAATGGGATAGGTTGATCCCTGCTTTTTTTGTGAGGTGGTTAAAGATTGATTATCATTTTGATGGAAGAGGACTTGGTCATTGTTTTACTACTATACTGAAACCTCGATAATTCGAGCATGTGATAATTCAAGTGCATAAATTCTAAATATTGACCTGTACGGACAAATGATTAGAGAAAGGTGAAAGGGAAAGGTGAAGAAAAGCGTATCCAATACTTGTGTAGCCAGTTTATCAAGTAATAGACTGCTCCATTTTGTGTGAACTGATTTTTTTCCTATTTGGTACATCCAATACCATATGCGATTTGTATAGACCGATTTTATCTACACTGTCTGAATCCATTACGACACCATACGCTTTGTGTCTTATCTTTGTATGCACGGTATATATCTAGTACATGACTGTCTGGTCTATGACGTCTGATCTTTGTCTACACTGTGTTTCTACAATACTAGACGGTACGGTTTGTGCGGTATGATCTTAGCCTACACTGTTTGCAAAAGCAACTAATCTTGTGCTTCGCAGTTTATGTTCAACTGCGCTTAATCACATTATGATATATTTACTCCTTTTTCCACAATTTTTCTATGTCAATTATTGAAAAGATATACATTTATTTCCTTCACGCGTCTTTCTTTAGAGTCTCTCGTAACAGCAAACAGTATGTTTAATCATGTAATTGCCTTAGGAGAAAACAGAGGCTTTTGCGAACTGCATAGACGAAAATCAGACTGCACAGAACGTGCAGTCTGATCTTGGATCTATATTGTCCGCTTGTTAAGTCAAGCCCTTAAGACAGAAAATAGTTCAGGCGTCGAAAGAGGTTTAGGTTATATTTGGCGAGGAATGAGTTAAAAATAGTTCTTGAAGTAATGGATTTAAAACCAGCATTATCAATTTTAGACTAAATTTTCCTAAATTTAACATACTCCTACTTTCAAAAACAGGAAGGCAGCTATTCGCGATTTTGAGATTTTATAATTTTTTACAAGAAAATTATCAAGCGACCAGTTGAAATATTCTAAAATTAGATATGCGTATTTTTATTTAGCCAATAATTACTGTCATTTAAATACCATAGAAGGACATCAGAAAAGAAATGCTTTATGTGCATATCTATATTTTTAGATAGTTTAAAGCTGATTGATTGTTTTGATGGTATTTTCTGCCATTTTCAACATTATGTCAGTCATGTAAGGGCGATAGCTCACATTTACATGTATGTCCTGGATTTCATCAATAACAGGCCTTGGCTCTGAAGTGTATTGCTAAAAGACACTCTCACGAAAATCCCAGACATACTTTGAAGTACGAGCTTTGGATAATACAAATACAACGAGAATTAATAAATGTGTTCAAGTTTGGTCGTATGTTTGGTGCCGAAAGCCGTTTTCAGCATTATTGAGATTATAGCTCCGCATCCAATGTATAGGTCTATCCATGTGTCCATTGAGTTCTTTTGACCAGTGCTTCGCACATCACTCTTTCTTAGCCACTGCCTGCTTTCTGATAAAAAAAAAACGTTTAACGATCCGAGAGAAACGGATCCTGTTGACAACCATCAATCCTTTAGAAAGAGCTCGGCCCAGATAGGACTCGATCTTGACAGCGCAAGTAGATACCGGCTCTCCGCCTCTCTAGATTACACATTTCCGTCACCATTTTCAAAACAACAGAGACAGTCCAGTATGATGCTTGATTGATGGCAAGTTGATAGGGACCGTACTCATCAACTATTCTTAACAACATTCTTTATCTAATTCTCAATTTTCTAAAAAGAAACACAATTTTTGATTGACGAAACCAAATGGTTTAGCCAATCAGAAATCAGAGATCTAGAATAAGACGAAGACTGCAATTCAGAATTGTTAATTGTTATGGGCTCAGATCTAGCAGTGCTTCACTCGGCTGATTCATGCCCACATCGAAGGATTTAGTCACATGACACAGTGTATTTATATTTCCATGAATTTATTTCAGCTTTTTTAAGGAAAGGTTGGAAAATAAAAAAGTGAAAAAAGGTACGAGGCTTTAACGGGTTAAATTGCATAGGAAACTCCCAATTGAATTATCAGAAAAACCACTATCTACTCAATTCTTTCAGCGACAAATATATCAACTCGACCTTTCTTGAAATCTAAAAAAACTACAGTCCTTTATAACTCACAATGTTTTATCGTATCGGCTTGACCAAACAAGCGGACGGTATAGATCCAAGATCAGGCTGCACGTTCTGTGCAGTCTGATCTTGATCTATACCGTACGCAAAAGGTATTCTTTCCCATCTCTGGTGCTAAAAGAGTTCACATGAAATCGAGATTAAACAAGTAAGCACCGACAAGTAATAAGAAATCACACAATCTTTTCATGAGGACTTCCGCCGTTTTCAGATACGCTGAGCAGTATGGGATATTACCGGAAACAGGTGCAGCGCACAATAGATTAGTGATATTCATATTCGATGAAAATTTATACTAATCACCATTTAATCGAAAGAGTCCCTTTTTCGACTAAAAATCCTTTAAGTGAGTGTTGAATGTTGGATTGTCAAGTGTTGAAAGTCCGATCGTCGATTAATGAATGTTCGGACAACTTCACATACGTCACGAATTATTAGTTTGACATTTTAATCTAGGGCTGAGAACAATAAAGTTCAAACATAATTGTTAAGTCCATAAGAAATTCCGCTAGTTTCATACTCTTCATATCCGATTCAAAATTTGCCCGCTTTATGAAGAAGTTATCTGTCCTTTAGTGATTAAACTTGTGGTTCAGTGAGCAGGATATCCTTGTTCGAATCGTTCTGGCACCTCTGCTGACATGGGAGTGTCCTTGAGCAAGTCAAGTCAAATCAGCGGTCTAGTCTAGAGTACTGGTTAAACCGAAACAGAAAAACCTAGTTGAGCTTTTGTTGAGCTAGTTGGCGCAACCGAAATACTGTTGAAAATGGGATAACACGCCATTAAAATAACTTGTTTCTGTGCATTACTAATCAACCTTTTCAATGTCATAGACGAAAACGTGGGCTTTTACGGACACCATAGATTAAGACCAGACTGCACAGAGCGTACAATCTGATCTATGATCTATACTATCCGCTTGTTTAGTCGAGCCTATAGGACGAAAAATATTTCTGAGTTTTATGGATTGTATTTTAATCTGTTGAAGGTGGTAGAGTTTAAATATTTGACGCTGAAAAAGGTTAAAGAATTGTTATACCAAGAAAGTATACTTCTGGGTTTCATAACTTTTTTTTTATATGTACCCGAGTCAATAATGGCTCTTTAAATCGATATTTTCCTGAGTTGCAAATCTGCTGTTTTAAGATGTTCAAACAGAGCATATGTCACGTGATAAGCCATTTGTCCATCTCTGTTTACTCTCTACCAGAAATCAGTGTTTTTTTTTTATAACTTGTCTGTAGAAAAAAAACTTGTAGACGACACAATGAATGTGGCTAAAATTATGCCATTTGTCTGTGAAATGGTAGAAAACATTGTGGAAAAAGGAGAAAATGCTGGTTACCAGCATTTTCTTCTTTTTCCTCAATGTTTTCAAAAGCCTCTTTCTCTGTGTCATAAAATTCCGGATTACTTGGTAAAAGGTAAAGCGTATGTATGTATGTATGTATGTATGTAAGTCCATCTTAACGTCTCTGATGACTAAAGATGCGCTTATAGAGTTGAATTTTTTAGTCAGGCTTTAGTTTCGTATCATTACGATGTTCCACCGAAAGTGTGTGACGCTTAACCGTCAATAGAAAATGATTGCGCAATGAAAAGTAGACCACACTATTTGTCTTCAAATCATGAGTGGATTTTGGTCACAAGGTCTCATATCGTTCACTGCAGATCCAAAATTAGGACTCCACTGGCCACTTAAATAAAGTCGACTTTGGCTATGAAAGCGTTAAGGACGAATACTTTTACTAAATGTAAGCCAAACCGGGTAGCTCAGCGGTTAGCATATCTGACTCGTGACCTGGTGGTTGCGGGCTCGATATGGGGTTGCGGCCAACTTTCTTTCCGTGGATTTTTCGCCGCTCACCTCTGTTGCAGGTGAGAAAAGTATTCAGTGGCTTGGAAAAAAAGTTGTGTAAGTACTGGTGTGAGAAAGCCAAGAAACACATTCGTAGGTGCATTGATCGCCGTGATATAACCCAAGATGTTAAAACAGCCTTATACTCCAAAACAAACAAAGCTAAACGTAAACGGACGACCCATCGGGAATCTTCAGAAGTGCTTTGATTTTACCTGAGAAATATCGGATATTTGTAAAAGTCGGCGATTCGAATATTTGCAGGGAAGAGACTTGATTTGGAATAAAAGAGCGACAGCAGTTCTCAGTTATCACACATTGCTTCTGCTTTCATGCGATGTTTTTTAATATCTTTCAAAAAGACGTTTTCACTACCTTCAAATATTTTTTCTTGTAATTCAGCTGAACCAATTTGCATATTTCAACCCAATCCTTAGAGCGCCGAATAAAGCTAAGGACATTTTTACTCTGGAAATATAATCCAAACAAGACTTATTTCAAAGTTGCTATTCGCCGAAATGAGTCAGCAAAGCGGCCAGTGCAGATTATAGATCAGACTGCACGTCTGATCTTGATCTGCACTGGCCGCAAAGACAAAAAAAAGTAGCAAAATATGCTTTATGATTTAAAATAATCGTTACGACAATCGACTCATTCTGTCCTAAAGTAGCCATGAGAAAAATTTCGAGAATATTTGAAATTTTCCGACCATAGAAAGCAAAAAGAACAAAATGCATACGGAGACAGGCAAAATTATTAATGTTAATATTTATTCAAAAGACTGTATGAGAATTAAGGCCATCCAGTCGCATTAATCTTCCGCCAAAGAGAGACAAATATGCAAAAAAAACCCTCACCAAAGGCCACCAAATAGCTTCCACAATTCAAAAGTTGTCTGGAGGTAGACCCTCAGATCCTCCTGCGAAACCCCATCTCCCTTCTCTCAGCACTTTGCGCCTCGGGTAATACCTATACGGTATTACTTTTGCGCACACTTTATTTTGGGCTAGCTACGCCCATGTGATATGTAACATGTCTACTCATTGGCCAAAATGTCCACAAAGTGTTCTTGCGGAACCAATGAGATGCCTCATTAATTATTTATGCAAGTCAAACGTCCCATCGTACAAAGATGAAGCGTACTGTAATCAAGTATGCTATCTTTGGTAATGGACAATGAATAGAATATAAAGTATTGCAGATTTCGTGAAATCTTAAAGTACATTTCTATCCAGTTGCAATGTATAATTTAACGTTAACGAAAACTTGTGGCATTGCTGAGTTTGTCGTATCGACAAGTATGTTTTATAAATTGTAATGGGCCGTGCATTTCCGGTGAAAAAAAAAGTGGTAATAAGTTAAAGCTTTGCTGAAACTACAGGTCTCACACGGAACAACCCCATGTATTTTCCAGCTGAAAGGAAACATTCTCGAACAAAGAGAAAACGCTGTCAACCAGCTTTTTCTTTTTTTTTTCCCCGGCATTTTTTTTTTTTGTCATCTAAGAGACAAATTGAATAGTTTAAGTCCCAGTTGATATGTAGTCTATAATACTTTTAGTATGACATTTTTTTAAGTTTTGTCCCATTGGAAAAAGACAGATAAAAATGCATTTATTTGCGGAAAGGGGGGAAAGTGGGGGGGGGGGGGGGAAAGACAAAAATCGACCCGAACAGCTAACGAAATTCCATCAACACGCTTAATCCTTTACCGAATCTCAAAATTATAGACGTTTACGAATTAAGAGCGCTTGCAGACCACAAACTTCATATGATCCAAGTGATAGGAGGCGTCACTTAAAGGCCAGAAAAGATTGTGGGAGAAAGGAGAAAATGCTGGTTACCAGCATTTTCTCCTTTTCCCACAATTTTTTCAAAAACATCATTTCCTCAAGGACTTTAAAACTCGGGTTTGTGTGTTAAAGGGATAACATTTCCCAGGAACCAGCAACTCTATTAAAGTCACTCAAATGAAAGGACTAAAATTCTGTTTTCCCATTCCTGGAGACATAATTACGATCCCTCTTCGGTTAGGCCTGCCACAAGACGGGATAAGGTATAAATCCGAGGATTTCGAACTATTACGCTCGGACTGGTTTAACGCCTGACAGTTATTTGTCAGTGCGGGTAATTTAAAGGGTGTTTTTACGTCCAGTCTGGCTTAATAGGAATCTCGTGTAATACGACTTGTTACAGGTCTTCTTTATTCGGGAATGCCGGGAGAGAGACATGTTTAAATTCATTCAGACCAGATTTTACCAGCAACATTTTGTCCTCGTCTCATTATTAACGCTTAGACCATGAATCACTAGTTTTAGGTGCTTTTGTGAGAGGAGGTGACCCTATCTAATGCTTCAGTCTAAACAATAATTATTTAAAAAAACGCAAAAATATTTTTGTCCTATAAGTTTAGCCAATCAGAAGCTGTGCTACTTTCAAATTTTGGAAAAGGTGGATTTGTTTTGTTTTGTATATTCGTATTGGCGTTTAACGCTGCTTTAACAGCTTATGTCACATCATGGCGGTCAGTGCACCTACGCTTGTGTTTCCTGGCTTTCCCATACCAGTACGAACACAACTTTCTTTCCAAGCTACCGACTACTTTTCTCACATGCATCAGAGGTGAAAGGCGAAAAATCTCAGGAAAAAAAAAAAAATTCTTCAACTGGGAATCGAACTCACAACCAACAGGTCACGAGTCAGATACGCTAGCCACTGACCTACCCGGTCGGGCTAGGAAATGTTGGAGAATCAGACTGAGAATGTTTTTAGGAATGGTTTGTGAATACGGACCCAGGACTCTCAGATCCTGGGAAGACTAAAACAAGTGTGTTAAAGTTTCACTGGTCTCAAATGGTTGACCATGCGTACCGTAGGCTTTGGAACAAGACCCCTTGACATTGGTGGCTGTTTTGTAATTTATAATTTCGGCATTTACAACCTGGGCTCATATTCACCAACCATTCTTATATAGGAACATTAGAAGTCTTACTCTCCATAATTTTTTCAAATTGAAAGTAACACAACTTCTGATTGGCTAAACCATTTGGTTTAGCCAATCAGAAGTTGCGTTACTTTCAAATTTAGGAAATTTTGGAGATTAAGACTAAGAATGTTCTTAAGAATGGTTGGTGAATACAGACCCCGAATTTTGGCTATTTGTTTCTTTTATGGTGTTTAAGGTTGTTTTCGACATTATGTCAGTCATATCGTGGCAGCCAGTGCACCTTTCCATGCTTTTCTGATGTTTTACCAGTACTTCGCACAACATTCTTCTCAATCCTCTCATTGGCTGCCTTACATCATTAACCATCGTCGAGCTGATGATCAGCAGTGAGCGAGTAATGAATCCTGTTGCAATGGCTATCATCAGTACTCGGAAAGAAATCGGCGGAGCTGGGCATGCGAATCAGAGACCCCCGTGTTTCAAGCTCTGACATTTATCGACTGAGCTATACCGGGCTAGGTTTGAGATTCCATATATAAGATTGTGTCAGCTCAATCTCAAATCTCATTTCGATCCAGGAGCTTATTAACTTGAGCGTACTTGTTTTTGTAAGTGTATTAGCGAATGGTCCGGACAACCCATTTTCCTGTGGTCCCGTCTCAAAGCTTCTGTCTCTTGTCATTAACAATTCTTTACATGGTCGACGATAACAAACTTAAGCTTAACTTCTCAATCAATGCAAATTTTGCGCCATTTTGCTTAGGATATCCCCCCGACTCGTCTCCCATCCCAAATCAAATTATCCGATGGCTGTCACGTGCGAAGATATCCTGATCCGCATAGCAATTTGCTCCGCGGTCGTTTTTACATCTTTTGCTAGTCCCGGAAAATGCACTCTTTCTAACGAGCGGAAATATTCTGTCCCATAATGAACCGCGAGTATTTATCAAACGGTAATCTCGCGTAATCTCGTCCGCGCGCTCTCTCTCGCATCGATCCGTTCGGATGCGAAAAATACCCTATTTTCCTTAATACTTCTTTTTTTCTATCCTTAATAGCAAATCATTAATTTTTTCAGTACATTATTCAGCTAATCGTCAATCTTACTTGTTCGCCTACTTTAACACATTTAAACCCCCATTTTCAATTATCACTTCATTTTATAGAGCCATATTACAAAGAGGTTTATGGAAGATTTAGAGCGCTCCACAGGTGTAGTCAAAATCTCTCTCTTTCCGTTCGTTCGTCCGTCCGTCCGTCCATCCGTCTCCACGCCCACCTGCCGGCCTGCCCGTCCGTCCGTCTGTCTGTCCATGTATCTGTCTCTCTCTCTCTCTCTCATACTCCAAAGAATACTTATGTGCACAGATGTCTCGCAAAGCCAGGATTTTCACAGAATAGGCAAAAATGGAGATAAGCCCTTTCTCAAGCGGTGGAACGATTCTATTTTCTATTATTTTATTTTCAGAATGAGAGCGCCGGGACAGAAAACATCAAGGAGTACAAGAGAGTTGCCATTGTCGAAGACTTTTTCGACATTATCTATGGCGTCCACGTGGAAATGGATGGGCGAGGCGGGAAACACGCGGGCCAAAAACGAACTTACAGAGCGGTATATTGTTTGTTATTTCATCTCTAACCTGTTACAGTGCGATTTATATTTTTCTTTTACCAATTACCAAACAGTTCGTGTTTTAACGGCACTTGGGTAAAGGTCTTTTGAAAACATTGTGGGAAAAAAAAAGAAAATGCTGGTGACCCTCAATCTTTTCTACCGTATCAAAGACAAATTCCATTATTTGAGAAGTATAAATTTATGCTGTCGTCTGCAAATGCTTCCAAGTTGAACAAGTCTTAGATTTTGTCGTCAGGTAAAGGGTTTACCTAGCTGCAAACTAGCCTGTTTTATTATGGCTCTACAGTCCGATACGAGAAGATATTTCCCCGCGGAGCGCCTGATCCGTAAAAGAGCAACCCGCCTACTGAAATGACTTGATTTTTAGTTTCAATTTTTCTCCGGAGAATAGTATACTGCGCTATTGGATTATTCGTTCTTATCCGGCAAAAGTCTTCTCAATAACCAGCCCTACCATACTTACTTGATTGCAGTGAACGAAATGCGGTTTTATATTTCGCAGGTTGTTTAATAATAACGTAAGGCGATAACTCCCAAAGCGTAACCTCATCGAGAAATGGAGACATCGTGACAAAAGTAACTGGGAAAATATTTTTGGCTTGAATTCCGAGTCAAGAGTACTGTAAGCTCAATCGGACAACAAATTCTGGAGCCAATAATGTACAGGTTGTGAGTTTGTATCCCACCCGCTTGGCAAAACTCTTTCTAACTACTGATGATAGACAACGCAACTTGATATATAGTTGCACTTGCCACCGTGATGTGACTGCAATACCTTTGGAAATTGAGTTATAAATCAAACAAGTGACGAATCGTGAACAAAAACCTTATGTACGGTCTAGAGGCACATTTTCAGTCTTATAATCAAGAAAGTCAATCAGAATATTTATCTTGAAGATATCTGAGACGAATTCGAAAATGGGTGATGTCTGGCCAAAAACTAGGTCACATGGTAAACTCTAATAAAAACCTTGTGTACCCTCTACATGCTACATTCTCACTCCAATTCTCTTGAAACTTGATCAGAATGTTTGTCTTGATGATATCTCGGACAAGTTTGAAAGTAGGTCACTGAGACTAATCCTAAAAAAAGCTTGTGTACTCTAGAGGCCACATTTTCAGTGCAATACAAATGAAAGTTAAAATGTTTGTCTTGAAACTCTTGATATCTTGAAAGAGTTTGGAAATAGGTTATGTTGGGTTAGGGTTAGGATTCGGATCAAAAAGGCTCAGATGAGCGACCTTAGGGCAAACATGGCCCTTTTGTTTACAGTTTTAGTTGGATGATGATACTCAAACCTGTGGCCAATTTTAACATAGTTTCGATGATATTAGGGACGAAGGATTGCACTGGCAAACCCTAGTATGTGTTACGCTCTCCCTGTAGATGCTCTTGCCCAACACTGGGTGGTGCAGGGACGATGAATACCGTTCATTAGAGTAAACCTATTATCAACCTCACCAACGTGCAAGCTCGCCTAGGTATCCAGAGTGTCATATTGCTCGGCAAATAGAGTGACCTGGACAAGGATAACGAGATCTATGGGCCCATCCTAGCTGATTCTGTCCCAATCAATCATTGATGGAGTAACATCAAAGCAGCCATGTTTAGCAATGTTGGCTACATGGAATCTCTCTCTCTATGGCCTTTGTCATTGACCTTGCACACTTGCTTGTGTAGTCCATGCAGTATCTATAGTTACCTGTACCGTGGACAGGTCGCAGTCCACTCTGGTCCAACAAACATGGTCTACCACCATTTAACCCTTAACCAGACAACAAAATTTTAGCCTTGTCCAAATTGAAAGCATTTGCAGATGACAATTTCAGTGTAGCTCAAATGGTGCAATTTTTCTTTTATAGAGTAGAAAACATTATGGGAAAAGGAGAAAATGCTGGTCACCAGCATTTTCTCCTTTTCACACAATGTTTTCAAAAGGCTTCTTTCCCAGTGTCGTTAAAAGTCGGCATTGTGCAGTTAAGGGTTAATCCTTAGGCTGCCAAGCACGACTCGGTGCGCTTTTGCGGCCTACACTAGAAAAAGAAACGTGCAGTCTGATTTTGGATATATACTGTTCGACAAGGAGATAGTTTTCTTCAATATATATATTTTTGAAATTGCAACATTTGGGTTTTTTACTATCGGCTGGAAAATTTAATTTCACTTTTTTAATAGGTTAAGGGTTATTACGATACTCGGCGACGTTTCCGTGTAAACAAAAAAAGGTCTTCACGATAGAAGACCACTTTCGTGCTACCCTGTTCTGATCTTTGGCGTGGGTTCATTGACCCATGATTCATGACGAGGATCAATGCGAAGCTGTGCTGCTGTCGCAAAGCTATTCTGAGAGCCTGGAATATCAAACATTGATATCCAGCTACAGGAGCTGTCCTTTCATACCTGTATGACACATACTTTCATACTGGTATGACACGTGTCATGCTTTTGGAACCTCGCCCAGACTTTGTGTATACGTCAAGGGTCTCGCCAGCATCATGACAGGTTGTCGTTTGCAACAAATTCCCTACAGCCCGCCACAGTTTGTTGCATATTCATGAATGCCTTCTTACATTTCATTTTTATTTTCAGATTTCATTGAAAAAGTCATAAAACCTCAGCCTGTTGTTTTAAAGTGAAGACTGGTTATTCTATTTACTGGGGATACCAGAACACCATGGAAATCAAGGGTTTCGCCATTTCCATGAAGATTTGGCTTTTTGTATTGTTGACCATCTCGATACATTCCTAAACTGTATCAAATCCGAATATCACAAAATACAGGTCGTGTATACTTTACAATGTTGTGTGAAATAGCGTGTGTTTATCAAACGTTGAGTAGTACCATTGCTGGACTGTCGGTTGGTTTACTCTCGCTTCTCGACATGAGGCTGTGTGGTTGTCTTCAATTGATGCCAGTGCCTTACCTCTTAACCTGCTAAATAAGATAAATGAAATCTTCAGCCCAATAGTAAAAACCCCAATGAGCCATGCTCTGGCAAGGAGCTGTAATGTATCTCCGTGATCCATGATACCAAACAAGTAATCACATAGTTATGGATCCATAAAATCCATTATGTCTAACAATAGACTGAGTCATGACGTACACTGGTCCTTTGACATGCAGAAATTTACCTAAAGCAAAAGGTTTCTACCCAGGTCAGCCTGCGCAGTCCGCGCAGGCTGACCTGGGTCGAGACTTTTGGCAGATGCAAATAGCCCCCTTTTCACAGAGTATGGCTCAAATGTTATTGTTCCAAAGTTATTTTGGGGGTGGGTGATATCTGCTTATCAGACATGTTAGATCCAAGATCTTGATCTACAGTTCGCAGAAGGTCTTTGGATCGCGCTTAGCAACCTAGGGGTTAAACACAGAGTGATTTGACGCTTTGACTGCCAACTAAACAAATATGACTGCCATTTAAGAATATTTTGGTCATAATTTGGTACAAGGAAGCTTACGTTGTTTATCTAAGGTCAGACTGCACGTTCTGTGCTTTTTGATCTTAGTCTACACCCTTCTCAGACGTCTCTTACGTTGTCATGATATCAAAAAGGTCATTTTACACAGGAATTTTTTGTAATGAGTTAAAACAACAAAGCACCAATCACTTTATAAAACCTACCAAGGACTATTCAGATGCCTGTGTATACAACGCAGAAAGCAGATAAGGTCGGACTGCACAGAAAGTAACTTGACTGCATTTCGTTATTACAGATTGCCGAGACCTACTCTTTCTTGCCTCGAGAAGCTGTTACCCGTTTTCTAATGGCGTGTACAGATTGTCAAAAACGTATGCATATCAGCGCGGAGAACCAGAATAAGAGCACAGCAGTTGACAATAACAACGACGAGGAACTGGTTCCTAAATTAATGAATGGGATATCCGGTAGCCATCCACATATCGTAGATTTCAGGTACAGTTAGTATTGAGTTGTCTCCCTTGCACTGTAAAAATATTTTCTCTTTCATTTGTTTAAATCATGATGCCGTATCAACATAACTCCAGTTGTTTAACCAATTACTATACAAATGGCACTTTTTATCCAGCTGCAATAGACATGTTTGGAACTAATTGTCAAAATGGAGCTGTTGTTTAAGTTTTGACTGAAGTAAACTGAAAATGAACCTTGTCCATTCAGCTTAGATTTCTTTTTTGCATTAACCAATTGCACAAACTTGCACTCAAAACCGTTGAAACTATACTATTTAAAGATTGAATTTATGAATATGAATCGAACTTTAATACAAGATTACAGGTGAAAGCATTGAGGTAAAAGAAGACCTTTCGTATTGAGAGCAACTTTTGCCACAATATTTTCAAAACTTTAAAAAAAAAAAAGATTACTTTGGAGGCATTAAGACGATAACAAAATTGATCCATTATCATATTTGGTTATAACTTCTCTCTTGATTGTGTAAGAAACGAGAAAAGAGTCAGGATGAAGATATTTTGTAAGATTTGTACTTCCATACGACCATCGCATTCTTTATGCATTCAAAGGAGCAGTGAAAGAACACTTTTTGTCGTAGTAAATGTTGATATCATGTCAGACGGTGAGGCTCAAGGTCAGTGTGCACAGTATGTGAAGCCTGTTTTTGAATCTTTATTGTCTGCTTTATTTCAAACATAAATGAGCCATGCTCTGGCAAAAGGGGGCTTAATGCATCTCGCTGGTGTATTTTACCAAGCAAAACACGTACTTAGAGATCCATAAAATTCACTATGTCCAACAACCGACTGTATCGTAAGATAGAATGGTCGTTTGACATACAGAAAATTAACCAATAGCGAAAAGTTTCGGCACAGGTCAGCCTGCGCGGAGTGCGCAGGCTGACCTGGGTCGATACTTCTTGCAGATGCATTAGACGCCTTTTCACAGAGAATGGCTTAAATAATTTGTGGTTATTAAGTTCTAATGTGATACCCAATTCTTAACTATGATATGTTCAAACATCTCCGTGGTTTATCAATTTCCTAAGTATTCAGCCTTTCGGTGATTTACTTTTAAAAGCGTTTGGTATAGATCAAATGAAGGTCTTATGAAATATTTCATTCTCATTTTTCTCCGTGTCGGACCGTCAACACTTAAGGACCACAACGAAAATAAGGGATTCTTTCACTTTTTTGTGATATCCTTGGTGCTGATGTGCCTGATGTGGTTAAATGCATATCTATCTTTTTTAATTTTTTTATTTGAATATGTTGTGTGCTTTTTAAAGACCATATTATGTGCATTCATTACTAAAATAAAATGATAATGATAATAATAAGAAATATTGAAAGGAAGTCTTTTTGGCATATTATGGCGATTTTCGTCCTTTCCGGTGCAGTCTGATCTTGGTTTACGCTGTTTGCAAAGGGCATGCAAGCTGATCTTAATATGCACCTATAGCATAGCAGACGACTCGCAGCGGCGGTGATTATCCGGATATGGGTTGAAAATGATACATTTAATGCACAGGATATTTTACATCTTACATCATTTGTCTTCACACAGATAATAAAATTGAGCCATGCTCTATGAAAAAGGGGCTTAATGCATCTGTGAAAAGTATCGACCAGGTCAGCCTGCGCAGACTGCGCAGGCTGACCTCGGCCGAAACCTTTCGCTAGTGGTCAATTTTCTGTATGTCAAAGGACCACTCCAACTTATGATACAGCCAGTTGTTAGATATAATGAATTTTATAGTTCCACAATTATGTGATGTCTTGCATGGTATTATGCAGCACAGAGATGCATCAAGCACCCTTTTGCCAGAGCATGGCTCAATTTATTTTAGTCTTGAAAAGTTGTGCATCAGCAGTTCTCGCCATTGTATTTCGATTTTATAGCAATCAAAAATACTGGAACCCTACTTTTTGAGGTGTTGTTCTTGGCAGTCAAGTATGCTTTGAACTAGCAGTTTATTTGAATAATCACATGTTCGAAAAACAGGGAATCCACTGTACTGACAGTAACTTTTGATTGATAAAATTCTATTTTACACTTCTTTCAATATTAATTTTGCTATATTACGTTGCCAGCTTACTTATTCGCGTGATTTCGGCTTTGCTCAGTTTTTGGTTGGGGATTTGAAGTACCTTACCATAGGACACACCAACGAAACACCAAGTTGGGCAGGTGAGGGCGAAATCAGGACCTCTTAATCACCAGTTCACCACCTTAACTATAAAGCCAAGCACAATCCTTACATACTCGTATTTTTTGAAAGGTGAAACGTTTGAAGAGGGATCAAAAAAAGGTCATTTATTGACTGATACGAGAAACATCGTTGCGAAAATGAGGAAATTTTTTGTGATAAGCAACTGGTACTTTTCTCACGATTTTTTTCCCAAAAGCAGCCAACAGAATGGCCATAAAAAGTAGTCACAGAGCTAAAGCAGCAACGGGTTAATATATGAGCCGAACTCCGGCAAAAGGGGGCTTAATCGATCTCCGTGATTCATGATACCAAGCAAGACATCACATACTTATTGATCCATAATAGCCACTTTTTTTAACAACTGACTTAATCATGAGGTAGACTTGGCCTTGAACATACAGAAAAATAACCAATAGCGAAAAGTTTCGGCCCAGGTCAGCCTGCGCAGACTGCTCAGGCTGACCTGGGTCGATACTTTACGCAGATGCATTAAAAGCCTCCTTTTCACAGAGCATGGCTCAATTATGTAATGTTCTATGGAGATTATTGAAGCCTATTTTCTTTTGTTTCCTACAGAGTGCCTATAACTCAGACCTATATCAATCAACTGAGGACCAACGGTTGCCTCCCTTTACCTGGTTATACAGAGTTTTTTGACGTAAGTTCTCTTATGAAATATGTTTGTGATTTGAATTAATACCATAAAGCATGGCGGGGGCTATTTGTGTTTATTATTGGAAGAAAATACTTCCATTTTTGTATTCATTACTTTATATGAAACGTTGTTGTTGACACACGCGGTGTCTGTTGTTGTTGATGTTGTTTTTGTTGTTGCAAAGGGCAGCTTTTGAAAACATTTTGGGAAAAGGAGAAAATGCTGGTAACCAGCATTTTCTCCTTTTCCCAAAATGTTTCCTACCCTTTGTAAAGAAAAAATGCTATCTTTTAAATAATATTTGATTTATCCTTTTTGAATGCTTTCAATTTAGAGCTGTCATAATCAAAGTAGTGAAAGTACTGACAGACTGGTGAACGTGTAATAACCTGGCTTGGAAAAGATAAGCATGCTGGTATGGAGGAAATGCTGGTAACCAGCATTTTCTCCTTTTCGCACAATGTTTCCTACCCATTGTAAAGAAAAATTCTATCTATTGAATAATATTTGATTTATCCTTTGTGAATGCTTTCAATTTAGAGCTGTAATAACCAAAATAGTGACAGTACTAACAAACTGGCGAATGTGAAATAAGCTGCCTTTGAAAAGTTAAGACTTGGATGGTCCATATAAGATTGAAGAAAATTGGCCCAATCTGGTCGTTAAATCTGATCCTGTCCAATCAGGTTATTGATTCCGATCCGGTTAGGCCCAGTAAAGACGACTTTACCGACCGCTCATAGCCATTTACTTGTCACAGTAGGAAATACAATGAAAAGATTGGTCTGTTGATCTTTAACCGAAAAAGGCAAACACAGAACATATCGTTTTGATCAGTGGTCATTTGAATACCTTCTAAATGAACTTTCCGTGCTTTTTCACTTTCTAATCTGTTATTCGAACTCATAGCTAGACGAAACCTACAAAATCCGCGAAAAACACGAGGATGAAAAAGGTTGCGTTGGGATGAGTAAAGATGGGTCTGATTTACATAGATCACCGCTTTAATTTACTTATAAGCAAACATCCTGTACCATATCGATGACATCTTGTTCAGTCTATGACAGTAGACATCGTTCAAATTAGAATGGGTAGGCTGACAAGGGTCGAAACCTTTTGCCACTTGTTATTTTTCTGCATGTCAAAGGAGCATTCTACCTCAAGATCCAGTCGACTTTTAAACAAAGTGGATTTCATGGATTCATAATTATTTAATTACTTGCTTGGTATTATACATCACAGAGATGCGTTAAGCACCCTTTTGCCAGAGCATGGCTCATATTAAATTCAATAGCAGTTATGCTTTCGTCCAGAATATCCTAGCAAAGCGGACAGTGTGGATCAAAGTTCAGACTGCACGTTTTGTGCAGTCTGATCTCGAGCAACACCGGCAGCCAATGCAACGACAGTGTCAGTTGCTTCTATGGTTTAAAAAACGAACGAATTTTTTTTGCAATAAAGATTAACCCATAGGCTGCTAAGCGAGACTCACTGACCTTTTGCGGACAGCGTAGAACAAGATCAGACTGCACAGAACGTGCAGTCTGATCTTGGATCTACACTGTCCGATAAGGAGATATTATTCCCCGAAACATACCTTTGAAATAACAATATTTGGGTTTTAATGATCGAATTGAAAATTTCATTTTAGTTATTTAGCAGGATACGAGTTTTAGAGACGGAACTTTATTCTACACTGATTTTGGCGACTCATGTGGCCTATATCATGTAACAGAGTCGGCGTGGCGAAGCCATAGAACAATGTCATAAAGTAATCTCATATTGGAGGAGACAAACTCGTGGTTTACAATATGACAGTTTTATTGTCATGGAAACGGGCTTTAATTGCGCCAATTTCTGAGATCTCCAATTTCGGCAAACCTACAAAATCTGGGGCAACACCCTTACACCTAGCGTGTGTAGAATAGTGAACGCTGTTATAGTCAGTGCAACAGATGCTGAAGAATTTATGGAAATCAATTCCTAATAATTCTTCATTTTGTTACAAAACTAGTGGCAACAAGTAATGCACGGGTAGGGACATGATAGACTTAGGACCATAGACATGTAACGAAAATGAGATTTGTTTTAATGCCGGCGGAGAAATGGAATAATGTAAACTTAGAACCATAGGCTTGCGACGAAAAGGAAAATAGTAAATTTGGTACTCTTGGCTCTTGAAGAAAAGATTCATAGTAAACCTAGCATCATGATCTTGCAGACTGTCAAAGACATAACATAACATGTTTTATTCAACAGAGATCTAGGGGTATTGTAAGATTTAAATCTTCCATAATCCTTGACCTTGTCTTTAAATGAAACAAATGGATTAATCGGATAATTATCCAATCCTTTTCCGCTTCAAAGACGCATTTTCGCAAACAAGAGAAGCCGGGTCCACTATGTCCCTTGCTTACAAGTACAAGCGAATAGTCGAAGATGTAAAAATCTTACAACAAAAGGATAAATTGCTTCCTATACGAACAACGTCTCCTTTTATCAGGGTGTTTTTAAACGTGTATACATAGTGTAGTTAGTGCCATGGGATTGCTTAAAATGCCAAATACGCGACAAACATGTGTTTTTTTTTTATTCCATTTCATTGTTTACCCTTAAAGTGCTTTTGATAAGTATGGCTGCCTCTGCGGACAGTGTAGATCAAGATCAGACTGCACAAAACGTGCAGTCTGATCTTTGATCTACACAGTCCGCTTTGCTGAGACAGTATAGACAAAATCAACCATGAAATCTCAATTGTCTAGGTCTTCATCTAGACTGCAAAATGTCTCGATGGGTTTGTTCTGCGCTTTAACTCTTATCCTGCTTTATAAGTTAAATGAAACTTTCAAGCCGATAGTAACTTATTTTTTGGAGAAAAAAATATCTCGCTCTCGAACATTGTAGATCCAAGATCAGACTGCACGACATGTGCAGTCTGATCTTGATCTACACTGTCCGCAAAAGGTCAGTGAGTCGCACTTAGCAGTCTAGGTGGTTAAGAGTTGATTCATACTCGTAATTATTTATTGTCTTTTCACTGACGCTGTTGTTAGCTCAGTTAGTGTGTTATCGTCAAAACTATTGCTGTGACTTCAGCAGGGGGTGGGATCGGAAGTGTTGCAGGTTATTGCTCTTCAACAGATATTTTTTAAACAAATGAGTCTTACTCTGGCGAAAGTGGGTTCAATGCATCCCAGTGATGCCTTGTACGCATCATTATAGATCTACAATATCCATGTTGTCTAACAATCAACCAAATGTATATTAAGAGGTAAACCGGTCCTTTTTATGCATGAATTTGAGCGATAGGAAAAATTTTGACCTAAGTCAGCCTGCAGGGACTGCGTTGATTGAACTTAGTCGATATATTTTGAACTTAGTCGATATATTTTGCAGATGCATTAAACCCCCTTTTCACAGTGCACGGCTCAAATATTCTGTTAGTACTTGGGGGAAAATGGGGAACACGCAGACGGTAAAAATGTATGGAAAACTCTGCATTTATATTTTGATCTAAATTGATGTTGCTTTTTTATCAAACGACATTTTTTCTGTGGTCGAAAGCATTAGCATGAGACATATGAAATACACTGTAAATGTGGGGTCTTATTTGGATGAACAAATTTCATTACCGTTTCCTCTGACGCATTTTCGCGAGTTAAGGGTACTAATTTTAAAGTAACAAAAGCTGCCAACGGTGAAAGAAGCGAGTGTTAAAATGCTTTTAAATTTAAATAATACCATTCAAAAGTATGGAAATAATTGTGAAGATGACAATCTTTTATTTTAAGGTCGGTCCAAGTGTTAGTCGCTGGCAGAGAGATTAATTTCAATACTAGGTTAAAACCTGCCAGGTCACCATATCTTTTGTTTACTGTTTGCCTGATTTTGAAGTTCATTTTTCTGCCAGCGACTAACACTTGGACTGACCACACAGTAACAGATTGTCATCTTCACAATATTTTCCATACTTTTAAATAGTATGATTTAGATTAAAATGCATTTTAACACATGCATTGGTTATTTGGCAGCTGTTGGGCCTTTAATAGTTCCAATGCTTATATTCCTCATATACACATACGTGCTTAAAGAACAAAGTGGACTGAGTACACTCGGCTTGCGAATATGACAAAGACGTAGAATAACATGTTTTGTTCTGATTTAATGAATATTTATTGACCCTTGAACCCGGTGAAGCACAACTCGTGTTGCTTTTGCAAACAGTGCAGATCAAGATCAGACTGCACAGAGCGTGCAGTCTGATCTTTTATCTACACTGTCCGCTTTTTTGAAACTGATTCATACCAAAAACGACATTTAAATTGCCATGATTTCGGCTGTTTATTCTTCACTGAAAATATCCTTTGTAATACTTCAGTGATCTAAGCGGTAAATGTTAAATTACTTTCCTTCTACTGACATTATTGCTGGTTCATGCGGTGTGTATATATTGTCGTCAGTCAGGGCCTGTTTGCAATTAGCGGGCACCAGGCTGTATACTCTGGATCCACAGTATTCTTAAGGTACATTGATGTCTTTTCAAGGTGTTCGAGGGGGAACCAAACCGTCTATTTAGGTTACCTTGTATGGAGCAATCAATACGGGAGTAGGACAATTGCCCACCCGGACATTTGCTCACCCGGACATTTGCCACCAGGACATTTGCCATCCCGGACAAAAGCCCTCCCATACTATGATGATAGTTATTTCACTGGTTGACTGTTTGAAGCCTCTAACAGACGAAACCTTGCTTTCACAATGCAAGGAATCAGACCAGTCTCTTACGTGATTACAGTTCAAGACAAATGAAAACATTATGAGAAAAGAACAAATTGCTCGTACCGAGCAATTTTTTAGCCATGACAAAGTTTTCTATCCTATCATTAAATTTTCTACCATTTTTTTTGCTGCATTTAAAATTGTTGTCTGCAATTTCCTTTGAATTAGGGCCGATTCAAATTTTGATTGTCTCAACTCTCTACCACATAAAGCCTTATTTTAACGACGTGGGGAAGACCCATGCTTTTGCGTGCCTTCAGACTTGAAGACTTACGAAAACGTTTTGGAAGAAGGACAAATTCTTCATAACAAAGGAAAAGAGGCGGGTGGGCAAATGTCCGGGGTGCCATTTTTTTTGGGTGGGCTTTTGTCCGGGTGGCAAACGTCCGGATGGCAAACGTCCGGGTGGGCAAATGTCCGGGTGGGCAATTGTTCGTACCCCAATCAATTCATATCTTTTTCAAGGCAGCTTCTTCCACATTTGCCAGTCTGTCAGTACTTTCAATACTTTGATTTTTCAGCTCCAAATTGAACCCATTTTCAAACGATAAATCAAATATCATTCAAAAGATAGAATTCTTCTTTGAAAGGGGTCGGAACCATGGTGGGAAAAGGAGAAAATGCTCGTATCCGGCATTTTCTCTTTTCCCTACATTTTTTTTTTCAGCCTTTCAGAGACAAATCTCATCATTTCAGCCACAAAATAATTCCGTCTGCAAATGATTTCAAATTGGATAAGTCTGAAACTTTGTCGTCTTGTAAAGGATTAGCTCTCTTAACTTTATGATATAGTTTTATTTTTTCTTTAATCTTAGATACTCACTGTTGATATAATTAAGATAGTCAGCCTTTTCTGTACATGCATAGAGAGACATTTGTCAACATTTTTACCATAGTCATTGCTCCTTTTCGACAATGTTTTCCCTTTTACGCAACTGCTTCTGCTTTATGACATCTGTACTTATATGTAATATAAAATTTAACTCTTTAACAAACCATAAAATTCAAGACTCGACCAAATATGAAGTATTTACATGTCAGCCAAGATATGACTTCTGTCTTTGAAATAGTAGAAAACAATGTGGGAAAAGGAGAAAATGCTGGTTACCAGCATTTTCTCCTTTTTCCACATTGTTTTCAAAAGCTTTCTTAGTTAGGGCCGAGAAAACAGACGGTTGTTTATGATAAAGGGTTGAAAAAAGCCTGTACGGCTATAGGTCAAAAGAAAATGAATTCTAAAGTACGAAAAGTCTTTAGTGTATTAATGGCATATCATATTTTATATGTAATATGAAAAACCCGATTCCTTTCTTTGGGCTCATAAACACGGATCGATAGAGCGGCTCCGCTCTCACCTTTTCCCGAACGCTGCAGACGACAATTTCGTATCGGATCAAAGGTGGGGAAAATTCGTGTGCTCACAGATTCTCCCCCCTAAATCACCTTGGCTTTTATCGATCTGCTACACCTTTTCTCTGTTCTAATGGTCTTATCCTCATAGATCGATCGTTGTGAACGATGATTATGATTGGGTTGTCATTTGTTATTTCGGGCTACAATCAAATGTCTTTGTCTGCCCCTCTCAGGCTTTCCCAGTCCTTTTTTCCCGCGTGTTTCTTTCTATATTCGAGCCATGCTTTGGTAAAATAGGGTTAAATGCATCTCCCTGATGCATTGTATTAAGCCAGTCATCACACGATTATGGATCTATGAAATCCATTCTGTCTAACAACCGGCTGAATCATGATGTAGAATGGTCTTTTGAAATGCAGAGAATAAAAAGATTGCAAAACGTTTCGATCCATGTCAGCCTGCGCGGACTGCGCAGGCTGACATGGGTCGATACTTTTTGCAGATGCATTAAGCCCCGTTTCACAGAGCATGGCTAATTTTCTTTCTCTTTTTACCTATGACCCTGCATATTTCATTGTTGATTTTTAGATATATATAGATTTTTTTTTCTTTCTTTTTTAACCACCTTCCGTATAAATATCGGTCATTCCCCTTTCCCTTTTTTCCATTTCTTATCTCCTCGATTTCTTACCTTCTTTCTTTCTTTCTTTCTTTTTTTCCATTCGCAGTGATTAATCAAAGCTAATACAACATTGCTTTCCAATCATAATTATAATTTTTTTCTGCGAAAACAAAGCAACAACAGTTCTTTGGTTTGCACGAGCAATCTGAATTGTAATTCTTCTTTCAACTTGTTTGCTAAGGAATTATTCTGCCCTTTCTTTTTGTTTATGGGTCTTTCCTGGCTCAATATGGAAAATTGAATGAAATATGATCATGAAAATCTTGTACGAGCCCCGCTTATGAAGCTTACAACCATGTAAAATCTGAGTGAAAAGATCTTCAGAGCCCTGGTCTGGCACTGGTCACACCCAGGAATGACATAAATATGTGACCGATCACCACAGTATGACTAAAATACTGTTAAAGGCGGTGTGAACACTCCTTGAGAGCGCCGAACAAACCAAGAGGACAACTTTCAGTCTAGGAATGAGACCTGACTTACTGCAATTTTAATGCTGGTCTTATCCAGAATGTCTCAGCAAAGCGGACAATGTACATCAAAGATCAGATTGTACCTTTTGTACAGTCTGATCTTGATCTACATTGCCCGTACAGGCAACTTTAGTTATGAAAGGCCTTTTTATGAGGTTAAAAGAAACTTTCGCCTTGCTTTTGTCATCTTAATCTTTAGGCTGCTAAGCGCGACTCACTGACCTTTTACGGACAGTGTAGATCAAGATCAGACTGCACAGAACGTGCAGTCTGATCTTGGATCTACACTGTCCGATAAGGAGATATTATTCCCCAAAACATAACTTTGAAATTGCAATATTTGGGGTTTAACTATCGAACTGAAAATTTCATTTTAGTTATTTAGCAGGATAAGGGTTGAATTACTAAGTTCAATACCCCTACCCCTCTCCTGTCTGACCCCCAGGTAGTCAGCTGTTGAAAAAAATTGATTTTAGGTACAAAATTTCTGTTCCTCAATCTGGATTTTCTACCTCGTTTCACATTTATCCTTATGTTTGTCATAACGTATTGTACCTGTGTCATTTGCAAAAATCAATATCGAAAAATTTCGGCTGCAGAAGACTCGCTGCGCAGTCTGAAAATCAATAGACACGAAATTTCGGTTGCGGAACGATACTTGTTACTGGCAGGGAGCTTATTTTATGGAATCCTGTTTCCACCAAAAAACATCCCCGTTAGACGAAAACTTGACATCGCGATTAGTGTTGCCTTTCAAGAAATGAAATATACAAGCGATATCTAAACAATCCGCGCAAGGCTTCAAAAAACCTCGCATTGGTTGTCTGAGACGAGCATGTGTACAAATATTATGAATATATTTTGCGTGTATATACAAATTTAAATAGTATATAAATTTTTATTTACGTGAAGGGCACAGTATACGTCAACGTTGATATTTCGGCAGTTGTGTGTACACAACCCTCCCCTAGCCCCACCCCCAACCCGATCCCCACCCCCGGGAAAAATAACGCAGAACAGGTACAATGAATTTCGGAATTACTGTATATGTGTGTATCTAAGTATACAGTTTATAGCTTATAAGATATATTTAGGTTTTATTTTACATATTTCTACCGAAAAGTCATTTTAATAACCCTTACCAAATGGCAAACTCTAGCCGTTATACTATAATGGTCTTCTCGTTTCAGTGTTTTGCTTTAAGTTTTATTTTATATGAGCCATGCTTTGCAAAAAGGGGTTCAATGAATCTGTATAAAGTATCGACTCAGGTCAGCCTGTGCAGTCCTTTTTTGCTTTTGGTAAATTTTCTGCATGTCCAAGAACCGTTCTACTTCAGGGTTCAGCCGGTTGTTAGACAAAATTGGTTTTATATGATAACTTGCTTGGTACAATGCATCATGGACATGCATTTGACCCCCTTTTGTTAGAATTTGGCCTATAAACATGAGCCATGCTCAGTGAAAAGGGGATGTGATGCATGTAAAAAAAGTATCGACTCATGTCAGCTGTCGCAGTCTGCGCAGGCTGACCTGGGTAGAGAATTTTTGCCATTTGTCAATTTTCGGCATGGAATAGGTCCATTCTACCTCAAGATCAAGTTGATTGTTAGAAAAATGGATTGTATGGATCTATAATTATCGATGACTTGTTTGGTATAATGCATCACGGAGATGCACTAAGCCCACCTTTTGTCAGAGCATGGCTTACATGTGTTTCCACAAAAGAAAGAAAAAAAAAACATGGGTTTGCTCTCACGAATGTGATAAAACTATCGCCGTGATACAATAATTTTTAGTTCTCGTTTTCTACTGGTTTTCGCCTTTATCAAAGTCAATGTTTATAATTGTGGCAGTAAGAGGTTTCCATACTTTTTGTCTAACAACATCAAACCAAGGAGTGGAACGAAAAATTCTTTGAGCTTCACTGAGCGCGTCTACCGATCTTACCTGAGGACCAAAAATAGCTAGGAACGGAAAAAATCAATACGCTAAATTTTGGATAAGGCAATGTTGGTAACCATTCGGCGCCCCTCGGATCGATGAATGTCATTATCTGGCGTACCTGTCGCGGTGCTATAATGCTCTTATTTTCTAGTAGACGACCAAAATCGATATTGCCGCCTAATCTATGGGTGTCTCCAGATACCGTTTACCTTTCAATTATTTCTCTAGTAACGCTAGAACTTGTTTTTCATCTTTTTTGGTTTCTCCAAATGCTCACAATCTTCAATCGCAAGTTTCGTGACCGCTAATGTCCTTCGCGAAGGGAAACGACCGCGATCATACTCTGATATTTGTGCATTCTGAACCTATCCTACACTATTAATTGGTTAAGCCTTGCCACACCCATTTACAATCAATTAGAAAGTCATAAAAATAGTTCTTTTGACTTTTAAATACGCTGAATTAGTAATATGGACGTTTTCATCATATTTCACGCCTTCACCAAACAATTCCGTGTTTTTACAATCTTTAAAAAAAAGGCCTTTGAAAACATTGTGGGAAAAGAAGAAAATGCTGGTAACCAACATCTTAATACTTTCCCACATTTTTTTAGCGGTTCCAGGGGGCCCACATTCAACCTTTTACGGTACAGACTCGCTTTTATACCTACGAAAAAGTAGTATGTATACGTGACGGAAATAGGAAAGGAAAAGAAGCAGCGCCATAATTTTCTCCTTTTCAAAAATGTTTCTACCCGTCCAAAGACAGCCCTTGTCTTTTGAGCCTCATTCAACCTGTCGACTGAAAACGCTTTCATGTTGCACTAGCCAAAACTTCTTTTGTCTGGTCACCAGTAATTCATTTTTCCTATTCTAACAATGTTTCAAAAGCATTCTTCGTCACGATCCATACAAAATGGATTTCGTGGGTTCATAATTATATGATGAGTTGATTGATATCATGCATCACGGAGATGCATTTAGCCCCATTTTACCAGAGCATGGTTCAACTACATGATACCATATCTTTTTTTGTCCTAGCGGGTCTAAACGGAAACGACCAAAGACTTTCGAAGTATAGGTTGTCAATAATGCTACACTATTCACTGAAGAAGTTTTCTTTTGAATTAGGTTTATGGCCGCTCTTAACAGTAATTCATTTATATAATGGCGTATGCTCACTGTTAGACGTCTTTTCTTTGTTTCACCAGCACAAGTGTTGGGATGCCTTGCCCAAGGAAACTCAATTGCGATTCATGGTAGCTAGCATGAGAGGAACAGAAATTTCTCGATTACAATTAAAGTGCCATAACCTTTTACCGTGCTCTTTACGACTCTGGCAAACATGGCTTTTGAAAACATTTGTGGGTAAAGGAGAAAATGCTGGAAACCAGCATTTTCTCCTTTTCCCGCAATGTTTTTTACCCTTTTATTGACATATTGAGGCACTTGGACCACACTGAATTTGTCGTCAGCAAAGGCTTTCAAAATGGACATTTCCAAAGTTGTATAGTCTGGTCGACAGTTAACCAGTGAACCACGGAGGACCCATCATTATGAAAAGAAAACAAAAGACAAAGGCTAGTATCGAGCCCTTCAATTGAGATACTCCGAAAGGGAAACACTTTCTCGTCACAAAACTTTCCGTTGTTTGTCAAAGCTAAAAAGCCAGGTAATTCGCCCAAAAAATCGATAGCAGCTCGTTTCAAGGTGTTATATCAATTGAAAAATTGGACTATTGCATCTTTTAGCTGATATTTCGTTTCCAGGTAACCCACCTGTGCACGTGACCTGGGTTTTTTTTCTCCCTCTCATGCCAGCTTTTTCTGCTTTAACCCTTAGAGCGCTAAAGTAATGAAATTGACATTTTGGATCGCGACGTACATTCAAACTATTGTTTTTACAAAGTTTTTTTGACCAGAATTTGTAATAAATGAGCGGACAGTGTAGGTCCAAGATCAGATTGCACTTTCTGTACAGTCTGGTCTTGATCTTGTCCATCCGCACAAACAACTTAAGTTGGTTCGAGCACTTTATGGGCTAATTTCTTACGGTCCGAAACAAATTTTTAGACACTGAAAACACACACGATTTAAATTTCAAAGGATTCGTAAACGACAAATTAGATGTGACTAAAATGATTTGATTTGTCTTCAGAAGGGTAAAAAACATGGCTGGAAAAGGAGAAAATGCTACTACCCAACATTTTCTCCTTTTCCCGCGATGTTTTCAGAAGTTTAGTTCCAAGAGGTCTTTAAAACACGGCATTGTTTGGTAAAGAGTTAATCCGCCGAATAAACGTAGCATAAACCGACATGGTTTTAACATTGTAACTTCATGGCTACTTTTTGCTTAAATATCTATCCACATATCGAACAGTATAGATACAGGATCAGATAGCAACGTATTGCTGGTAACCAGCATTTTCCCCTTTTCGTACTATGTTTTCTCACCTTTCAATGACAAATTTCACCATTTGAGCCACTTTTAATTTGTCGTCTGCAGATTCTTTCAATTTTCGACCAGTCTAAAATTTTGTCGTTTGGTAAAGAGTTGAAACAGTATAATTTGATTAATTTCCTCTCTTTCAGTTATTTATAAACTCCTACTTATTAATCGTGAATAGAATTTAGTCATGTTCATTTTTTTCGTTTCCTTTTAAGTTTTTACATAAAAACCATATTGGTATTTTTTAACGACTTTATTTCCTGGATAAAACATATTTGATCCATGCTCTGTGAAAAGGGGATTTAATGCATCTGAGAAAAAAAAAAAAAAAGTATCGACCCAGGTCAGCCTGCGCAGTCCGCGCAGGCTGACCTGTGTCGAAACTTTTTGATTTTAGTACATTATCTGCATGTCCAAGGACAAGTCTACCTCTTGATGTAGATCTAAGATCAGACTGTATGTTCTGTGCAGTCTGATCTTGATCTACACTGTCTGCAAAAGGTCTTTGAGTCGCGCATAGTAGCCTATGGGTTAAATTCTAAGTTTTCTTTTAATGCGGTTTATGCCCTTAATATGTTAATCAATTACTGCATGGGCTATTCCCAGACGTATCAAATACTGTATGTTTGTATGTTGCTTTAGCCCGTTTTCAACATTATGTCAGCCATACCGCGCCGGCCAGTGCACCTATCCATGCTTTCCTGGAGTTTCTTTCGCCAGTACTTCTACTTCGCTTACTATTCTATCCTAGCCACTTCCTAGTTTCCCCATATAAACATCATCAACAGAATCTTTAGTGTTTAGAAAGGTGGTCCTAGTTAAATGTCTATCATCAGTCCTCCAAAAGAAATTGACCCAGCAAGGAATCAAACTAGAGACCCCAGGGTTAACATAAAGGTGTATCTAATTACACTTGAGCAGTTCTCTGGCAAAAGGGGATTTAATGCATTTCCCTGATGCATTATACAAAGCAAGTCATTATATAATTATACATCTATGAAATCCATTTTGTCTGACAACCAACTGAAAAATGAGGCAGAATTGTTCTTTGACAAGCAGAAAACTGACTAAACACAAAAAGTCCCAACACAGGTCACCTGGCGCAAACTGCACAGGCTGTAGATCTGGGTCTATACTTTTGCAGTTGTATTGAACCCCTTTTTCACACAGCATGGATCACTTGTGAATGACAGGAATCTGTTATTTTTTTCAACAGTTTCGAAAACATTTTGGATAAAGGAGCAATTACTAGTTACATGACATCAGAAAGAGTGGTTCATGCACTTTGAATTGGCTTTAATTCTTGCAAGAAGCCTTTAATTATCTACAGCTTATGAGTCATGCTCTGTGAAAAGGAGGTTTAATGTATCTGCAAAAAGCCCCGGCTCAGTGCAAGGGAACCTTGTATAGACACAAATGAACATGCTGCTGTCGTTATACGGTTTAATTGATATTGAAAACGACGTAAAAAATAATAATAATAAAAAAAAAAAAACGCCCAAATTCAAACAACACTTCGAAAGCTCATAAATGCATTAAGTTCCAAATTCTCCCAACTTACGAAATGATGAAAAGCAAGTATGTAGCATTGTGTCTACAACTTTATGTTAATGACGGCCATTTGTATGCAAGCAAAATGGTGTGCAAGGCTCATTACAAGAAAAGTTCTGAAAGTCGAGTTAATTTGAATTAATTTTGTCTCGCCTCTTTCGTTCTTAATCTCTTACTTCATATTCGTACACAAACGCAGTGTTTTGAATAATCCAGGCTTGAAAGTATCTCTGGGAAAGTACAGTAAATATAAGTAGTGCTATTTATGGAAGCAAAGAAAACTAACATGTGACGGACGGCATTTTTGAAAGTTTTATATTATGCTACGATATGTCTTTTGTCGGCAATTTCTTCACGTGTATTAGTGTTTCTAGATTTTCTCAGCTATGTACGGGCACGCCCAACTCTATCTAAATATAAATAAAGGGTTCACTCTCACATCAATGTCCATTTAAAATGTATTATTTCTGTTTTTGAATAATTCTAGTGGGCGATAAAGAGGCAGTGTTTCATCGCGTAGGCAGCCTGCAGGGTGTATCGTTGTTTCACCGGATGTCTTAAAAAATGCGAACTACCGCCGACGAAATATATTACCGCACAGAAATGTAGATCTCAAGAACATCCTTAGCCTTCTTCTAGATTTTGAAAGTAACACAACTTCTGATTGGCTGAACCAAATGGTTTAGCCAATCAGAAGTCGTGTAACTTTCAAATTTACCGGTCCATACATATCAGCTGCTATTTTTAGATAGTCATGCATTATCAATCCAAATTGTTCTGTGACTGTTCGAGCGAGCAAATCAGACACGATGAACAACACAGTTCCAATTGGTTGGCCAATCAAATTTTGTATCAGTTTTTGTCCCTCGTGGTGATGAATCTATCATTTCATTGGTCAATTGTTATTATTCTATTATAGCAAAAATACATGTAGTCCAGTGTCTGGAAGTATGGCTGTTGCCATATATAGACAGTGGGGAAGCAAGTTCTTAGAAACTGTTATCTCAATTTTTTAGCGAGATGGAAGCGTTATTTATCAAGTCGGTTGTTATATGTGAGTCATGCTTTGGCAAAATAAAAAGTTTAAAAATATGCATCCCCGTCATGCGTTGTACCAAGCAAGTCTTTACATGAATATGGATCCATAATACCCATTTTGTTTTACAGCCGGCTGAATCCTGAGGTAGAATGGTCCTTCGGCATGCAGGATAATGACCAGTAGCAAAGGTTTCGGCCCTGGTCAGCCTGCGCGGACTGCACAGGCTGACCTAAGTCGATACTTTTAGCCCCCTTTCCACAGAGCATAGCTCATATTTTTTATTGTTTTGAAAGGCTAGAATTTTTGGCTGCGCTCAACAGTATTTCTGTCATGCGTCGGCTCACAGAGTCATGTCTTTCCGCAATTTCACTTATACCGGGCTATGACCTTCAGGGGTACTGCTTGGCTCAGTGACAAAGTGTTGGACTCGTGACCTGGGGGCCCCGGGTTCAGGCCTCACTGGATCCACTGGATTTTTCGTTGAAGTGTCCTCAGGCAAGACACCTCCGAGCCCCAGCCAAGTACTGGTGAAACCCAGGAAATACACAAATTTGAAGCCTGTCGCCGTGATATGACTAAAATGTTGAAAGCGGAGAAAAACAGTTTTCAAAAAGTGACCTGCAATGCCTTGTCCAATGATACCCCCACGTTACTAGAGCCGCCAGCGTTGACCATTCTAAGTTTTTCATGATTACAAATCCAACGCTTAGGTCAATGAGCCATTGAGGACACTCGTGATGTTTTCAGACTTATTGGTTGCAACAGAATAAGAGGAAACAAAGATAAAACGCCCATGGGATTTCATTGATTGCATGGTGTTTAACGCCGTTTTCAACAATATTTCAGTTATATCGCGGCGGCCAGAGTACCTATCAATGCTTTCCTGGAGTTACTTTTACCAGTACCAATATTCTTTCCAAGCCACTGGCTGCTTTCTCACATAATAATCGTCGAAACAATGATCAGCGATGAGAGAGGATTGAATTCTGTCGCAATGACTTTCATCAATCCTCGGAAAGAAATTAGCCGAGCCGGGCATCGAACCCCTGTTCTTGAGTCCTGTACGCCACCGACTGCGCTACCGGGGCTCGGCAACGGCCATGGGAAACTTTCACTACTGTGAATTAACTTCAAGATCTAAACAATTACCATGTATTTCAAGACTTAATACACAAAAAAAAGCACGACGTAAATGACAAAGATTCTACAAAAAGGAAAATATAATGTGTACTTTGGACTGAATGGAAAATATCGCTTGAAAAGGAGCAGTTAAAAAAGCTCGTATTTTGAAGGCAGTGTATGAACACGTTACAAAACGATAGGCCAAAATTGAAAGCATTTGCAGACGACAAATCACATGTAGCTCAGTTGATAATTTTTATTTTCAGTCCAAGCAAACATTGTGAGAAAAGGGAAAAACGAAAAATAACAAATGCTGGTTACCAACACTTCCTCCTTTTCCCACATTGTTTTGATAGTATATTTCATCAAGGTCGTTAAAAAAAGGGACTATTTTTATTTGAGTGGAAGCCTCAAAAATTTTCCGACAAGGATGAAAATGTGCTCGTATTTTTGACATGTAAAACATGTTCTTTCAAGTACTTTGAAAAACAATGGGTGACTTCTTTAGCCACCGTATTCTAAGAAAAGTTAAAAATAAATTGAGCAGTTCTCTGGCAAAAGGGGCTTAATGCACCTACGTGATGCATTATATAAAGCAAGTCATCACATAAGTATGGATCCAGAAGATCCATTTTGTTTAACAAACGGCTGGATCTGGATGTAGAATGGTCCTTTGACATGTAGGAAATTGACCAATAGCAAAAAGTTTTGATCCATGTCAGCCTGCGCGGACTGCGCAAGCCGACCTGCGTCGATACTTTACGCAGATGCATCAGGCCCACTTTTTACAGTGCATGGCTGAGGTAAGTATTGACCTGTATTTCAATGACAGCTTATTATATAACGAGTGAAAATCTAGTTAAAAATGTCATTCTTCTCCTTTTCCTTTTTATTTTTTTCTTTGTCCGAGATATCGTCTTGAACGTAGGCCTTGTATACGAGCCATGTTCTGTGAAAAGGGGGTTTACTGCATTTACAAAAAGTATCGACCCAGGTCAGCCTGCGCAGTCCGCGCAGGCTGACCTGGGCCGAAACTTTTTGCTTTTGGTAAATTTTCTGCATGTCAAAGGACCAGTGTACCTCATGAATCAGTATGTTGTTACACAAAATGGATTTTAGGGATCTCTAATACTTTGATGACTTGCTTGGTATCATGCATCACGGAGATGTACATGTATTAAACCCACTTTTGCCAGATCATGGCTTATATATTTGTATACAAGTTTCTCCTGATGCAATTCCCACTGGGTGGAACCATATGTAGGTACCCTTTGGCAAAGCACTACTGAGGCGTAAAGTAGTACTCACGAAACATAGGAAAAACGCGAATAAGCGACATTTGGTAGGGATAAGAAAGAAATACCCTTGAAAAGTCGAAAACCACAGTTCGAACAAACAAATATACGCCTAATACTTGGTTTGTTTCTTTCATACTATTTAAAGGTGGCCCTTCAGATTTTGGGACGAAAATTTTACAAAAATCCAAAAAAATCATCCTTATACTCCCAAAGCCTTTTAATTTTCATTCATAAAACCCCAGTAGTCGAAAACCATCCGACAACAAGAGAAATTAGAGATTTACTACGGCCCAGGTCGACACCGCGGGAATCACGGTCTATTTTTACATGAGCAACTGGCTCATTTACACACCGGAAATACAAAGACGAAGCTTCAAACATAGCGTCCGAAGAAGACATTATGGAAAATAATTACATGTTTGTTATGTTATGGAATTTAAGCGTCATTAGTCACGTGCCAGTCACTTGACATTCCCACAATGCTTTTTTGATTTTTGGCGCGAAATCTAAAAATACCTTAAGAGGCTACGTAGCCTTTTAAGGGAACACCATAAAAATTTTTTTTTTTTGTAATTTTATGATTCTTAATTATTGATGATTTGTATTGTTTTTTCATATAAATTTCAGTGATATATATATTTTTTAATTTGGTGAGATGTGAAAAATCTAAATACCCACCTTTAAGTGGAAATTTTTGCAATTGGGAATTTTTTGCGATTTCGCGAATTGGAAACATTCGCAAACTTTTCTGTTCGCGTTTTTACCAACAAATAACGTTCTCAAAATGTCCGTAATCAGTAATAATTGGCAAGTTTTTTTGACAGGCGTATATATCCACGTATACAGTATTTAAAAAAAAATGTTTCTAACTCTGTTATGGAGCCAGTGCGTCGTTTCATCAGTCCTTGCTGTGGACAGGCTTTTATGTATTGTAGGAAAAGGAGCCTTGTTCACGTATCACTCAAAACAGGTTTCCCTGTCTCGTTTTTAACTCATGTTGAAATACGTCACCCTTATGACACTGTGTTGGTCAGTGGAGTCCTTTGCTTAGATTTACAATGCCATCCAAAGACTGCCTTAATGTCTTGCGATGAACTACTTTTGAAAATATTGTGGCAAAGATGATAAATTACTTTATATTACTGTGTAGGTAAACTTTCTGTGGATGCATTAAACCCCATTTTAACAAAGCTTGGTTCATCAACTTTGTGCTGTTTAAATTGCCATTGCTTGTTTTTATCGATTTTAAACAACATCTGGATTTTTATTCGAATAACTATATAGGATATTACTCCTTTTAGGATGATCCTTTTCGTCGACCATCCGCCCACAAGAAATCAACTACGTACGAGTATCGTATATACAATAACTGCAATCTCAGACTTTTTCAGCATCGTCCGTATTCACCAACCGTTCTAATGAAAATTCCAAGTCTTATTCTCTAAGATTTTCTAAATTTGAAAGTAACACAACTTCTGATTGGCTAAACCAAATGGTTTAGCTAATCAGAAGTTGTGTTACTTTAAAAAGTTATCATGCGAGTGATGAGTATGAGCAACCGATGTCACAATTTTAATCAAGACTTATGCTGCCATTCTGCCTGAAACTGGATAGTTCACAATATCGAATTGGGGAACTGAACCTTCCAACTCCCGATGGAGGTCAAACCAATGCCTTTATATTCTGTCATTCTGGTGAATTATCCCAACCGTCCTGCTTAAATTATAAGCCTAATTACCAACCCATTATAACGTTTGCGAATTTAGCGCTTCCCCGGTTTTATATCTTCTGTAAACTAAGAGAGAAAACAGTTAGATTGATTGATTGTATTTGAGTTTAAGGCCGTTTTAACAGCTTAGGTCATATCAGGAAGGTCAGTGCACATACGTATGTGTTTCCTGGCTTTCTTACACTAGTACTGACACAACTTTCTTTCCAAGTCACTGACTACTTTTCTCACATGCATCAGAGGTGAGAGGCGAAAAATCGCCAGAAAGTAAGATTGCCTCAAGAGGGGTTCGACTAGCAACCACCAGGTCACGATACAGATACGCTAACCACTGAGCTATTCGGCCGGGCAAAAAATGCTTAGAAGCGACATTACTTTGTAAAGCGCAACAACTAGAGATCGAAACAGGCGAATTCAAGGAATCGGTGAAAATGGGCAATTTTTTTCAATTGCCTTAATGCTTTAATATCCAACTTCTAAACAAGTGTACAAATTTGTGTGTATGAGGAAATAAGCTGAATAATAAGCTTTGTTCTTTTGTATTATTTGAAGGGGCTATCTAAAGTCTTAACCACACGACAAAGTCAAAATCTTGTCAACATTTGCAGACGACAAAATAAATGTGGTTCAAATGATGATATTTCTCTTCTAAATAAAGGAAAATATTGTGAGTGAAGGAGAAGACTGTAGGTTACCGACATTTTCTCCTTTACCAGCAATGTTTTCAAAAGTCACCTTTCTCAGGTTCGTTTTTGACATGGACTATTGAAAGTAGTTGCAGATGACAAATTAACTGTAGCTTGGTAGGGATTGTTCTTTGAGAATAATATCGTGGGGAAAGGAGAAAATGCTGGTTTCTCAGAATCGAATCATTGACCCTTCACTGCACCGTGCCGACTTTTAACGACCCTGGGAAAGAAGCCTTTTGAAAACATTGTGGGAAAAGGAGAAAATGCTGGTAACAGCATTTTCTCCTTTTCCCACAATGTTTTCTACCCTATTAAATAGGGTATATACCTTATTGTCGTCTGCAAATGCTTTTAATTTGGACAAGGCTAAAATTTTGTTGTCTGGTATAGGGTTAAGTAAAGAATGATATAAAAAAAAACCCTCAAAAACACACACACACCCAAAATCTCGGCTGCTGCCTTTATTTAGCAGGCTTTGACTTTTCGACTGCTTCGACTGTTGAAAAGCAAATCACGTGACCTCGACACTGTACGTGATCGACGCATAGATAGCTGGAAATTACCCATTTTCGGGTTGAAATTATAACCGCTCGGTATTTATTGGAGGTCGGTTTCGTGGCAAGCTTGTTCTCGTTATAATACTCACAGGACTGTTCGTTCGTTGATGTGTGATTTCTGATTTTTCATTCAAATATAACTACCTGTACATGTGTAATTTCATTCCTAAAGGACATTACTTGTTTTCAAAAACGACAATACTTTTTCTCAATCACGTGGAAGCAGACGACAGGTGTGAGCGAGGTAACAGAGGCTGGATTAATTTTTTTTTGTTTAAAACACGGGAAAATATTGGTGTATCGCTTTTTTTTCCTGTACCCCTGTTCGCTTCACAGTAAACGAGAAGACAAAAACCGGTCAATAATTTCAACAGCTTGTCGGTAAGAGAGGGGGAATCACCATTTTCCGTTATATTTCGATAGGGGGTGTACAATAGTGCCCGGTTGTCTTCGTCTATATGACTGTTAATCGATAGTGTGGTGTGACAGCTTCAGTTTTATAGTGGTAACATGTCAAAAAAGGGTGTTAATAAAGAGGATAGTTCGACCCCGGAGGCTGGACACGTTAGTATTCTTTATTATTATTATTATTATTTATTATTATTTTTATTATTAATTATTATTCAACAGTTTACCAAACGATCGCCTGTATTCACGGCCCTTACAAAGAAGGTTTTCGAGGACACTGTGGGAAAATGATAACGTCCCGGTACCGATAATTTTGTTCTTCTTTTTCACTGTTTTCTACACTTCATAGACGCTTCCTATTAATTCAACTACCTTCAATTTATCGTATTCAATTGCTTTCCGAGCGTGGAAGAGTCAAAATATTTCGTCTGTGACTCGTAACTCTACGTTAATGACAGATTTATATGTGAGCTATGATCTTTCGAAAGGGGGTTTAGTTTAGTTTAAACATATTTTATTTGCAAATTCAACTGAAATGTACATGATAATTTACAAATACAATTCAAGAGGGTTTACTTCATCTGCCAACACTATCTACCCATGTCACCCAGAGGAGTCTGCGACCTTAGTCAAAACTTTTTGCCATCGGTCAATTTTCTGCAAGTCAAAGAATCAATGTACATCATAATGAATCTGTGTTCATCAGTTGGTTGTTATACAAAATGGATTTTATGGATCCATAATTATGTTATGACTTGCTGAGTATCGTACATCACGGAGATGCATTAAGTCCCCTTTTCTCAGAGCATGCCTTTATAAATATATTTCCTAATATATAGAACGCTACAGTCATGACAGATATAAGTAATTTCAAGACTTTTTAACAGAAATATCACTTAACTCATCCAGGGCCAAATATTTAAACTCGACCTCTTTCGACGGCCATATATACAAGCTACTGAAACTCAGAAATTTCTCTATGTCAAAACCTTAACGAAACAAAAGGACCGTGAAGATCCAGAAACACACCATATATCCATACTGTGCAGTCTAATCTTGACCTATGCCGTCTATAAAAGCCCCTGTTTTCGCCTATGTCGCTGTAAAGGCCTAAAGTATCGGATGGTATAGATCAATGATCAGACTGCACGTTCTGTGCTGTCTGATCTTGATATATGCCATCCACCAGAGCCCGTTTTCGCCTATGGCGCTGTAAAGGCCTAAAGTATCGGACGGCGTAGATCAATGATCAGACTGCACGTTCTGTGCAATCTGGTCATTGATCTATGCCGTCCGCAAAAGATCCTGTTTCTGCCTATGGCACGGCATACATGTAGATCAGACATCAGACAGCTCGGATCTATGTCGTCTGCAATAACGCACTATGTTACCCATATAATACATGAAGTTAACAACCTCTATTATTTACATTTATTGTATTCACCCAAAACTCACCAGCACCACCAGTTGTTCATTTTGTATACATATCCCTATTATAATATTCGAACGTTACTTACACACTTTTTTAGTTACACTTACGTAAGGTGCTGTGTACAATATACTGTGTGGTAATGATATTCTTTAGTACCTCGTTGTTGGTTCAATTAACTTACCCATCATTTTCATAATGGTTGAATTTAGATCAATCCAAAACCAAGATCACGTTCACATAATGGGAAACACAGTGAGAAATGGAAAATAACTAGACCATTTTAGATAAGATCTTTTGAAGTATTGGTACGAAGAGTAGCAACAGTCAGAGGCAAGAATTGCTCCTTATCTCGTAATATTTTTCCAATGATATGTGCGATTGATACATAGAAGCTCATATCTGGAAACTCATTTCTCCGTCTCTCCTCCAGTCTTTCTCTGACACCTCTCTCTCTCTCTGACTTCTATCTCTCTCTGTCTCTCTTTGTCTGTCTCTGTCTCTCTGTCTCTCTCTCTCTCTCTCTCTCTCTCTCTCTCTCTCTCTCTGTTCCACACTGGTATTACATACATGAATGTCTGGTCCCTGTATCAGACCATAATAATCAGATCTTCCTTCTCGAGCAGGAAAATCATTTTTTTTAACCCTTAGGCTGCTAAGCGCCACTCAAGGACTATTTGCGGACATTGTAGATCAAGATCAGACTGCACAGAACGTGCAGTCTGATCTTGATCCAGACTGTCCGATAAGGAGATATTTTCCCCCAAAGTTTAACTTTGAAATAGCAAGATTGTGGTTTTTGCTGGTGGCTTGAAGTTATCATTTCACTTATTCAGGATGTTAAGGATTAATTCTGCCATTAGACCAAACTCATATCAATAAACTACATACCTCTTCTCATTGTTTTGTACAACATAATCAGTAAGTTACAAACAAATAAAAATTGGCAAAAAGGTTTCGTAAAATATCGAAGACTACAGATTGAAGTTCATACTTCCGATCTGTTTAGTCTGATCCTAATCAATAGTGTCCACAAAAGCAATCTGATCTTGATCCACATTTATATGCAATTAAAGTTATGCCTTGCTGTAGGATTTAGCGATACAATGAGTTACAAAAGTTCAAATACAGATCAATGTTTAGGCTTCTGATCCTAATCCGCACTGTTCACACAAGCAGTCTGATGGTGATCCATATCTTTATGTGATTAAAGTTATGCTTAGCATTAGGATTTAGCCATGATGTGGGAACAGTCAATACGTTGCTGCGACAAAGGGAAAAGTTATTAATGATGAGTGTGTCAAAATTCTTTTAAAAATCTTCTTCATCAAATACTTTGGCAAAAGGAAGTTTCACGTATCTTCGTGATGCATTGTACCAAGCAAGTCATCACATTATCATGGATCCTCGAAGACCATTTTGTCTAAAAGCCGACAGGATTTAGAGGTAGTACGGTCCTTTTACATTTGGCCTGCAACACGCGAAAAGGGGCATTTGGACATCTGCGTAAAGTGTCGTCTCGGATCAGCCTGCGCAGTCCGCGCAGGCTAATCCGAGACGGCACTTTCCGTTTTTATGTAATCTTCTGTTTTGCGCAAGTCTACCACAAAATCTAATGTAGTCGTAAAGTGCCGTCTCGGATTAGCCTGCGCGGACTGCGCAGGCTGATCCGAGACGACACTTTACGCAAATGTCCGAATGCCCCTTTTCGCGTTTTGCGAGCCATTTAGAAATTTACCAATAGCAAAAAGTATCAGTTTTAATTTCATTTTTTTAAAACGAGTTATACCTAGATCAGCTTGCGTATACATGCAGTCCGATCGTGGTCTACGCTGTCCGCTTCTCTTATTATGGTTTTAGACATACAGTCCACATCTACTGCCAATAATCTTTACAAAATCTAGTTTTTAATAGAAGTCGATCCGATAGGGAAAAGGTAACTAAGTTTAGCTTGCCTTAAAAGGAACAGGCTTAACTACCAGATTCATATATTCTATACTTACCATCAAAGCACAAACCACAACTGTAGTTCTTTTTCCAGATCAAAATTAGATGCCTTTTGCGGACCCTTTAGATTAAGATCTACTCTTCCCGGTATTATGCGAAATACTTTATGAAATATACCCTATATTGGTGTCGTCTTGAACACCGACTGAAAAAGTCAATTTGATTATTAGAGATTTATAAAAGAACCATTCTTCTCAACAGCTGTAAGAATAGTGGTCGGTGTAAATGTCAGATCAGACTGCTGAGTTCTGTACTGCTCTTTGTTTTTGCGAAGCCGAACTCGTTACTATACCGGATGTTTTTAGATTTTCTAAAAAGTTAATACATGTATAAATCACACTAACGTAAAAAAATTCAAGCACTAGGAAATAGCGTTACCAAAAGTTTGGAAATCGTTGTAGGGTAAAACGAAAAATGTTCAAAGACATTAACATGAGGGACGTCAAAAATCGTATATACACGGTATAACGTTTTAACCTTTTACCATATATTTCCTTGTTTAACGACCCTGGAGGGGGAGGCTTTCAAAAACACTGTTGGAAAAGAAGAAAAAGCTGGTTTCAAGCATTTTCTTCCCTTTAAGAATGCTTTTTTACTCTTTCAGAGACGAATCCCATTATTTGAGCTACATCTTACATCGTAATTAGTCGTCTGTAAAGGTCTGTCAGTTTGGACATGTCTTAAATATTGTCGTTTGATAAAGTTCTAATCATAGGCTACTAAGCGCGACTCGCTGACCTTTTGCGGACAATGTAGTTCAAGATCAGAGTGCACAGAACGTGCAGTCTGATCTTGGACCTACACTGTCCGATACACACACACACACACACACACACACACACACACACACACACACACACATATATATATATATGTGTGTGTGTGTGTGTGTGTGTGTGTGTGTGTGTGTGTGTGTGTGTGTGTGTGTGTGTATATATATATATATATATATATATATATATATATATATATATATATATATATATATATATATAATTTTTTTTTTTTTTTTTTTTTTCTCTAAAAGATTAGTTTGAAATAGCATTATTTAGGTATTTTACAATCGGCTTTCAAGTTTCATTTAACTTATTTAGCAGGATACGGGTTAATAAATACAGTACCAATAACAATGATTGTTGCAGTTGATTGTGGGCGCAGAGTCTATCGGTCAAACTTTGCATTTTTCAACGGCTGGTATTTTGTTATATTTTGTAATAAAATACCTTCTGAAAGTGCATTTCAATATTTTAGGCCGGGCGCAGTAGCGCAGTCGGTAGCGTACAGTACTTGAGACAAGGGGATCACTAGTTCGAATCCCTAGCTTGGCCAATTTCTTTCCGAGGATTGGTGATAGTCATTGCGACATGCTTCATTCCTCTTTCACCGCTAATTGTTGTTTCGACGATGGTTATGTGGGAAAGCAGCCTTTTGGAAAAAATATTGTGCAAAGTACTGGTAAAAAATACCAGGAAAGCATGGAAAAATGCACCGGCCACCACGATATAACTGAAATATTGTGGAAAATGGCATGAAAAGGCTTAAGTATCAGATGGTATAAACAATAAAAAATCATTATGTAGGTCTTGTTTTGTCCTGTTAGGGTTGGAATTTAAATACCACGATTTAGATTTTTCCCCATCTGCGTTCATATGTTCGTCTGTCCCTTTTGCCTCTGTTTAAAAACAAAAACTGCCAGCATTACATTGTTGAAACTTCACCTGTAGTCCGCAGCTGCTGCATGTTCCTGCTGTCATAGACCAAGGCAGGAATCAAGGTCATTGCTACTTAAAATAGAGAAATCAAGATATACACACGTATCTTCAAAAAAAGATGGACGACGTAAATTTTTCCCTTAAATAGGCCTGCTGGGACCAGCACAATAAACATGTCCACATTTTTGACCAATCGCAAATTTATTCTTTAAACACATAGATACCAAGAAGTAGTCAAAAGCCATCGCATTCAACTACGCTGGAAAAAACGAAACCTGCATTTTTTTTCTGCAGTCTATGGACGTACCATGGATGCAGAAGATCTTTATTTTCGGATTATACATTTATGTTCTTTTTTTACGGATTAAGTAAATGTTAAAGTTACTGTAAATCGATTATAATAGTGATTAAAAAAAAACTGTTCTTTTGTCGTGCAAAAGTCAAATTCTTGTTAAATAATGGTTTTAGCCCGTCACTATGCTTCCAACTGTCAAATCGACTTTGTATTTTCACCCACTCTTTCACCCACTTCGTTTCATTTCTCCTTTTCTATCGACTATTCACTTTAAAGTAGATTTATGCGACAGTTGTATCTATTTTCGACATTCTGTGCAGTCTGATCTTGGATCTACCCGTCCGCCACTTGCTTCCCTATCTGGATAAACTGTCTCTTCATTTGCTGTAGAATTGTCTCTTTGGTCTTTGACAGTTTGCGTGAATGCGGCTTTACTCTCGATTCACAATCAGTAGTCATATATTATATGCCTATTCATGTATTCCCTGGGTTTCACCTATATTATGCTGGAACTCAACAATGTTTGGCCCATGGCTGACAACCCGCCATTCCTAAGCCATCGAGAACCACTATGTAGCAACTGAGAATATACAAATTAATGAGAGCTGAAACAAGAGAGTTGAATCTTGTCACACTCATCATTTTTTTCCAATGGAGTTTATATTTTAGAACGACGAATGAGTGATATGGGTTGATTCATCGAATAAATGGTGTTTACGCCCTTTCCAATTTCCAGTCATATCTTGGCGACAGCTTACGCGTTCATGTGTGTCTTGGGTGGCCAGGCATCTGAAGAGTCTTGCCTATAGAAACTCTCACGAAAAGTCCAGTATTTGGAAACAAAGGGTATCGTTTAACCCGATGCGATACGTGACATTGTATTTTGTATTTTGACTAGATCTATACCACAAAAATGAAATTAGTGATTTCGTTTGGCATTTGAAATGTGAATTATCCATTTACTAAACCAAACCATGTTTTAATGAATCAAAGAATATGCTTTTGAAAACTGCTATCCAGCATTTTCTCCTTTTCTTTCGACGTTTTCTATGTTATCAAAGACAAATTCGTCGTTTGAGCCGACTAAAATTATCGTCTGCAAATGCCTTCAATTTGGAAAAATCTAGGATTTTGTAGTCTGGTTAACCTTCATGCTGCTCAGCGCCACTCAAGGACCTTTTGCGGACAGTGTAGATCAAGATCAGACTGCACAGAACGTGCAGTCTGATCTTGGATCTACACTGTCCGATAAGGAGATATTTTGTCTTTGAAAACACATTTTAAATAATAAATTTTGGTTTTTACTATCGACTTAAAAGTTTCATTTCACTTACTTAGCAAGATAAAAATTAAGAGTTATGACTGAAATCATTGATAGAGAGGTGGAAAGACTGCACGTATATGAGATCTGATCTTGATCTACACCCTACATATAACACAACCATAGTCTTGTCAAATCTTTTTACCTCTTTCCCACTAGATCTACTATCTTAAATTCAAGATGAACCAATACCAAATAGATCTATAGCCTATCCCTCGGTGGCAAAGGTACATGCACCTTATAAAACAAAGAGTCAAATAATAACGCGTACAAATAGAATTTGTTTCTTCACTGCAGAAGGCAGCTTTTGAAAACAACGTGTGAAAATTGAGACACTTGATGATAACGCTCACGTTTCCATTTTTCAAGGAATTTTTTTAAAAATACTATTTCTCGATACTGTGAAGTACGAGTTTTGATACATGCGTGTCTAAAAATAACTCGTATGTGTATAGTATATTGATTAAACTTCCCAAAAACCAGGAAACTATTTCAGTCACCAACACAAAAAAAAAATAACAAAAACAATAGCCACACATCATCTTGACTACTTGACCTTCATAAAATGTTAAAACGAAATTTTCCTCCTCAAATGTTTAACGGCGAGGCATACGAAAACAGTCTGATATTATTTTTTTAAATCCGTCATTAAATTGGAGTTGTGAACTTTATTTATTTATTTATTTATTTATTTATTCATTCATTCATTCATTCATTCATTTATTTATTCTTCGTTCATGATACGTTCATATTATATGGATGGGACAATATTATCCTATGATTCATCCATGAAAAAATAATTCCGCATGTGCGTATAAATGTCGTGTAGTCCTATTTATAAAATAAAACTCTGGCCAAGGAAGAGAATCTAGTACTACGTAAGTATAGCTATAATATGGAATTAATTGTATTTTATACAACAGAACGGAATCACAAGAAAATTAACAAACTTGAAGAAAAGTGGGGTGACCAAAATCTTTAAAGCTCTTGTGGTAGTTCCCTGTTTTAACCCATTACCGGCTGAACGAAATTTCAGCAGACCAGTTTAAAATCATCGCTTGGCTCAAGACAAAGCATTCCAGCCAAGCAGTCCTGCATAATAGTTAGTCTTGGAATAAAATTTGCAATGAGCAATGTTCTATGAAAAGGATGTTTAATGCATCTGCAAAAAGTATCGACCCAGGTCAGCCTGCGCAGTCCGCGCAGGCTGACCTGTGTCGAAACTTTTTGATTTTGGTAAATTTTCTTCATGTAAAAGGACAGTACCTCAGGATTCTGTGGGTTGTTGTTATGGATCCATAATTATATGATGACTTGCTTGATTATCATGCATCACGGAAATGCAGTAAACCCCAATTTGTCAAAGCATGACTCAGTTGTTGTCTAATACGTTTCCTGATACTACAAACATTCAGATGCAGAGGAAGTTTTTAAGTGCTATCACAGACAGTGTAGATCAAGATCATACAACACGTTATTTTTACCTAGAATGTCCAATATTTCTAAAGATTTTATAGAATGAAAACCAATCTGTTGTCTAATGCGCATTGTATTGATTCATGTAGCCTTCTGGTTTATAGCCGAGCCTCTGTAGCACAGTCGGTAGCGCATAGGACTCAAGAACAGGGGGGTTGCTGGTTCGATCTCCGGCTCGGCCAATTTCTTTCAGAGGATTAATGATAGTCATAGTCATTGCAACAGGATTCATTCCTCTCTCACTGCTGATCATTGTTTCGACGATGTTTATGTTAGAAAGTAGTCAGTGGCTTGGAAAGAATAATGTGCGGAGTACTAGTAAAAGCAACCCCAGGAAAGCATGGATAGGGGCGCTGGCCGCCGTGATGTAACTGAATTCAAATTTCTTAAAGCAGTCATGCCAATTCAAACATCTTAATCAATCACAGGGCTTCTCTTCGAAATAGACCAGGTGTCAAAAAAGGACCCTTTTTAACATGATATTATTTCAATCACATTTTTCAAAACTGCACAAATATTTTAAGGCAAGGAAAATATGAGGGTTATTTGTATAGGAAACAACTTTAGTAAAAAAGGAGCACTTACCTGTCACTCCCTTTCCAATAACTTGTACCAAAGCCGTGAACTGTAGGGGAGGGGAGTGTGGAAAGAAGACAGGGGAGTAAAAAGTGGTAATTGTACAGTATTGGGATAACGCCATACTACACAGTTAATTTACATTTTTCCAGATTGAAAGTACTTGCACACCACTAATCAGAATATGTCTTTGAATGATTAGAAAACATTGTGGGAAAAGGAGAAAATGCTAGTGACTAGCATTTTCTCCTTAACCCACAATGTTTTGAAAAGGCATGGTCATTAAAACATGGGATCGCTTGGTACAGGATTAAAGGAAATATCATCGATTGAATTGTTCAGTTTACAACATTGTGATAAAACAATAAGACTGATAGTGGTCTTAATCACTATAAGTCGAATTTATCCTCTTTTTTCTCGGTAGTAAAAATATTATAATCATTGTTTAGAATCGATGTAACTGATTTTAGAAAGGTATAACATTTTTTTTTTTTTTCTACTAGACTTTCATACACTGGAATCTTTTTTGACCCCATTCAAATGACTAAAAAGAATCGTTTAGATTCTAGGGGACATTTAGACAATTTTCGTTCCAAATTCAAAGAAACAAGGGGTCAAGAAAAGCCCTTCTACAATGGAACCTTAGTAAATAAAGCCCCAACAGCAGCCAAAAGTAAATAATGCAGGTGTAAAAATGTATTTTAATTTAAATTATACCATTTATAAGTATGGAAATAATTGTGTTAGTCGCTAGGAGAATATGAAAAACAAGCATAAAGTTAACAAAAGATAAGGCGACGTGGCAACTTTTGACCTAACTTTTAAAATTCGTTTTTCTGCCTGCGACTAACACTTGGTCCGAACGTACAAGGATAGATTGTCATCTTCACAATTATTTCCCTACTTTTAAATGGTATGATTTAGATTTAAATACATTTTAACATCTGCATGTTTACTTTTGTCCGTTATTGGTGCGTTAAATTAAAATAGTGTCGACGAGAATAGGACAAAATCAGACTGCACGAATGTGCAGTCAGATTTCGTTCTATCCTCTTCGTCAGAATTATCGATAAAGGACATGAGTTAAACAAAGTTAAGAGTTATTGCGGTTGTCATAAAAAATCGTTGTTACTCAGGATGTGTAAAGGTGCAACTGAGTTGAGTCACATGTTTACGGTCGCCATACATCCATTGTTTGTGATATGAACACGTAATGCGTGTTACTATTGTATCAAAACCAGACTCAGCAGAATCCTTACACCTTTGTGAATGCATTTCGTTCATATCTGCTTTTCAACCCTCAGGCTGCTAAGGGCGATTCAACGACCTTTTTGCGGACAATGTAGATCAAGATCAGACTGCACAGAACGTGCAGTCTGATCTTGGATCTACACTGTCCGATAAGGATATATATTCCCCCCCCCAAAAAAAAAAAAAAAAATTGAAGTAGCAATATTTGGGTTTTTTTCTATCGGCTTGTAAGTTTCTTTTAACTTATTTAGCAGGTTAAGGATGGAGGTATATTTCCTCGCACGGGGAGATTTTTGTCCTTTTAACGACGTATATGACAAATGTTCGCGCGCATCCTACTGCGCATGTATTTTTGTCGTGGATATTGAATCAAAAGTGCACCTATGTATTTTTTGCACATAATGGTAATACTGTTTGTGCATTGAAACAAGTAGCACTTTCTTCTGGTAGTATTAGTGAAGAGAAAAAAATGGATCTGTGAACTGTCACCGTGAAATAATTAAAATGCTGCTGACACGTCGTTACACACCAAACAAGGAAACAAAGGCAGGAAATTTTAAGCTGTGGAAGTATATCTGTTTCCACTTTGAGAAGTATTATTAGAAAAGGAGAAATCGTTCCTATAGAGCAATTTAACCTTTTCCCACTATGTCTGCTGAGCTTTCATCCTATTTTTTTTCCTTGAAAAAATAACTTCTACAGTGACCTTCAACCTTGTTTTCTGACAAAATAAGCACAGATAGGTGCAATTTTTATTTTTTCTTACTGTTTAGAATTATAAATACTATAAGTGTGGAAATTTTGAGAAAAATCTGTCCGTTAGAAAGTATGTATTTATTTAAAATTAACCCTTAATTCGGTCAAATTGTCTCCCTTTTTAACTCAATGATCCATATATAACATGCATATTTGTACAATTACCATGCTCAAAACCAGGCTTTTATATATATATATTGCAAAAATATATGAGTTTTCATTAAAATGATGTATTTTTGTATATTTTTCCCGTAATTTTCCTGTTTAACTGACTGTTAAAGAAAGGCGCCTTAAATCCAATATAACCCGAATTTTGGAACTGTATATACCTTTTTCAAAGACAAATTTCTCAGAAACGAGCACGGTGACCCACATCTGTTTTTACTGTAATCTCCTAGAGACATGATGAGCTTTGTATGTGCAAAGTTTTAAAAAAATCTGTCCGTTAGAAAAATTTGTATTGTACGTCGTTAAGAAAAGCTTTGCAATGGTATACAGTAACAGGGGTCAAATTGACATCTATTTTATCTTTTGTTTATTCACTCTCTCATTCATTAGTTGTCTATTATTGTTCAATTGCTCTCTCACTCATTCTGTCGTGTATTCAATAATGTAGCTATGACTTTATTCATCCTATGACATTAGCCTAGACTCACCTGAACAGGAAACCGAGTCCCGGTAGTGCAGTCGGTAGGGCACAGGACTTGAGGACATTATGTCACTGGTTTGAATCCCTAGCTCGGCCAATTTCTTTCCGAGGATTGATGATAGTCATTGCGACAGGATTCATTCCTCTCTCACCGCTGATCATTGTTTCGACGATGGTTTTGTTGGAAAGCAGTCATTGGGTTCGGAAACATACTGTGCGAGGTACTTGCAAAAGAAACTCTAGTAAAGCCTGGATAGGTGCACTGATCGCCGCGATATAACTGACATAATGTTGAAAACGCCGTTAAACACCATACGAGTAAAAAAGAACTAAGCAGGAAGAGCTCATGGGTGGGGTTTTGTATGGTGGTGGTCATTGCCTGTCGTCTGTCGTGCGTCTCCTGTCATACTTCATTTGTGGCCTGTGTTAACAAGCAAAACACACATGTATGTATCTGACGATGGCACTGTACAGAAAAACGAGTAGTTGTTCCTTTTAATGGACAATCTGTTGTTTGTCAAATGTAGATGATTATCAAGTAATACTATTGTTTTTGATATGCTTACGCACAGCCATTCTGTTTACCTCCTACTTTTAGAAGCTGTTAATAAACTTCAATTTGCAAGATACAGAAATAGCCCCCTTTCTGGAAGATGTACGATGTGGGAGTCATATTCACATGGATTTCGTAAACAGTTTTGTTTGTCCAGATCTTCGAGAGAACAGCTGCGGATTTAGTCCTTTGCCATCTCATGATTTTATGTTTTCGTGATCGGGACTTAAAATGTTTCTGTTTGTCTATTTCATTGGTGTATGAATTGGCGGGTGGCTTGATAGATGGATGGCTTGATGGCTTGATGCCTTAATGGATGGCTTGATGGCTTGATGGATGGATGGATGGATGGATGGTTTGTTTGTTGGTTGGTTGATTGGTTAAATTGATGGATGAATGGTCGGATGTCTTGATAGATGGATGGATGGATGGATGGTTGGTTGATTGGTTGGTTGGTTGGTTGGTTTGATGTATAGATGGTGGGAGAGGGATGAATTGACGCATGGATGAATGCTCGGATGGATACTTGGAAGAATACATGCAGGTATGGATTGGTTGATGTTTAAATGGTTGTAGTAGGATGGTTGGTTGGTTGGGTGGTTGGTTGGTTGGTTTGATGTATAGATGGTGGGAGAGGGATGAATTGACGCATGAATGAATGCTCGGATGGAAACTTGGAAGAATACATGCAGGTATGGATTGGTTGATGTTTAAATGGCTATAGTAGGATGGTTGTGAGGGTTTGTTGGACAGATGGGCGCATTGGTTGGTGAATGAATGGAACCATCGATGACGGATTGACAGGTAGATTTTTCGATCGATGGATACATTGGTGGTTGGATATGATTTTTACCTATTTATTTCATAGTTTAATTTGTGAATGTTGTATTTCATGTATAACATTGGTGCAGCAGAAATTCTAAGTACCAGCTAGAACGCATGTGCTTTTCGCCATTGTGTCACGCCAATCCTGATAGCTCAATGGAATCGGCAGTAACGAGTGAATAAGTTACTATCACCTTCCATGATAATTTATGATATATTCACGATACACGCTTGCTCTCTGCTGTTATTTTTGTCACTAGATTTCGGTCCATAATGTTTTTTAAAGTCCACAGTGACAATATGAACTAGTTCGTTAAAGTCAACTCTTCAGCCACCATATAAAAAAGTATTTACTTTGCGTCCATTTTGCCACAAATGAAACATTCAGTCTCCTCCCTCAGTGCCTCAGATGGCATAGATTCCCGGATGACAAAGATCAAGATCAGACTGTAACTGTGCACTCTGATCTTGATCTATGTCACCTTTGCATACTACTTATTTTACCTAATCTGATAAAAAAGAAAGCGTGACAAAATGCAACAGAGTTCCTAGCTAAAATATATGAGCCATGCTCTGTGAAAAGGGGACTTAATGCATCTGCAAAAAGTATCGAACTAGGTCAGCCTGCGCGGACTGCGCAGGCTGACCTGGGTCGATACTTTTTGCTTTTGGTAAATTTTCTGCATTTCACAGGACCATTGTACCTCATGATTGGGTTAGTCGTTAAACAAAATGGATTTATGGATCCATAATGATATAAAGACTTGCTTGGTATCATGCATCACGGAGATGCATTTAGCCTCCTTTTGCCAGAGCATAGCTCATATCTAAAAGTCATTTTCGTGCATCTTAATAAAGCGGCTTTTGTCACACGAACTCACGATACTTTTGACTTTTTATATACTTGTAAATATCACTATTGTTACATCACATGAACTTTAAGACTTTCTGTAAAATGTGAGACTGAATCTGATGAGTGGATGGACATATAAATCAATGACGAGATGGATGGATGGATGGATGAATGGATGGATGGATGGATGGATGGACGGACGGACGGACGGACGGATGGATTGACGGACAGACGAACAGACAGATGTGTGGGTGGGTGGACGGATAGATGGACGGACAGATGGACAGACGGACGGACGGACGGATGTGTTGATTGGTGGATAGATGGATGGATGGATGCTTACCAGCATGTTTTCCTTTTCTCACAGTTTTTTTCATGTTTCGTTTTTCCTCCAGGTCGTTAAAACTCGAGAGTTTGTAGTAAAAGGTTAAAGAATACTTTGGTTTGTTGCTATTCAGAACAATATTGTTACTCATCATCGCCAGTCCTACGGAGTTATCGCTCTTTGAGAGCTCTTCAACGCAAACGATAATAAAGTGAACATTTCTCGCGAGACAATCCGAGATAATCGGGCCATTCACGGTAACATTTAACGCTTTACCAAGCGACAAAATTTTTAGAGCAAATGCCCAAATTTAAAGCATTTGTAGATTACAAACTGAATGTTACTCAAAACGCGAAACCCGTCTTTCATAGGGTAGAAAACATTGTGAAAAAGGAGAAAATGCTGGTTACAAGCATTTTCTCTTTTTCACACGATGTTTTCAAAAGCCCTTTTCCTTAGCGTCTTAAAACTCTTTGGGTCTTAAAAGTCTCTAGATTGTGTGGTAAAGGGTTAAACAAAGCCCAAGACCAGAATACGTGTAAGACATGAAAGTAAAAATATGCCAAATTACAGACTGCGTTGAAGTGAAATGTGAAACTCTAAAAATGAATGAAAAACAAAAATCTCAAACTTCGCCATTATTGCCGAAGGAGGTGATATTTCACCGGAAGTGGCTAAATTTAGTTAGCCCCGATATAAGGTCTTAATGTGCCTTTAACTTGATGCAACCCTTGTTAGCGGCGAGGTACAATGAATTCGGCTTGTAGCTATAACATTAACGTTCATTATACATGTACTTCAGTCACAAACAGCAGCGACACCTGGCTGATCTATGCGATCGATAATTAGGACTGTTTTACATCAGCCATCATTTCACGTGTTAACTCTTTTATGAGAGGACAAAATTGTATACTAAACCAAATTCAAAACAATTGAAGACGACAATTTATGCATGGCTAAACCTTTTTTTTTTTCTGTTGAAAGAGTATAAAATATTGAGGGAAAAGGAGAAAATGCTGGTTACCAGCATTTTCTCCTATTTGCAATGTTTTCAAGAGGCCTTCATTTTTTTAAAGAGTGGTAAAAAAAGGATTCGTTTTGTAAAGGATTGGTTCCTAAAGGAGTAATAATATTTGTTATTTTCCCCTTTCAAACGTTTCTAATTTATGCATAGGATGCTTAATTCGTCACTCGGTGTTTCTAGCGGACTATGTAGATATAAAATCAGATTATAAAAAACTGCAGTCTGATCTTGTGTTTACTCTGTTCGATATGCTGAAGTTGGCTGGCCTAAAAACAGCCTAACTCTTTAATATTTTAGAAATCTTAGACTCGTCCAAAACATTTGCAGATTACAAATTGGATGATTTTCAAGTCATTTTTTTTTTTTTTGTTTTTAAAAAGTGGAAAACATTGTTGGAAATTGAGAAAATGTTTGTTGCAAGCATTTTCTCCTTTTCTCACAAAGCTTTCACAAGCTTTCGAACCAGGTCAGCCTGCGCAGTTCGTGCAGGCTGATCTGGGCCGAAACTTTTCGCTATTGGTAAATTTTCTGCATGTCAAAGAACCAGTGTACCTCATGCTTAAGTCGATTGTTATACAAAGTGGATATTAAGAATCCATGTTTATGTGATTATTTGCCTGGTATAATGAATCACGGAGATGCATTAAGCCCCCTTGTACCAGAGCATGGCTCATTTGTAGCTTGCATCATAAGTTTTTTTACCATTGTTTTTTATTACTGCTGAAAATTGTTTCGACGATGGTTATGTGGGAAAGTAGCCAGTGGCTTGGAAATGATGGTGTACGAAATACTAGTAAAAGAAACACTATGGCAGAATAGATAGTGTATGAGCCGCCGCGATATAACAGATAAAATCTTGGAAACGGCGTTAAACGCCAAAATAAACAAAGAAAGAATCGTATGACCGCTATTACGTGACTTTTTCCTTATTGCAATAGGCAACTTTAAAAAAAATATGGCAAATAGGGAAGAATGAACAGGCCGCCGCAATATAACATATAATGTTGAAAACGGCGTTAAACACCACAATAAGTAAACAAAGAATCATATTTATTACCACCAGTTCACAACTTTTTTCTTATTGCAATGGGCAACTTAAAGAAAAAAACACTCTTATTTTGGCAAATAGAGAAATTGAGCAATCAGAGCAAATTCTTCTTTTGCTGCCTTATTTTCACATTTATTCAAGTTATGAAACGTAACACAGAGAGCTATCCATAAAAACATTTCTAGCGTCTTTTGCAGCAAATGTGTTTGAGAAGAAAAAAATCATTTATCGCAACAGGTCCAAGAGATTAAACCTTAGCCTGGTACAAAACTAAAATGAATCTTTCAAGTCGATAGTAAAATCCCTATTATTGCTATTTCAAAGTTATTTTTCTGGGAAAAATATCTTCTTATCGTACAGCGTTGATCAAAGATCAGACTGCACGTTCTGTGCAGTCTGATCTTGATCATTATTGTTCGCAAAAGGTCCTTAGACGTGTTTAGCTAAGGGTTACTTGAAAATGTACATTAGTAGATAATGGTACTTATCCCGAATATGAGCCACGAAGGACCCCTTATCAAACTTACAAACAGAAGTACACGAACAAAACACGAGGAATTCATAAGTTTGAGTTTTTTTTTTAAAGTTCCAATTCTATTTAATACGGGTTATTCATTGTAACAAAGAATGAAAACATTTAGAATGGGAAAGAATGCCAGTTGTCTGGATAGCTCAGTTGCTAAAGACGCATGATATTGGTCCTGAAAGTTTGAGACCCAACGGTGGCAAATTATTTGTGCAGTACTTTTTTCCAACTACGAATAAACAATCGCGTCCTTATGATATCACCTTACAAACTATTAACTTTCACCCTCCAGCCCAACCTTCAAATGGATTAAAGTCTAGTTAGCTCGGCTATTTTCGAAGAAAACGACGAATTTATATCATAGCCCTGGCATCGCCGTCGTTTGCGTCTGCGTGGTCGTCGTCTTCTGCGTCGGCGTACAAAAACTTTGACATCATGTAATATCTCTGTTATTACAGAACATATTTACATACTTCAAACTTGGACAAATCGTTCACTATCAAAAGAGGAAGATAACCATCAAAATATTTTGAAACAACTATGCCCTTTCTTTGTCTTAGAATTTTCACTGAAAATCAAGCACTTGCAGTCGAGGGTTGCTACCTGCATGAGGTGCTCTTGTTTTATGCTGTTCTAGTGCAATATCATACTGCCACATTTAATGTTGCTGGTCAAAATTATGCAGGAATTTCTTTAATGTCGTCTGCTGCAAATCTGCTTACTCCTGCTTACTGATTTATGAATTTCCTTGAATTCACTAGCACTACGCTTTATCTGAGCACTACTTTTGACAAATACACTCATGCGTGACCAATGATATAATTATTCCTCAGGAAAAAAAAATCATCCGTTTGATTTTTTTTTTTCACTGAAGGAAGCTGTCCAATCCATTTCGTCCGTATTCTATGCGTTGAGGTATAATATATTAGTAATATGTGATAATAAATATCTTTAAAAAAGATGGACGGCGTTAATTTGCCAGGAAATAGGCAGGGGCCCTCAGAATAAATATGTCCACATTTTTGACCAATCATAAATTTCTATTTATTCATTTGTTATCAGTACTAAAATGTAGTTCAAAAGTCAGCACACTCAGCTACGCCGAAAAATCGAAAGTTAACAAAGTTCTATTTTCTATTTATAGGACAGTGCCTCTAGTGGACCCAGCGAAATGAGCACAGAAACTAGTCCGTCCCTGGTAGAAGATGCTGTTAGTCCAAAGTCGGATCTAAAGATAGGTAAATATGCCTTTTTCAGTCTTATTAACCAATTGTTGCATGTAAGCCTGTCAGGCGCACTCTCTGTGCCTGTGCGTACGTGCGTGCGTTAGAGCAAGGATGTTTGTTTTTATGTATATTTTTGTCCAAGGTGTGTGTTAAAATCTTTTCCAAATAATCCCTTCTTTTAACGACTCTTGGGAAAAGAAGGCCTTTGGAAAAAATGTGAGAAAAGGAGAAAATGCAGGTAACCAGCATGTTCTCCTTTTTCTATAACGTTTTCTATCCTGTCATAGATAAATCTCACCATTTCACAGATATTTAATTTTTCGTCTGTAAATGCTTTCGATTTGGATAAGGCGTTTTTTGTCGTTTGGTTGATATACGAGCTAGTATTTGGATATGCAAGGAGGTGCTTTTTTATTATCATTATACAATTAATACAATTTCACCTAACGTTAGTTTATCAAGGGAACTTCTTTTTTTTTTTTCATGAATATTGCACCTTCACACAACCATGTTTTACTTTTCTACCCAGACACTGTGGGTATTTTTGTGACTTAATATATCATTTTCACAACCAACAGTCAAAAAGGTTTTACAACATTTACTATCCACATGTTTTATGTAAAAAGTGTAAGAATATCATTTGCACTGTTTTATCAAAATCTGGAAAAAAAAAGTTTTTTTTTTTCGAAGAATTCAATTATTCAATATATCTGAGCCATGATATCGCTAAAGGGGGTTTAATGCACCTCCTGTAGATGCATGATAAAAAGTCATCACATGATAATGGACCCATAAACTCCATTTTGTCTAACAACCTACTGGATTACATGGTAGTATTGTCCTTGGACATGGAGAAAAATGACAAAAAAGCATAAAATGTTCGACTCAGGTCAGCCTGCGCGAATTGCGCAGGCTGGCCTGAGTGGATAATTTTTGCAGATTCATTAAATCCCCTTTTTACAGAGCATGATTCATTTATCAATAAGCCCGAGAAATGATTTAAACGTGCAGTTAACATAAAGGAAATTTAGTCCTTTTAAATTCATAGCATTGGTCATGGCCTCGAATTATCCGGCTACACTCGTCAACCGGTAATAAATAATCAAAGTAAAAGTTTATCCCAACATGAGGTTCATTCATTTCCTGGAAATAGCATTTTATATGTTTCGCTTGAAACTTTCCAGACACCGAGAACCCCTTTTTATTTCGACACACTTGTTGTAAGCGTGTTTAGTTTTTGCGCATGCGTAAAACCGGAAATTGTATCGCTCTTCTATGTCCATATTCTCATTTTTAGGATTTTTCAAGGTTTCACTAGAAGAGATTTCCCAGCACGAGTTTCACTTATTTTCGAAAAAAAAAAAACATAGTAAGTCTAGATGCGTTGCGTGACACCATCCAGATACCTAGAGCTAGTTTTTATTTCGATGGATGTTCCTGTACACAAGTTCAGTTTTGTGCGCATGCGCGTGGAGCCGAAAATTGCATCGCTCTTCCTGTTGGCAATATCTTTTTATAGATCGGTCCAAGTCTCCAAAGAAAAAGATTTTGAAAAAGAGGCTACTTGATATTGTCCCAAAGTGCGATCCTTTTGAGATTTTACCGCGTCATGAAAAAACAATCATCACGGTTGATGTTTCGCAAACTACCATTTATAGTTGAGCCACACTCTGTTAAAAGGGGACTTAACACAGCTGCAAAAAGAATCCACCCAGGTCAGCCTACGCAGTCTGCGCAGGCTGACCTTGGCCGATACTTTTTGCTTTTGGTAAATTTTTCAAAATCAAGCAAAAAGTAAACAAAAGACAGTGTGACCTGGCAACTTTTAACCTAGGTTTGAAATTAATTCTCTGCCAACGACTAGCACTTGGACCGACAGCACAATAACAGATCGTCATATTTATAATAATTTTCATACTTATAAATGATATTATTTAAATTTAAATGCATTTCAACACCTGCTTGTTTATTTTTGGCAGCACTTGTTACTTTAAAGTAAAAGTAAAGTATAACACCTATGTGCTGTGTACAGTCTGTTACTTTGAACATCAGCCTTTTAAGCCAGACAAAAATGTCTCTCACCAGCTACTTGACGTAGACGGTAGTTTCTTATCAAATATATTTTAACCCTTATCCTGCCGAACTGAATTGTGTACCGTTAGAAAAATATCTTTCGTTACTTTTATTGGCATTGAATTGGGCTCACAAAACCGAAATTACTTAACCCTTTACCACACAATCCCGACTTTTAACGGCCCTGAAAAAGAAGACTTTTGAAAACACTGTGGGAGAAGGAGAAAATGCTGGTAACCAACACTTTCTCCTTTTCCCACAATATTTTCTACCCTTCCCAAAACAATCTTTGAAATTTGAGTCGCATTTATTTCGTCATCTACAAATGATTTCAATCTGGACTGTCTTAAATTTTTTTTGTTTGGTAAAGAGTTAAAGAGCACAGGAGAGTGCAGAACAAGATCAGACTGCACGTATGTACAGACTTGTCTTACCTTACACACTCCGCAATATACAATCATGGTCGGGAACGGCAGGAGAATTGTTCAGTTATTTTCTTCCTGAAACAGTAATGAGGACAATTTTAAACAGAATTGTTTAGATTTTAGACAAATTGAGCGGATAACGATTCTAGACAAAGTGAAATTGTTCAACATAGGGAATATTTTGTTGTCGATATTGTTTGCGACATAAAGAGCCATTCATGGTCGTATATGAACTTTCTTAAATTTGTAAACGCATTAGGGAGAAAATATTATATTACAATAATTATGAAAGAAATATCTGTTTTCCATTGTAAAGTCGATTTTTGAAGAAATGCTTTTAGACCACCCCTTATAGCTATGTCTATCTACAGGGTGTCCGGAAAATAAGGTAGCACTTTTGTACATTTATAATATGGGTTTAAATTTCAGATAAAAGGTTAAAAATATACATACATGCATATAAAATATGTAAGTTTTTTGTGTGAAAGTTTCGTTTATTTTTCATTACATTACGCGATTTTATACAAATTTTAGATCAGAAGTACCTTTTTGTCATTAACGTCATTTTAGTAAGTATTGACGTTCTCTCACTTCCTGTTGCCTTGACATGTCTGTAAACAAAACATGCTTTTTTTGGCACATGAAACCATACCATTTCACAGAGACACCGCTGTACAGTGAAAAAACTACCTGTATGGTGTGCAATGTCATATCATGTTGTTATTGGACCATATATCTATAAGGACACAATTAATTCCCAATGCTGCTCATCGCTATTGAAAAACAAGTTTGTTCATGCACTCGAAAAAAAAGGCCTCTAGATTGCAAAAGACGTGGTTTATGTAGGATGGTGCTTCGTCACACACATCTAACACTGTGATAGACATTTTATACAATATGTGTAGTGATAGGGTAATATCAAAACGATATTCGGAGGTAAAATATTGAGGAATATTGTGACCTGCGCACAATCCTGACCTCAATCCATGCAACTTCTTCCTTTGTGGTTATTCAATGTCAAAAGTCTGCAATCCCATGCCAGACGGCAAAGACATGGTGTTTTTTTTTTTAAAGAAGATAAAACATGAAATCATGAAGATTGATATAGGAATATGTGCTTACAAAGATTTACAATTTCCTTGTCCGTGTTTGGCATGGAAAGAGTGTAAGAGGCGGTCATGTTGAAAACGTCATGAATTATGAAAATGACGTCAATGACAAAAAGGTACTTTTGGTTTAAAATCTGTATAAAAATGTGTAATGTAATGAAAATTGAATATAACTATCACACAAAAAAAACTTACATATTTTAATCACAAGTAGATTTATTTTTATCTCTTCATCTGAAATTAAAAGCTATATTCTAGACGTACAAAAGTGTTACCTTACTTTCCGAACACCCTGCAATTCTTGATTGATTGTATTGGAGTTTAACGCTATTTTAACAGCTAAGGTCATATAACGGCGGTCAGTGTACTTATGTATGCGTTTCCTGGGTTTCTCACACCCAGTACTGATATAACTTTCTTTCCAAGTCACTGACTACTTTTCTCACATGCATCAGAGGTGAGAGGCGAAAAATCGCCGCTAAGAAAGTTTGCCTTAGCCGGGTATCGAGTCGGATACGCTAACAAAAGAGCTACCCGGCCGGGCTACTAGTATATGCGTAATTCTGTGAGCTTAAATAAACGACAGGTACGAGCCAAAATTGCCTTCAAGGGTTGATAAACCATTCGCCGCTATTGCACAAAACACTGTTAGAACCACTCTTGCAATAAATGGCCTTTTGCATTAAGATTTATTTTATTCCACTTTTCATGGTGTTTCTGTTACATTTTGGGTAAAACTCATCCATATGTATCCATTTTCAAGTATACTGATTAATATTGGAGGAATATATCGAAGTTGAAAATTTTATTGCAAAAAACCGTTTTATTACAAAAGAGGTTCTAAAATACGTTTGTTCACATTTGAACACAAACAGTGCCCTGCTAAGAGAGACATCCATATCCATATATATATCCATTGTGAAGTACATGGCTTAATATTGAAGTAATATAGCGAAGTTGAAAATTTTATTGCAAAAAGTCGTTTTATTACAAAAGTAGTTCTAGAAAGCACTGCGTTTGGTCACGTTTGAACGGTGACAAACAGTGGCTTGTCATATTACTAGGACCATATCACGAGCCATTCTAAAGGCAGGTCTAATACAAAATCCAAATACTAGTTATCTGATTGGCTGAGACGGAACGTCTCAGCCAAACAGATGGCAAGTCTTGGAATTTAGAACTAGAATACTATTCACATTGGGAAGAGAATGTCAACTATGGTATGAAAACACGGCGAATTTATTTACATGATAGACATTTAGATATAAACGCAGTTTTTTATGAAGAAGGTGTTATACACCAAACAAACATACAATCCAAACAAATATAAGGGAAAACTCGGTCGAACCAATGGTTTTCGGTTTCTTCCACGACTCGGTAAAATTGGGAGACTTGATATTTTTCTCCAGAAAGGCACAGCAAGTCGGCGGTAAAATCGATTTCTTCCTTTTACGCCATTATAGAGGTACAATCACATCTGCCAAATACAAGTAACCATCAGATTTTTACTTTACCAGCGGACACAAAAGAACAGGGATAAAAGTAGGCACAGCTGTTTCAAACTCGACTATATTTACCGACATGTGCAATATTGCATGTTTTGAAAGTAGATATGCGAGATAAATGTCGTGGTATGCACGTCAGGTTTGCAAAGTTCCTGAGACAAGACTGATTGCGACTCCCTCAGTTGGCAATTCTAGGCTCCTAAACCGTTGTTTCGGAGATAGCGAGAGACCTGTTGTGAGCTTCTTCAGTTTCACGACCCTTGACTTAGAAAGACGAAATCCGCTGGGACCGTATTTGTTTGTTTGTTTTTCTGTCTGTTTGTGTGATTGTTTTTTTTTTTTATCTTATTCAAGGCCAATTGTAACTTTATTTCAGTTATATCGCGATAGTCAGTACGCCTATCCACGCTTTGCATAATATTTTTCTCAAACCACTGGCTTTCCCACATTATCATTGTCGAAACAATGATGAGTGGTGAGAGAGAAAGACTTACATGTTGAGCTTTTTTGTGGTCATTGGCGTATATCATTTTGTTTAAGGCATTACGGTGGGAATTTGGCTTTTTTATGGCCACTGCAGTAGACAAGTTTTAAAAGCATTGTGGGAAACGACACAATTCCTTGTAACAAGCAAGATTATAGTGGTCATTTACCTACAATATTTTCATTTGATTTATAAAATTGTATTTAATCCCCCTTTCAACATTATTTCAGTCATATCACGGCCACACCTTACATATTCAAGTATGTCTTGGGTTTCACCAGTACAAGGCTAGGACTTTAAGGTGTCTTGCGCAAGGACTCTCTAACGAAAAATCCAGCGCTTCCAGTGAGTCTCGAATCCGGGGCCCCCAGGTTGCGAGTCCTACACCTTACCATAGTTTCAATATTATTAAAAAAAAGACTGTTTCTTCTTTGTGTCAATAGTGTTAGGTTTTCTTTGGAATAAAATTGCCCAGCGCAGTGTTGTGTAAACCCATACGCTGCCGAACATAAATTAATGTACTTTTTCGGACAGAATATATTAAGATCAGAATGAATAGAATTTTGAAAAAAAAAATCCTCTGGATGACTTGCCTTATCATCCACTTGACGGCTATTTTGGCCAAAGTTTCCGCAGGTCGCACTTGTAGCAAACAAACTCGCACACTTAATTGCCCAATGGAAAAAAGGCAACAACAATTAAAAAATTGTACTAAAGTATCCCATGTAGTGAAGAAGAAGATATAAACGTCCACTAAAATGTCCAATGTAGCAAATAAGCGGATAAATCCGTCCTTGTATGTGCCTAATGTAGCGAATAAGAGGATATACCCGTCCGGATATACCCGTCCTCCCAAATGGCCAATGTAGCAAATAAGATGATATACCCGTCTACGTAGTGGCTTTTGTAGCGAATAAGAGGATAATCCTGTCTGTCCATCTCATTGAGAGTCAAATATAGAAAGTAAGTGGTCAACCGATGTCTTTGAATGTCAATGCAGCAAATAAAGTGTCCAATATACCAAATAAGCGGACACACCTGTCTATTTAAGTATCCAATGTTGCAAGCAAGGGATCAAAACTGTCTTCTTGAGTGTCCAGTGTAGCAAGCAAGAGTATATACCCATCCGCTTAAGTTTCCAATGTAGCAAATACGAGGTAAAATTTTGTAAATAAACAAGTAAACCCGTCAACATAAGTGTTCTCAAGTCAGCCTGGATCATAACGATCGCAACGGTTCCTTATCGGTTACTACTTCGATCCTTATACGTCGTACAGATTCGGACTGCGTCTTACCGAGCTTACATTAAGTGATGTAAATGAAAATAAGTCCATTGTGATATGGATTTAAGTGAATGAAACGAGGTTTTTTTAGATTAAAAAAGTTATTGTCAAAAAAAGCTATAATTTGGGAAGATTTGGAAAGAATATCGTGTAGATTCCGACCGTACCCACATAGCAATCTAGAATAAACTCTCTTTCTGAATTCGAAGACAAGATATTGGTAGGCTGCGACTTTGTTTCTCAGCCAATGAAATAGCTTTTTTTTTAATTTATAGAAAATGGACACATTTTATAATTTTCAGTGAATACAACCAAAGACATTAACATTTTTCTATGGTCTTATCTTAATTCACACACTCTATACATGGTACAAATGAGCCACGCCCTGTGAAAAAAGGGGTGGTGGTTAAATGCATCTGCAAACAGTATTGAATCTTTTGACTTTTGGTAAATTTGCTGCATATCCAAGGACCATTCTGCCCACGGATTCAGTTGGTGTTAGACAAAAAGGATTTTTATGGATTTATAATTATGTGATGACCAGCTGATGCTTATTTATCTCAAAATGCTGCCGGTTATATCTCTTGTAGCCATTTTTTTGCAACAGGAATGCATAGTTGGAGTAATATACCAAGTTTATTTTAACTTTAAGGTTCTTGGTTAAAAAATCTTCAAAATTTGGACGATGCAGATCAAAGATCAGACTGAACATGTTGTCCAGTCTGATCTTGATCTACACTGTCCAAAAAAGCAATTAAAATCGAATTTAACACCAACAGAGGTAATGTTTTTTATATTAACATAGAATCTACGCCTGGGATAGGTTTTTACAGATAACGCATTTTGATAAAGCGTGGTTAAATAGGATATTTTGTGACAGAATTTATAACATCTTGGAAGCGTAAAGTTTGAATTATTCAATGCCTGTGTGAAATTCCATATTTCTCGCGTCGCCGATTCGCGGTTTCGTTTTTTTTTATCGCTTCCCCGAGGCTAAAATCAATGCCTGGTATTTTTTTGTAATAAGGTACTTTTGTTTATTGTCTGACGGACAGTTCAAAAGAGCAACAGTAGAATTATTGTCTCATAGAGACAGCAGGTAAAGCCAAACACTCTATTCAGCCACTTTATTTTTCTGGGGGCAAGAATAAGAGCAAAATCAATGCTTCCTGAAGAGCCGAGTCGATAAAGATGGATCTTATCGGCTTATGGTTTTGACCCATACGCCCATATCAAATAAGCGCTTTAAATAGTTTTCTGTGGCACAGCGTTTCGGTGACAGGGATCAGTTTCCGTTAACTCACGTACACCTGTCACCATGGTAATCAACTTATTTGACTCTTTACCAAATAATCCCTATTTTTTTCATGATCCGGAGAAAGAGGGATATCCAAAATATCACGAGGAAAGGAGAAAGTATAGGAAACGTAACACAATCCTGTCATTTCATGCGCATTTAATTTGTCGTCTGCAAATGCTTTCAATATGGACGAATCTTAAATTGTGTCGCCTTTTAATTTTTAAATTAATTTGTTTTATAGATGTGAATTTGCTCTTTTGGTAATATTTTCGAAAATTACGGCATTGTATATTCAACGGTTGAACAAATTCTCAACACAACTAACATTTGTAGCATTTTTTGTTACTGTTTCATTTGTGCATGTGTTTTCATAAAAAAAATGCATTTAAGCCATGCTTTGGCAAAAGGAGGTTTAATGCATCTACATAATGCATTACACCAAGCAAGTCATCACATAGTTATGGATCCATAAACATCCATTTTGTCTAAAGAACGACTCGGTCTAGAGGTAGAATGGTCCTTTGACATGCAGAATACTGACCAATAGCAATAAATTTCGACCCAGGTCTGACAGAATTGAAACTTGTTGCTATTGGATTAAACCCCCATTTTTCCACGAGCATAGCTCATTTTCTTTAAGTTTCAATGATAACTGACAATGTGCGCAAGAACTGAGTGCGTAGATACGGATTTGTTTTCTGTCATGTGTGTTATTTTATCCGATTGCGACACATGTATTTTACCCGGGAAATTTACTGGTATATAATAAAACATAATATTCCGTATTTATTTCCTTGGTCTTACTTAATATGTTCAATTCTGTTTTCTTATTTTCTGTCTCTAGAGTCCTCATTCCAATCCGATACCGTGCCCACAGCCACAGCGCCTTTAACCTCAACCCCGAAACCCCAGGGACTCGAAGAATATTTTCCTCTTAATATGAGCAGCACGCCCAATTGTTTGTCACCCGCCCCACGTGACGAAAGCAAAGGTCACCCAGAGAGAAAGAGAAGAGCTAGCGACGATAGCATAGAGGTAACAGTTATACCAAATTTAATTAGATGAGATTAAAATTAAAAACTGACCTACACTCTTTGAAAAGGTGATTTAATGCTTCTCCGTAATGCTGTATATTGTAGACGAGCCATGCTCTGTGAAAGGGGGCTTAATGCATCTGCGAAAAGTATCGACCCAGGTCAGCCTGCGCAGTCTGCGCAGGCTGACCCGGATCGACACTTTTTGCTATTAGTCAATTTTCTGTATATTCAAGGACCAGTGTAGCTCATGATTAAGTCGGTTGTTAAAAGATGTGGCTAACTTGGATCAATAATTATGTGATCGCTCGCTTGGTAACATGCATCACAGAGATGCATTAAGCCCCTTTTGCCAGAGTATGACTCACACTCTATTTTGTCTGCACTGACTGCGCAGGCTGACATGAGTCGATACGTTTTGCAGACGAATTACCCCACCTTTCAACGGAGCATGCTTCGTATATATTCATAGTCTACATTTTTCGTCATAGTTAGGATCCAAATGCATGCAAATAGGAGCAACCCTCTTGTGGTTTAAAGAATCAGAAGAAAAAAGAATAATGGTATCCCATTTTTGAACAAGGCTCAGTTTGTAAGGATGCTTTAAAACATATCCTGCTTTTATCGTACATTTGTGTACGAGGAAAATGGTTTTACTTCACAAACACATGGTTTGGACAATGTGGTGTGGTAACACAATTGTGTTGATATTAAACAGAAATGATTGTGGTGCATTCACGTATGCCCGCAGGAAACTTTTCAACGGGATGAAAATGCGGGTCGTAAATTGATATTGTTAATTATAATCCACAGGTCGTTCTTTATTTGAGTTATGCTCTGTGAAAAGTGGGTTTCATTCATCTGCAAAAAGCATCGACCCAGGTCAGCCTGCGCAGTCCGCGCAGGCTGACCTGAGCCGAAACTTTCTGCTATTGGTGAATTTGCTGCAAGTCTAAGGACCAGTCTACCATTCAGTCCGTTGTTAGATAAAATGGACTTTATGGATCCATGATCATGTAATGACTTAATTGGTATAATGCACAACGGAGATGCAGGAAGTCCCATTTTGCCAAAGCATGGCTCATTTTTAGACGGGAGGGGCGTTTACCATAAATTAATGTTAAATCATTTATCGGATGGCGCTAAACTAGACGCATAACTAGCAAAACCATTCAGCCATTCGTTTACCCTGCTATCTTGTGTAGCAAAGGAAGGAAGCACCAGTACCAGTTTTGGTCAATGTAGATGACGCTTCATTACTGCTCATAATATATAGTAATCTTCTACCCTTAACTCTCTCTAAAAGGAGCAAAATATCGAGTCCTCCAGACTGAAAGCATTTGCAGACGACAAGTTAAATGTAGCTCAAATGATGGAATTTGTATTTTGATGGGGGTAGAAACAGTTGTGGGAAAAGGAGGAAATAATGGTGTCCAAAAGGCTTCTTCCTCAGTGTCGTTAAATGTCGTTAAGGTCGTCAGGGTCATTAAGGTCATAATTGTGTGGTAAAGGTTTACAAGGCTAAATGAATTTTAAGAATATTTCAAGCCAGTTGTAAAGATCGAAACATTTCGATTTCAAAGTCATTTTTATCACAGAAAACTCATCAAATTGGAGAATATACCCCCCCCCCCCCCAAGACCAGACTTCACCTCAAAAATATTGTTATATGTTGTTAGAATTCATTGGTATTTGGCATGAACGAACCTTAATGTTAGTAGACTTCTCGCAGATAGCATAAAACATTATCATTTCAGCCAAAACTTGGCCGTCGCTTGTGTGACTTATTTTCCCTGTATGTCGTAAATGTAAAGTGAAAATTTTGAAAGTCTTTTTTTCATTGAATAATGACAGGTCAGGGTCATTATTTACCAATAATTCTTAAGAATATACCTAGTCTTATTCTGAAGAATTTTTTAAATTTGAAAGTAATACAAACTCTGATTGGCCAAACCATTTGGTGTAGCCAATTAAAAGTTGTGTTACTTTCAAATGGAGCTTCAGTTGTAGACAACTGAATAAATTTCCATCCTGGCGTAACTCTTTGATACACGATCCCGAGTTTTAACGACCCTAAGGAAGAAACTTTTTTTGAAAACAATTTGTAACCAGCATTTTCTCCTTTCCCTACAATGTTTTCCACCAATTAACTAACAAATATCACCATTTTAGCCACATTTAATTTTCCATCTGCAAGTGCCTTTAATTTGGTCGAGTCTAAAAATTTTATCGTTTGGTAAAGTATCACTTGGATGCGTAACTTATGGTGGTCAAATATCACATTCATTGTCATTTACGGTTCTCTCACTTTATAAGCCAGTGGAGCAATTCAGGGCCACTATGGCTCTCTTGCTCTCCTTGTTATATAAGGGTACACTTGATGTATGGCTTCTAACTACTCGTTATCTTTTCAAATCTGATAGACATCCTCGAAAGCAAGTGAAACGGGAACAAATGAAGATTCTAAAGACAAAGATGATGATGACGATGATGAAAATGATGACGACGAGAAACTATTGGCGAATACTAATATAGACCCGGAGAGACTGAAATCATTTAACGTAGGTTGATTGGCTTATCGTCATGTGACCTTTTGGTTAACATTATGCTTATAATAATTTTCTCGGTTATCTTTTTGTCGCCACATATAAATGTTTCTTTGCTGCAACCATTATTATAACTTTTACTTCATAATTTCAGATATACACTTTGAAGTCGATGTTTTAGGGCGAAGCAAAAAATAACCTCTGGGCTTTATTCAGCTTACTGTTCGTTCTGAATTTAATATACCAACTTGATTGGCTGATCGTCTGAGGCAGGCGATTGGGTTGTCTTGAAAATTAGTAAAAGATGTGAATTTGAAATAAGAACTGCATTTAGAAGGCTTGGTGAACAAGGTTCAAGATATATCAAAGAGCAATTGATAAACCAGTTGTGATTTCATTGTGTAACCATTTCAGTGCCATAGGCCAAAACAGGTAGTTTTTGCGGACGGCATAGATCAAGATCAGATTGCACAGAACGTGCTGTCTGATCTTTGTCTGTGCCGTCCGCTTGTTGAGTTAAGCTTTTAAGATGAAAATCTTTCTGATTTTCATTAGATTGGTTTCAGTCGTTGAAAAACCTTGACTTTATACTTTAGGCGCTGGATAATTTAACACACAATAACGCGTTTTAAAGAAAGCTTTTTAAAACATTGTGGGAAAAGGAGAAAATGCTGGTAACCAGCATTTTCTCCTTTCCCCACAATGTTTTCTACCCTGTGAAAGACAGAAATCATCATTTTAGCCACACTTAATTTATCGTCTGTAAATGCTATCAATTTGTACAAGTCTAAAATTTTGTCGTATGGTAGAGTTAAATAAGGTTCTGATGATCTTTAATTTCGCATCTTAGAATAAAAAGTGGATCTCTAAAACAAATTCTCAATATTCCAGATGTTTTGCCGTCTGTTTGTGGACGAAAATCTCGACAGAATTGTTCCTATATCCAAACAGCCGAAGGACAAAGTACAGGCGATTCTTGACGCTTGCGATCGGCAGTTTCCGGAATTTCACGAAAGAGCACGAAAGCGAATCCGCACTTATTTGAAATCTTGCCGCCGCATGAGACGTTCGAAAGAGAATGGTTGGGAACCTGTAAGTATCCAATATGAAACAAATTTAACCATTAGGCTGCTAAGCGCGGCTCAAGGACCTTTTGCGGACAGTGTAGATCAAGATCAGACTGCACAGAATGTGCAGTCTGATCTTAGATCTACACTTTCCGATAAGAATATATCTTTCCCACAAAAGTAACTTTGAAATAACAAAATCTTGGTTTTCACTATCGACTTGAAAGTTCCATTTCACTTACTCAGCAGGATAAGGGTTAACTGACAATAAGGTCTTCTTTATTCCCACAAGTAAGCTCTTCATCCGCATCATACCGAAAATTTGAATTAACTGTGGGCCTCTTTCAACAAAAAGTCAGGAAGACCGTCGGTCTTGACCAAGAGCGAGACTGCTTTTGTTCCATCTACAATGCAAAACATCAGTTGTCTCCCCTAGGCTTAGAATTCTGCAGAGCTAAGGGACTTAATTACATTATGAACTCTCGTTCTAAAAACGATCGTTGTCTCCCATCTAGAAGGAATAAAAAGTGTTGGATGTTTGAAGGAGAGTATTAATCTTTGTTTGTATTGGGAGTTTAATGCCGTTTAAACAGCTTAAGTCATATCGCGGCGGTCAGTTCACCTACGTATATGTTTCCTGGCTTTCTCACATCAGTTCTGACACAACTTCCTTTCCAAGCCATTGACTGCTTTTCTCACTTGCATCAAGGTGAGAGGCGAAAAATCGCCGGAAAGAAAGTTTGCCTCAACCTGGTTTCGAACTCGGAACCATCAGATCACTACCCGACCGGGCACGAATATTGAGCCATGCTCTGTGAAAGGGGGCTTAATGCATCTGCGAAAAGTGTCGACCCAGGTCAGCCTCCGCAGTCCGCGCAGGCTGACCTGGGCCGAAACTTTTCGCTATTGGACAATTTTCTGTATACCCAAGGACCAGTCTATCTCATGTTAAGTTGGTTGTTAAAAGAAGCGGCTATTATGGATCTATAAGTACGTGATGGCTTGCTTGGTACCATGGATCACGGAGATGCATTAAGCCCCCTTTTGTCAGAGCATGGCTCAATTTAGATTTCATCTAAATGGCACTCGAAAGTTCTTTTCCCTCCTACAAAATTGGTTTTTAGGTCAAAAGTCACTACCTCTGTACAATACGATAATATTTGAGATGTCCTGTTCAAATTGAAAGCATCTGCAGACAACGAAATGAATATGATTCATAAGTTGAAATTTGTTTTTGGAAGGAAGAAAAGGAGAAAAGGGTGGTTTCCTGCATTTTCTCATTTTTCCACAACGTTTTCAAAGGCCTTCTCTTTCCGCGTCGTTTTATGTCGCACATTTAGTAAAGGATAAATTCTCCGAGCGCTAAATGAAATTATGAGCCATGCTTTGTGAAAAGGGGGCTTAATGCATCTGCAAAAAGTATCGACCCATGTCAGCCTGCGCATTTCGCGACCTGGGCCGAAACTTTTTGCTATCGGTCAATTTTCTGCAACTCAAAAGAAAGGACCAGTATACGAATACCTCATAATTCAGCCGGTTGTTATACAAAATGGATTTTATGGATCCATAATACTATGACGACTTGCTTGGTGTCGTGCATCAAGGAGATGCATTAAGCTCCCTCTTGCCAGAGCATGGCTCATAGATATTAAACCTCTTTCGATGGCTGGATATACATATTTAATGAATGCATTAGATTGGTAATTGAATCGACCCTCGCTTGCAGGGCTTGTCACTCGATAGTGTCCATGGACAAGGTAATGCAGATCCCTTACTTGCACTTATAAAACACATGATATATGGCCTGCAACACGCGAAAAGGGGCATTCGGACATTTGCGTAAAGTGTCGTCTCGGATCAGCCTGCGCAGTCCGCGCAGGCTAATCCGAGACGACACTTTACGACTACATTAGATTTTGTAATACAGTAGACTTGCGCAAAACAGAAAATGACATAAAAACGGAAAGTGTCGTTTCGGATTAGTCTGCACGGAATGCGCAGGCTGATCCGAGACGACACTTTACGCAAATGTCCGAATGCCCCTTTTCACGTGTTGCACGCCATATATGAAATGAGCTGTCGTCGTGACAAAACTTAATTATTGTTGAAAACAGTGTAAAAATTGTCGGAAGGACCTAGCAAATACAACAAAGTTATCACTCTTTTTATTCCAGTTACGACCTACCCCACCCCATCTCACATCAGCAGCAGCAGAAAGCTACCTCGCACAGGCCTGTGAAAATGAAAGTATCAATGCCAAGAGAATGAAAATGGGCCTCGAGCCGCTACCGGTAAGTTCGCCGGCTTTACAATAAGCATTACACGACGCCATTGCACTTTTTCCATCTAACTGCTTTGCTTTTAGTATGTAAAGTGGACAAAATTTTTAGACTCATTTATATCTAAAGAAATTGGGGACGACAAATCAAATGTGGCTCGGAATTTTTGAAGTGTCTTTTAATGGGTAATGTTTGAACCATGATTCCGCCGACTTCGAATTGTTGACGGTTACAAAAACAAATTTCGTTAAGTTCATTGTCGTCGAATGGTATCTATACGACCAAAACTACAGAGAGAACAGCGGAGAGCGTAAAGCAAGATCAGACTGCACGTCTGTGCAGGCTGATCTTGCTTTACCCTCTCCGCAAAAGTATGCCTATGGTCGCGAACAGCCAGAATAAGGGTTAATGGGTAATTTCGGTCTGACGTGAATAAGGTGATTAAAAATACATCCCTTCAGCTAAAGAGAAAAAGCGCTGTTAATACTTGAACGTGTGTAGAATGGCTCAGCTGTGTAAACATAGTTACATGTATATTACCAATATATATGGTGTAAAGGATAGAAAAAGTCAAGGGATTTGTCCTCATTTATAACCGCAAACTACAACAGGGATTTCTTTAAAGGCCTCCAAAACATGAAATGCATTTTTTATCTGCCGTAATCTGTACAGCCTTGCAGCCGTCAGGGGCAAAATTTGGCATGAAGATACAAGAATTATTATAGTTTTATAAAATAAAGACGAAATAGGTTAAAAACTGCCTGAAAACTGCCTGAAAACGAGTATAAATGTATCTTTAAAGTTTATATTTTGAATGTTCTTTGTCTCTCATAAAAGCCGTTTTTGCAAATCTTCTCGACGAAAACAATGATCAATTTATAATTTTTAGGAGGTAAACTAGCCTCTGGTCTCTCTTGATAAATGCTTTTCGGTAATATCTGATGGTGGATTGGGCGTTATTTCGATTAGTTATTAGAAAGTGGACGCACGTTCGTTATTCATTTTGATAATAAAAACACAACACAACCTGAATTAGGCATGTCGTCTTGCATTAGGCCATTTATGAAAGTATTGTGTCTGAAAGATAAATCGCTTTTAAACCTTACGTTGCTTAACGTCACTCCAAGGGTCTTTTGCGGACAGTGTAGATTAAGATCAGACTGCACAGAACGTGAAGTCTGATCTTGGATCTACTCTGTCCGATAAGTAGATATCTTTTCCCAAAAAATACCTTTGAAATAGAAGAGTGTTGGTTTTTACTGTCGGCTTAAAAGTTTCATTTCATTTATTAAGCAGGTTAAGGTTTAATTAACGAAGACCCAAAGGCTTTTATTTCTAACTGAGGCATTCGGCGTTAAAAGCAATTTATCATTTCTTCCTGTAGGCAAGTGCAATGCCAGTTACACACCATCCTCCCCCAGTAGTCTCATCTCATACTCCACAGTTAGTCTCACAGAAGCCTGCCCCGACTCAGATCCCGTCTCCACGTCCAGAGCAGAGAGAGTCACGTGACGCAACCCAGGCTACCCCAAACCCCACACCTACACACGTTGATAGACATACCCCAGTTACAGTGTCCAGTGCAGCAGAATTCATCCGCAGTCATCAAGCCCCGCCCACTGCATTTAGACCTCCGCCAGATTTCCCGCCATTTTTCACAAACGGAAATGGTTTATTTCGTCCGGGATTTCCCAATTACCAACATCCGGCCCATCACCATCCTTCTGTTTTACATAGTCCCATACAACCTGCCACGATACAAAATGGTAAGTCAGACAAAGCTTACGAAATAGAATAAACATTTGAAACATGCTCTGTGAAAAGAGGGCTTAATGCATCTTCAAAAAGTATCGACCCAGGTCAGCCTGCACATCCACGCAGGCTGACCTGTGCTGAAACTTTTTGCTATTGGTCAAATTTCTGCATGTAAAAGGACCAGTTTACCTCATGAATTTGTTGGTTGTTGGACTAAATGGACTTTAATGGAACCATGATCATGCGATGACCTTCTTGGTATCATGCATCATGGAGATGGATTAAGCCCCCGTTCTCCAGAGCATGGCTCATTTTTATTCACCATGAGAAATGGCCCATTTCAATTATTTTGTGTTTATCTCAGCAATTTCGTAAGGCATTATACCAAGCAGTTTATCACATGATTATGGATCCATAAAATCAATTTTGTCATACAACCGACTGAATCATGGGGTAGAATGGACCTCTGAGATGCAGAAAATTTGCAAGTATATTAAAGTTCCAACCAATGTCAGCCTGCGCGGCCAGCGCAAACTGACATGGGTCGATACTTTTTGCAGATGCATTAAACCTATTTTCACACACCATGACTATTATAGTCTTAAGTCTTACAAGACTACAAAATTTTAGACTTAACCAAATGCGAAGCATATGCAGATGATAAATACATGTAGAATGTAGCCTAATTGATGGAATTACCTCTGAAGTGGTAGAAAACGTTTTGGAAAAAGGTGAAAATGCGTTTTTGGTCGTTATCCAACACAGTTTTTAAAAGCCGTCTTGCTCAGTGTCTTTAAAACAAGATTTAGATTGCTAGGGAAAAATGACTTCCACAAAAGTGTACACACTTTAGGTGCGTTTCGTGTTTGTTTCGTGCGTTTGTTTTAGGTGCGTTTCGTGTTTGTTCGTGTTTGTTCGCTGTCTGAAGTATTTCAATTCGGCTACAAATTAAAATTTATTGTGTTTGTATTGGAGTTAAACGCCGTTTTTAAACAGCCTGGGTCATATCACGGCGGTCATTGCATATACGCATGTGTTTCCTGCCTTTCTCACACCAGTACTGACACAACTTTCTCTCCAAGCAACTGACTACTTTTTCTCACATGCATCAGAAGCGAGAGGCGAAAAATTGCCGGAAAGAAAGTTTGCCTCAACCGGTTAATGAACCTGCAACCACCAGGTCACAAGACAGATACACTGACCACTGAGCTACCCGGGCGGGCTCAGATATACTGTTACGATCATTGAAAGCTGTTCTTTATGTTTTACGTGTAAAATAGATCACAAGCACCGAAACGTGTAACTTACATTTTTCTACAGCTAATGTTACGCTCCTGAACCAAATGCACAACAGAGGACTTTAGGAAAAAAATGTTATATTTAAGCTCAAGTTTAAAGGCCTAATAGCGGCCAAAGGCAATGCAGGTGTTAAAATCATTTAAATTAAAATCATGTCTTTTAAAAGTATGCAAAATATTTTGAAGATAACAATCTGTTATTGTGTGGTCGGTCAAAGTGTTAGTCGCTGGCAGAAAAATGAATTTTAAAATCAGGAAAAAAGTACACTAAAGATAGAGCGACCTAGCAACTTTTAAGCTAGTTTCGAAATTAATTTCTCTGCAAGCGACTTACACTTGGACCGACCGTACAATAACAGATTGTCATCTTCACAGTAATTTCCATACCTTTAAATATTATGATTTAAATCTAAATGCATTTTAACACCGGCATTGTTAACGTTTGGCCGCTGCTGTGCTTTTAATTCATTAAAAATTTGGAAACATTATTACATACTGACAAACTGAATGTTCCGGGCAATTTCATATTTTGATACAGTACAATTTTTCTTTTGCAACAAGACGCGTAAACATCTGCTGCAGGAAGTCATAAATGATTTCTATTGCAGGTCCAACAGATTTGAGTATGAAGAAACAGTCGTCCAAGAACCAGTTAAGTTCCAGTGAAATTGCCACCATAAAACAATTAATATCCGGGTACCGGGAATCCGCCGCGTTCTTATACAGATCAGCAGACGAACTTGAACAGTTACTTCTGCAACAGAACTGAAGTCGTCTTATTGTGCAAAAAATTTTCTTTCTCACTGCTCTTAGCATTCCGTGTCTTGGCCGTGTTGGTATGAATAGTGTTTTTTTTTTAAAGAGGGGTGCATCTATACAGCCTTTTGTACAAGTCCCGTGCCTCGTCCTCATTTCTGTTTTGGATGGTGATATAATGTGCCCATGATAACTTTATGTCAACCTACATTGTAATGGAAAGTTCATTAGGCTATGGTGGCATATTTCTGCCACGAGATACGAGATAACTATCATGACAATTTTAGAAAACTATCGCGATAAGTCAAAGTTTCCTGGAAATTTTATCGAGATAATGAAAAGTTTTCTAAAAAAAATATCACGATAAACTTTGTTATCTAGAAAACTTTAACGCAAAATTTCTCAATCGTACACGAAGCTGACATTCGAGATAAAAATTATGGTGATAGTTCCATCCGTTTCTCAATATCTATAAATAGAAAATTCACCATTTGGATAAACTCGGTAGTTTTTGACTAATAATTTACAATTGTAGCTTAACTGGTAATTGTAGCTTAACTGGTAATTTTTGACAAGACTCGAAATGAACAGAAGTCTGTTGAACACAAAGATGACTCGAAATGCCTCTTACTTACAACTTTAAAACCATTCAGGGAAAAGGCAAATTCATAACGTTGTAGACAAGATGTTTCGAAACCGTATCTAATTATAGATACCGTGAATGTCAGTTGTGGGCACGAAAGCAAATAAATATCATGATAACAGTTAGAATTATGGCGATATTTTTATTGTGAAATTTTTTATTATCTAGATAGTATTTCCAGAAAACTTTGTTCTGTTAAATTATCGCAATAACTATCTCGTATCTCGCGGCAGAAATATGCCACCATACATTAGGAATAGCTTGAAATGTATAAAAACGTGTGAAATATGTGGCAAACAGAGAAATTGCTCTTTTTGCCACAGTGTTTCCATAAGTGAACAACAGCAGCTGTCTGCGGGTGGCAATGTAGTCAAGTGTTGATAATTTCTATTCAGGTCATTCCATACATCAATTTGACTCCCCTATTTTGGATCATGCCATGTTTTCCCGCGTTCAGACTTATCCTTGGCCAGTAATATATAGTGAATCGATAAATTTGACATTCACCTGGATCAATCGATATTCAAAGACGGGTAGTATAGATTAATTATCGGATACACTGCGGTAGATCTATTATTGTGACATATTTCTGCCGCGAGATACGAGATAGCTATTGCGATAAGGTAGCCAATAGTGTAGAGTACATGTAAGTAGATGCTTTGAACACGATACATAACAGGAAACTTGAAGGCAGAGTCGTTTTGTTATTTATAATTTTCAGATAAAGTGGGCTTGTACAAAGGAATGTGTATTGCTTTATGTACTGAATTAAAGTAAACATGTAGAAATGTATATGTTCATATGAGTGCAATTTTTATAAGTCTAGTCTATTACCTAGTCTGTTACCTTTCATTTGTAAAGGATATTTATTTAATGAGTTAACAAACACTGTATATTACCTGAAGACAGTTTAAGGAACATTATGCCCGCCAAATTAAATCTCGCTTTAGCGATACACAACAACGCAAGAATTATCGAGATCTCGCCATGTGCTTGTGAGATTTCACAGTCCTTTCGAGATTTTGATGACATAACTATTATGTCTTCTTGAAACATGACGACGCGAGAACAATTGTGTTTTGTCAAAACAAGATATGATTAGGCGAGAACAGGGTATTGTAGCAAAGCTCAGTTTGAATATATTTGCTAGTCAGAACCGAATGGTCGCCATTATAGGAAAAGTGCTCTGGCAAATGGGGGTTTAATGCATCTCCGTGATGCATGATACCAAGAAAGTGATCACAGTATTATGGATCCATAAAAAACAACATTTTGTCCAACAATTGACTGAATCACGAGGTTGCATTGTCCTTTAACATACACGAAATTTACAAATAACAAAAAGTGTCGACCGATGTCAGCCTGCGCGGACTGCGCAGGCTGACATGGGTCGATACTTTTTTGCAGACGCATTAATCCCCCTTTTCACAGAGTATGGCTCATATACAAACTGATACATATTGAATTTAAACAGATGTCACTTAATACTTGCTATTTAACAATCTAGTAGTTATTTTATTTTTCTGTCAACTGATGACGAGAACTGTAAGTACACGGGGGAATACATGCTAGGTTTTTAACCCTTAGACTCCTAAAGGCGACTCACCGACCTTTTGCGGACAGTGTTAATCAAGATCAGACTGCACAGAACGTGCAGTCTGATCTTGATCTACACTGTCCGATACAGAGATATTTTTTCCTTAAAATACATCTTTGAAATAGCAACATTTTAGCCTTGTTCAAACTAAAGGCGTTTGCAGACGATAATTTCAATGTGGCTCAAATGGTGCAATTATTCTTTGATAGGGTAGAAAACATTGTGGGAAAAGGACCAGCATTTTCTACTTTTCCCACAATGTTTTCAAAAGGCTTCTTTCCCAGGGTCGTTAAAAGTCGGCATTATGCGATGAAGGGTTAACTTTTCTTGACTGGTAAAAACAAAAGTCTGTGTCTCTAAGGCGGCAAAGGAAGGAACAGACTCACGAATATATGATATGGCCTGCAACACACGAAAAGGGGCATTCGGACATTTGCGTAAAGTGTCGTTCCGGATCAGCCTGCGCACTCCGCGCAGACTAATCCGAAACGACACTTTCCGTTTTTATGTAATTTTCTGTTTTGTGCAAGTCTACTGTGGGACAAAATTTAATGTAGTCGTAAAGTGCCGTCTCGGATTAGCCTGCGCGGACTAAGCAGGCTGATCCTAGACGACACTTTACGCAAATTTCCGAATGCACCTTTTCGCTTAATGCAGGCCATATGACATGCCATCTGGCAAAAGGAGGTTTTAACGCATTTTCTTGATGCATTATAATACCAAGCTAAGTCATCACATTATTATGTATCCATCAAATCCAGTTTGTCTAACAACCGACTGAATCACGAAGTACACCGGTCCCTTGACACCCAGAAAATTGATCAACAGCGAAAGTCTCGACCCAGGCCAGCCTGCGTTGACGGCTTAGACTGACCTTTGTCGATACTTTTTTGCAAATGCATTAAACTCCCTTTTTGCAGAGTATGACTAATTTAATCATGCTCCTGTTAGATAACTTAAGTCACATGTAGGCTACATTGAACTTAACAGACTGACACAATTCTTACAAAAAAAATTATATTTTCTGATACATTCACGTGTGTAATGATTCTTGTTCAGAATTTGAAATCTGCTATAAGTAGGAAATAGATGTACATACTAAGAATACTGGGTTTAGTGTGTTATGGTTTAAGTATCACTTGAACAAAATTGAAAGTTCCAAATGACCAAGACATGAATTTTTTAAGAATGGGAAACATGTAAATCATGATTACTGAGCCTTGCTCTGAAAAGAGGGGGCTTAATGCATCCACAAAAAGTATCGATTCATGTCAGCCTGCGCAGTCCGCGCATGCTGACATGAGTCGAAACTTTTTGCTGTTTGTAAATTTTCTGCATGTCAAGTGACCAGTCTACTTCCGGATCCAGCTGGTTGTTAGAAAAATGCATCGAATAGATTCATAATTATCTGATGACTTGCTTGGTATAATGCATCACGAAAATGCATTTAACCCTCTATTGCCAGAGCATGGCTCACATGAATTAGAATCCAATGCCTAAAAGTTTTTTTGCATATTACCTTCAAGCTTAAGAAAATGTTCCAAAATTAAACTAACTGTACCAATATCTGTGAAGTCGGTTCTTATTCGTGTATCAGGTTATGTAAGTTTTTGTCTGCTTTTTTATACTATCGGATGATGCAAACCGGTATCAGTGACGTCATCATTATAAATATCATGATGTCATTTTGTAAGACGTTTTCAAATTTTGTATTTTGTGTAGTGCTGTTTACAGTAATAGTTATGTCAGAGAAAAGTTGTTAATATGCCATTTTGATCACCAACTTTTACTAGGTCTAGTCTATAATATATGGCATTGAAATACAAATGGTGGCCATCTTATAAATGCTGATGTATTAATGAGATTTTTCAATCCAAAAATCTGATCTGATACAGGTCATTTCTAGTCATATCCAACGGTAAGTTTATTTGTGATTTCAATCTGTGTCCGTATGATTTCAATCTGGGTCCGTATTCACCAACCATTCTTAATTTTTTGGTAGTCTTATTCTAGATTTAGAAAGTAACGCAACTTCTGATTGGCTAACCGTTAGGTTTAGCCAATTAGAAGTTGTGTTGCTTTCAAATTTAGAAAAAAATGAGAATAAGACTAAGAATATTCACAAAATTAAAAAAAAAAAAGAAAGTCGGCATCTTGAAAAATGTGTTGTTAGCTTTCATTTATTAGAGATCTATCGCCAGAGCAGCAGTGAACTTTGACAAAATCTTGCACGATATTGATAATCAAAAGAAAATTAAGTATACATATAAAAATAATAGCAGCAAAAACAAAGCGACCAAAGAAGAAATGCCTGTCGCGAGTAATGTCCTCTATAAGTTACAATGTTTTCAAAAGCATTTTGCTGCAAGGCTCAGAAGTCCTCTACAGGACAGAATTTGAAAGGAAAAAAGCAGATTTCACATCTAGACTTAGTGACCATAAGTATTTCAACAAATTTTAAATTTCTGTTGTGTCACATGCATTTTGTTACTGTGCGAGAAAATCAGTTACGCAGCCTCTGATTGTGCTATCGTGACAGGCTCACTTTTACAGTGATTTCAGCGCTTTTAATTGGTACTGGATCCCAAATCAAAGCGCTGAAATCACTGTAAACTTAGCCTGGTACACTATGATAACGAATACTATAATGGTAGACAGCGAGTATACAGGAGCTATTTACACTTTGCTGTTATTGTTCCTCGTCATGACACCAAAGTTTTAGCTCTCTGAAACCAAGCAGTGTTATTATTCTGTCAAATTTTGCCGACGTTCATGTGCAAACGTTTTTTTTTTTTTTCCGAATAAATTGATCTTTTTCAAAATGCTATATTTTTACCATATTATATTGCATCAAGTCTAAAATTATGTATTTGTATGTGAAATTTATTTTGCTTCATTTTTAAATAAGTTTCACTACGATAGCTTTATCATTCAACCAACAATGAATTCAAAACTTAATTCGGCAGTACATGTAAGTCAATGATGATTCGGTATTTTTATCAAATATTTATGGCCACTATCTGTAGATCAGTAGGTAAAATATATATTAAGTTGGTAAGGTGCTCGTCCAGGCTAACCTTTTTTTCCGACTGAAATTCAGTTATAATTTTGTGAGCTTGTTCTCTTGTCATAATTGTGTATATAAACATGTTCTGTCTCAATTATTTTTATGAAAATATATATATGAAGATAGGTCAATGTGAATATTTTGCAATGTTTTATAAATATATAAATTATCATGTTGTTGTGACACAAGCTTGCCTTATTTTACCCTTTACTAAATAAAATATATTATTGTCACTACCATAAGAAGGGTGATTTTGAAAATATTGTGGAAAAAAAAAGAAAATGCCGGTAACCAGCATTTTCTCCCTTTCCCACAACGTTTACTACCATTTCAAAGAGAAATCCATTCATTTTAGCTACATCTTATCTGTTGTCTGCAAATTCTTACAAAATAACCGATTCTAAATTATTATTGCCAGGTAAAGAGTTGCATATAATAAAGAGTACTTTAGAAATCTATCCATGAGCTGTTAGCTTTAATAGGATAAACCTTGGTCTGTGCTTATAGAAATTTGAGTTTATTATCAACCGAGTTTGTGTACTCTAAACTATGAAAATCGCCAATTTTTTACAAGGCTTGAAAAAAAGCGAGAGAGTGGAGAGAAAATTTCTTAAAGTCATTAAGTTAATCGAACAGGTCTTTGTGATGAGATTTACGTAAATATTACTTCGAAATTTTCATGTTCTGTAAAACGGAGCACAAACAAAGTTTTATAAGCCCCCTCCAAGATTTCTGATTTGTTACCATAGGGTAAAATATATATTATTTAAACCTTAATTCAGTTGAATTATAGTAGATGGGCAAAAACGGAAGATCAAGTAAGAATTTAGAATTTATCTGCTTATTTTATCCCCGAAAAATTAATGTTTTACGGGGATACTGGTATCACTCGGTCCGTCTGTCTGTCAGTCTGTAGACATGTTTATTTATACATTTTTGACGGATGCCTGCTTTAACTCTTTGCCACACAATCACGAGTTTTAACAACCCTGAAAGAGAAGGTTTATGAAAACATTGTTAGAAAAGAAGAAAATGCTGGTAACCAGCATTTTCTCATTTTCCCACAATGTTTTCCATCCTATCAAAGACAGAAATCACCTTTTGAGCCTCATCTAAAACGTCGTCTGCAAATGCTTTCATTTTGGTCCTGTTCAGAATTTTGTCTTTTGTTGAAGAGTTTAAGCATTTAAGAGTTATCTTTTCTTGAACATAGACATTATACGCATTTTTTATGTTGCAGACTCCTCCCTCAGTTTTGTTGTCATTGTAACATTGAAACAATGCACAATAATTAAACAGACTCTGTAGAGGTCCAAGGCAGACTAGTCGAATGTCTGTTGTCAAACCTTGAAGAATTATCTTTCCTTGATATTAATTAGACATATTTTTTTAAAGATGCACATAAGATTTAATAATACTACTTCTCCACTTGGCTTGACGAGGGTATTACATCTTTTATGTCACAACAAGTTCGAATTGATTGATTATTATAGAGAAGCATAAACACTGTACCTAAATATCGAGGAAAGCAGAGAAGGATCAGACTTTATCGACATGCAGCCTGACCTCAGCCTGATCTTTACCCACTCTTCCCTCAAATACAAAGGGTTAGGGGTTTTTTATGTGAAATCCATGACAATTCTTACGCCATCCACTTATTTTATTTTTTGTTTTTCATATATATTTCTGTCAGATTACGTCTTAAGCATCGAAGCGCCTTTTCCACTGACATGAGTTTCCAATGCGAACAGTATAGATCAAGATCAGACTGCAAAGAACGTGCAGTTTAATCTTAGATCTACACTGTCCGCTTGCTTAAACAAATTTCGGACAAATGCAACCTCAAAATTGCAATTTTTTGGGTCTCAATTGTCTTTTCTTTAAATGAAAATATCCGTTGGTCTTACTCGGCACTCTGGGGATTAGTTGAGTTCTCAAAAATAGGACTAAAATGGCTAATGTATAATGTATAATATGGTGACATTTCTTTTTTTTCTTTTTGTTCATCCCGAGCTCAATGTTTATGTTGCATATAAACAATATGTCCAGTGCTAGCAAAATATGACAAGTTAGATTAAATAACAAAAATACAACTGAGCCATACTCTGTGAAAAGAGGGCTAAATGCATCTGCAAAAATGTTTCTGCGCTTTAATAGACAAATCCCGTGATTCGAGCGGCATTTATCTTCGCAAACGCTTTCAGTTTGGACCAGTCTGAAACTTTTTTCGTCTTATAAAAAGAGAACTTATCAGCATCTAAAAACGTAAGTGCTAAATTAACGAAACGACCACTTTTCCGTCATGAACAAGAACCCAAGTATAGCAATTCCAATGCTGCTGTGTTGGTCTGAATTACTGCCACATGTCCGACAGTTTAGGTATAGAAGATCAGGCATCATTATTCTTGATGGCTGGTCTTAATCTACACTGTCCGTAAAGGCACCTGGGTCCGTATTCACCAGCCATTTTTAGGAATATCCTTAGTCTTATATTGAAGAGCTTTCTAAATTTGAAAGTAACACAACTTCTGACTGGCTAAACCATTTGGTTTAGCCAATCAGAAGTTGCTTTTCTTTTCTAATTTAGAAAACGGTGATTACGGACCCTTTAGTCGCATTTAAGACACTCAAGGCTAAGTTACTGCAATTATACTTTTTTCCTAAGCTAGTCGTTGTGCAAGTGCAATTAAAATTTCTTTCAATGGAGGGAGATATTTTATTAACGTCTATATTTATGTACTGATTTATTGTTTATATATATTCTAAATTAACAGAAATGAGTTGTCATTCGAATAATGTAACTTATGTCTCGATTTTTTGAAGTAAAAGTCAGTTGTTTAAATCTCTATCTGCTTTGAAGCTTTTTTGTGACGTTTCATCCTTATAACTTACGTTTACGTACGTTTTGTCAATCACAGATGTTAAAAGCATAGACAAAATAACACATGATGTCTGAAGTGAGATGATGCCGACGCGAAGGAAAGTGGTCGAGACTCACATGTCTGTGTGTTTGTTTTGTTTTCCTCCGTGTTCAACATAACATGTTTTTCAGATTTATTGCCGCAATCATGCATATTTATTTCATGCTTTTCAGAAGTTTATCGAGAAATAACGGTGAAATATTGTTCGATATTTCATGGATACGGTCAGTGAAAAATACCGATTTTATTTTCTAACTCTTCAACTGAAGGCGAACCAGTAGTTCCCGTGCACTAGTTACCTAGGTTAACAGCGCGTGCCATTCAACCAGATGGAAATATGACGTAATTTACCCTACATTTCTCGTGCTTTGCGTAATATTGTAAAGCGTTGTTATGCGAAGGGGGTACGCCACGAGGAATTACCGAAAATAACAGTTTTCTGTACTGGATTTTGATGTAAGTTCCCCCTTACCCCCCCCCCCCCCCAAGGAGTTGGAAGCATGAAATAAATAGAATATTTGTTATTTTTTTCGGTGAAAGATAGAAATTTATTTCATCGAGTGAACATCATCGGTAATATCTTCACGAGTGGCCACTCGTGAAAATATTACCAATGATGTTCACTCGATGAAATAAATTTCTATCTTTCACCAAAAAAAAATATTCTCTAAATATCCATGCTTTTCCGGGGTGTATTTTACCGGTATACTCACAACATTCTTCCTTCGTAAGCCACTGGCTATTTTTCCACATTACCATCGTCGACACAGTAATTAGGGTATTAAAGGAATATTTCCTGTAGTATCGACTATCATCAATCCTCGAAAAACTAACTGGTCTAGCTTGGGCTTTGAACTGGCGATCCACTGGTTTCGAACCATGCACGTTACCAATCGAGCTATCGGGTACAGCTTTTCCCTGACAAAGCAAGAGTTTTGATGCTTATTTCTCTGAAATTTATTCCCATTGCTTCCGCATCAGGAAAAAAATGGGGGAAGGCGGCATCATGAACTTTTTTGCTCTTTCTCTTCTGGTAAATCTACCGTTGGAAAATCACAAACAGAAAAACCTTTTCCTCACAGTCCCGACTTTTAACGACCTAGTAAAAGCCTTTTAAAACAATTGTGGGAAAAGAATAGAATGCAGGTAACCAACATATTCTCCTTCTACCACCATGTTTTCAACCCTTCTTAAATCAAATCTTAGTTTTTGGGTCACATTTATGTTGTCCTCTGCATACGCTTTCAATCTGGACTAGTTCACATTTTTCATTTGGAAAAAAACAATACAAAGGAGAACGTATCTTACTTTTTGCTCAGGTGTTACACCTAATTGAATCTAGCAATGGCCCTGGTCTGACGACAGAAGCACAAATTTCATTATACCAGTCAGTAACAGACACCTAACTGCACGTTCTGTACAGTCTATTCTTGATCTAAAAGCTGCAGAAGCCGAGTCAATGGTTCACGATAAATGAACACTGGTGCGACTAGTATAATATATGTTATAAAAGCCATGCTCTGTGAAAGAAGCATTTTCAAAATTTATCAACACAGGTCAGCCTGCGCAATCCGCGCAGGCTCACCTGGGTCGAAACATTTTGATTGTGGTAAATTTTCTGCATGTTCAAGAACAATTCTACTCTATGATTAAGTCATTTGTTAGACAAATTGGATTTTATGGGTCCATAATTATGTGATGACTTGTTTGGTATAATGGATAACAAAACATGCATTAAACCCCCCTTTTGCCAGAGCATGGTTTATATGTTCTCGAAATACACGTAAATATGATAAAGCAATTGGTGGTCATGGTAGGAGATCAAGCTAGGTACTGACGGAGTTAAGGTAGGTATGCATGATTAGGTAGATTTCTTCGTATGTGTTCTAACGTTGTTTTTGATGAAAGTAAAAACAACCTCACCGCAGAAAATTGTCTTGAACGACTAGCTTGAGAAACCTGCCCGTGTTTTGGTAAAAGATGTCTTTAGTACTGATAAAGAAAGGTATTAAAAGGCTCACTTGCCGTTTTGAGTTAACAAAATACTCTAACAAAACGACATAACTACCAAGCAAATAAACAATATGCCTGCACTGAAAGACATAAAAGAATCATCTTCGATGAACAGAACACTTACGTGATTCTAGTGAGTCAAAAGTTAAAAAAAAGAGCATAAGTTGTTCTATCACACTGTTTTTCAAAAGAGCAAACATGAGCAGAAGTTGTTTGATTATACTGTAATTCAAAAGGTTTAACTTAAGCATAATCTAACTTATCCAATTATAGGTCAATTTATGATCGAACCCTAGCAAAAGTTGTTTGATCCAAATGAAGTCAAACGATCGAACTTGAGCATAATTGAGCATGATTTATTTGATCAGACTGTTCGTCAAAAGGTCCAACTTAAATATGAGCTTTCTGTGCAAACTATTGCGTTACCAATGGACTACTGGGGTTTGGTTATTTTGTTATGCATTCCCTCGGATGTATCGCCGGTTGTTATTTCTAAGCTCGTATCTGCCAAGATATCTTCAAGGATTGCTACAAGTCACAGCAACAGGATTCATTCCTGTCAATACTAAACTAAATCTTTTACGTTCAAAAGTGGTTTAAAGTATTGTGGACAGGCACGATGAGGAACTACCTACTAGGAATGAGGTGCAAATGCCAAACCAACCAAAATGGGCTATACTCTGGCAAAAGGGGTTTAATCATCTCCGTGATGCATGATATCAAGCAAGTCATCACATAATTATGGATCCATAAAATTCATTTAGTCTGAATCAAGGTCCTTAGACATGCAGAAAATGACTAAAAAGCAGAAAGTTTAGACTCAGGTCAGCCTGCGCGGACTGCGCAGGCTGACCTGGGTCGATACTTTTTGCTGATGCATTAAGCAGCCTTTTCACAGAGCTTGAATCATATGTATGACAATAGTGGACTTCTTTTCGCACAATGTTATCACAGTACCAGATAACGTTATCAACAGGCACAATGACAGTCTGTATACCCAATTGTTTTAGTACAGCTCCTTACTGATTACATCCCGTAACGCAATACATATCGTAGAACAGAACAGAATATTTGTTAGTTAAACATATGGTAGTTCATCGTAACAATATAAATGAGTTATGCTGTGTGCAAAGAGGGTCTAATGCATTTGCAAAAAGTATCGACCCATGTCAGCCTGCGCAGTCCGCGCAGGCTGACCTTGGTCGAAAGTTTTTGCTATTTGAAAATTTTCTGTATGTTAAGGACCAATTCTACCTCACGGTTCAATCATTTTTTAAACAAATTGGTTTAATTTCATGGGACGCAGCATTTTCTTATTTCCCTACAATGTTTTCTACTCTTCCAAAGTCTCATCCTAACATTTGAGTCGTATTTGGTTTGTCGTCTTCAATTGCTTTTATAATGGATGAGTCCAAAATATTGTAGTTTGGTATAGAGTTAAGGAATTGGGACTGTTTTACGCCGTTTTCAACATTTTTTCAGTTGTATCGCGGCGGCCAGTGCACCTATCCATGCTTTCCTGGTACTCCGCACAATGACCGCTTTCCCACAAAACCATCGTCGAAACATTAGTCAGCGGTGAGAGAGTAATGAATCCTGTCGCAATGACTGTCATCTATCCTCGGAAAGAAATTGGACGAGCTGGGGATTGAACCAGCGATCTCCTGTTCTCAAGTCTTGAACGCTACTGACTGAGCTACCGGGGCTTGGTATAGAAAGAGTTAACAAAATCCATGTTTGCGATAGTCCCGGTTTTCACGACCCCGGGGAAGAAAGTGTTTGAAAACAACGTGGAAAAAGGAGAAAATGCTGGTAACCAGCATTTTCTCCTTTTCCCACAATGTTTTTAACCCTTTCACAGACAATTCTCATCTTTTTATACATGTATACATCTAGTTTATCGTCTGCAAACGCTTTCAATTTGAACAAAACTATGATTTTTTTTTTAATCTGGCCAAGACTTAATATAGATTACAGTGATGATACAGTATAATGTGACGTTGTAAAATATTGTTTCATTTTGTAAAACTGAGTTATCAGTGCTTTGCGTCTGTATGAGAGCATTATTTGCGCTATGCTCTGAGAAAAGGGGGTTTAATGCATCTCTGTGGTGCGTTATACCAAGCAACTCATCACATAAGTATGGATCCGTAAATTTCATCTTATCTAACAATTGACTGAATCCTGAAGTAGAATGGTCCTTTGACACGAAAAAAATTTACGAAAAGCAAAGAGTTTCGACACAGGTCAGCCTGCGCGGATTGCGCAGGCTGACCTGGGTTGATACTTTTTGCAGATTCATTAAACCCTCTTTTCACAGAGCATGGGTCATTTATTTGTGGCAACACGTAAGATGCATCTAAACTTTGATAAAGGCGACACTTGGATAGGATACATAAGTGAAATACAAAGTTTAATTCTAATTGCACTCGATCGGAAAATGGATAATAGTACATCAGGTATTAATATTTTGTCTTTTCTTTTTTTTCCCTCAAATCAATACCATCCGACAAAATCTAGACTTGTCCCTTTCAAAACATTTGCAAATGACGTGTTAAATGTGACCCAAAATTTTAAATGATGGGAATTATCTTTAAAAAGATAAAATAATTTTGGGGAAAGGAGAAAATGCTGCGATGTATTACACGTGGTCCATTTTACGGGAATAAACTTCAAAAATCTGAAATCATTTTGGCTAAAAAGAGCAAATGGTGGTAACCAGCATTTTCTCCTTTTTCAACAGTGTTTTCAAAAGCCTTATTCTGGGTCGTTGAAACAAGGTATTGTATGGAAAAGAGTTAAGCCAAAGCGTGTTTGAATTCTAGTCACTTTCAGACTACCGTACGTGGAATAAAGTCTGCAACTTATATATTGGCCAGCTATGGTTTTGTTCGTTTGTTTGTTTTGTATTGGAGTTTAACGCCCTTTTAACAGCTTAGGTCATATCACAGCGGTCAGTGCACCTAAGCATGTGTTTCCAAGCTTTTTTTCACCATTACTGACATAACTCTCTTTCCAAGTCACTGGCTACTTTTCTTTCATGCATCAGAAAGAGGCGAAAAATCGCCGGAAAGTTTACCTTAACCGGGTATCGAACCTGCAACCACCAGGTCACGAGTCAGATATGTAACCCGGTAGCGTGCGTACCATGGTAGCTGAATGTAAACGCGTATGGTTAGTAATCCAATTGTGAATTAATGTTATAGAAGAATAGTTGCCAGCATTTTCCTCTTTTCCTTCAATGTTTTCTTCTGAGTCGATGAAATTGAGAAAGTCGAAGCTTTCTTTGAATTCCAGTCAGTTCCATATTATTCTACATCGTATGGCCTGCAACACTCGAAAAGAGGCATTCGGACATTTGCGTAAAGTGTCGTCCCGAATCAGCCTGCGCATTCCGCGCAGACTGATCCGAGATGACACTTTACGACTACATTTGACTTTGTACTACAGCAGACTTGCACGAAAGAGAAAATTGCATAAGAACGGAAAGTGTCGTCTCGGATTAGCCTGCGCGGACTGCGAAGGCTGATCCGAGACGACACTTTACGCAAATGTCCGAATTCCCCTTTTCGCGTGTTGCAAGCCGTATGTAGAATAAAGTCTGCAAGTCATATATGAGCCATGCTCTGTGAAAAGGGGTTTAATGCATCTGCAAAAAAATATCGACCTAGGTCAGCCTGCGCAATCCGTACAAGCTTACCTGGGTCGAATCTGCTTGCTTTTGGTATGTTTTCTGAATGTCTAGGAACCAATCTACCTCAGAATTCTACCGGCTGTTAGACAAAATGGATTTTATGCATCCATAATAATGTGATGGCCTGCTTGGTTTCATGAATCACGAAGATGTATTAAATCCCCCTTTGCCAGAGCATGGCTCATATTATATTGGCCGACCCCGGTATGTTGAATGTAAACGCACTGACTTTAGTAACCCAGTGCTTGTGGATTAGATGCCAGCTCGCCCTAAACCTTGCCTGGGGATGGATGAAAGTACGTGTAATTGCGATAGGATCCACTCCATTAACCGTGTGTCTTTTGTAGGCCTACTGCACGGAGAAACTCTAGAGTCAGTATACATCAACAATTCTTAAGAGCATTCTTTCAATTCTCCAAGGTTTTCTAAATTTTAAAGTAACCATTTGGTTTAGCCAATCAGAACTTGCGTTACTTTCTTAATCTAGAATAAGTCAAAGAATATTTTTCAGACTGGTTGGTGAATACGCGCCCTGGACTGCAGATTGAGTCCATATTCACCAACCATTCCTAAGAACGTTCTCAGTCTTTTTCTCCAGAGTTTTTTAAATTTTAAAGTAACACAACTTCTGATTGGCTAAACCATTTTTAACTTCGGATTGGCTAAACCAAATAGTTTAGCCAATGAGAGGTTGTATTTCTTTCAAATGTTGAAAATCTTGAAGAATAATAAAGAATGTTCTTAAGAATGGTTGGTAAATACAGATGGCCTGTCGCCGTGACGTTCAAAGATTGATGACTTTAAAACATCATTTTGAAACTATCTACTATAAAAAATTTTAAGCTATGTAATGAATTCGCATCTCCAATGGAAGCAGAAATTTTTACTCTATACATCCATGCTGTAGTGTGAGAATGCTCGTTTTCTATACGATGTATTGAATCTCAATCAGTTTATGATATCTGTCTGTGTAATAAACTCGAATCAATATTTAAATGCTAGAACATGTGTTTTTAAATATTTTAAATATGGTTCGCTTTAAGTTGCAAACAGTCGTCTGCTTGATCCATTTGGCACATATTGACCTTGGTCGAAACTTTTTGCAGATGGGTAAGCCATCTTTTGACTGACAGGGGGCTTATATGTATTATTTAAAATGGTGTTTATATAAGCGACACTCTGGCAAAAGAGGGTTTCTTTCCTCTCCGTAATGCATTTTACCCGACAAGTCATCATGTAATTATGGATCCAAGATTCCATATGGCCTGCAACACGCGAAAAGGGGCATTCGGATACTTGCGCAGGCTGATCCGAAACGACACTTTCCGTTTTTATGTAATTTTCTGTTTTGCACAAGTCTACTGTAGCACAAAATCTAATGTAGTCGTAAAGTGCCGTCTCGGATTAGCCTGCTCGGACTGCGCAGGCTAATCCGAGACTACACTTTACGCAAATGTCCGAATGCCCCTTTTCGTGTTTTGCAAGCCATATCGTCTAACAACTGACGCAGAAAATTGACCAATAGTTAAAAGTTTCGACCCGAGTCAGCCTGTGCGGATTGCGCAGGCTGATCCGGGTTGATACTTTATGCACATGCCTCAAACCCCCATTTTACTGAGCATGACATATAATTTATGGGCTCATAGAGAATTCAAGTAAAACTACTCACACACACTGAGCACTTGACTCTTGATTAACTCTTTGCCAAACGAACAAATTTTAGACTAGTCAAAATTGAAGCATTTGCAGACGACAAATTAAGGGTGGCTCAAATAATGAAATTTGACCTTGAGAGGATAGGAAACATTGCGGGAAATGAAAAAAAAATGTTGTCTACAAGCATTTCTCCTTTTCCCACAATGCTTTCGAAAGTCCTTTTCCCTGGTTGATTAATTGTATCGTGTTTAACGCCGTTTACAACATTATTTCCGTTATATCGCGACGGCCAGTGCAACTATCCATGCCTTCCAAGAGTTTCTTTTACCAGTACTCCACACAATATTCTTTCAATGCCACTGGCTGCTTTCCCATACAACGTTCGTCGAAACAATGGTCAGCAGTAAGAATTCGTTTCCTTGAAGGTCGTTAAAATTAGGGCTTGTGTGGTAAAAGGGTTAAGGATTTTAATTTAATAAATCTTTTCTAGGAGAAGTCACGTATACCGCTGGTATGGTAACAGATCCATTCCAGGACGATGCCAGGAGTTCTAAAGGTAAGCAGTGTTGATGGTTATATGACCTGCAACACGCGAAAAGGGGCATTCGGACATTTGCGTAAAGTGTCGTTTCGGATCAGCCTGCGCACTCCGCGCAGACTAATCTGAAACGACACTTTCCGTTTTTATGTAATTTTCTATTTCACGCAAGTCTACTGTTGCACAAAATCTAATGTAGTCGTAAAGTGCCGTCTCGGATTAGCCTGCGCGGACTGCGCAGGCTGACCCGAGACGACACTTTACGCAAATGTCCGAATGCCCCTTTTCGCATGTTGCAAGCCAATTATAGTTTCAAGTTTGATCACATTTGCGTCCTAAACCTTGAGGACAGCTATCAATTGAGAAGTTGTGTCTACCCTATAACAAGGATAATTGTGAGTCTTTAAAGATACATCTTTACTCGTTTTTTTTTTTCAATTCGTTTCATCTCAATTTTATGAAACTATAATCATTTTTGTAGCTTCGTGCCAAATGTTTATCCTGACAGTTGCAAGGTGGGGCAGATTACGACCGATAGAAAATGCATTTCATTTTCTTGGGGCCATCAAAAGACGCACTGTTGTCGTTTGCGGTTTTAAAACGAAGACAAATCCCTTGAGCTTCTTTGTCCTATACACCATATTTATCTATTATTAATCTATGTTTACAAAGCCGACAAATATCTGAACCATTGTACACTCTACAAAGTTTTAACAGCATTTTTTTGTCTCTGGCTGTAGACATGTATCTTTTGGTATAAAATAATTATGTGAGACATGCTCTGGCAAAAGGGAATTTAACTCTTTAGCCACTAAGCGCGACTCATGGACCTTTTGCGGACAGTGTAGATCAAGATCAGACTGCACAGAACGTGCAGTCTGATCTTGGATCTACACTGTCCGATAAGAATATATTATTCCCCAACACGTAACTTTGAAATGGCAATAATTTGGTTTTTACTATCCAGTTGAAAATTTCATTTTAGTTATTTAGCAGGATAAAGGTTGATGCATCTCCCTGATCCATTATACCCAGCAAGGTATCTCATAATTATGGATCCCTTAAATTAATTTCGTCTTACAACCGACTGAATCAAGAGGTAGAATGGTTCTTTTACGTGATATGTTGAAATAATGTTGAAAATAAAATTAAACGCTATACAACCAAAACCATGGTTGTGTAATTTCGGCAGGAAATGCATGAAGAAGTTAGGTCCTTTAACCTCTAGAGTTCTGCCAATGGTTTCATTAAAAAGACAGTGAAGATGAAGATCAGACTGCAGTAATGGTAAATTACGAAATCTTAACTCTTTCACTACTGAATAAATAATTGCATTTTCTCACGGGTTGAAAAAGCATTTCCTTTGCAAGATCACGAGACAGTTCGGTCATAATCTAGAATATAGCAGTGGACAGTGTAGATCAGAGATTAGGCTGCACGTTCTGTGCAGTCTGATCTTGATCTACACTGTCCACAAAAGCTTCTGGTGTTGTCTACGATTTGGAAAGAGTTAAAAAATCTAAACATGCATCGATAAGAATTAAGCTAAAGCAAAGGAGGCTTGTTAACTTTATCATACAAGGTCTACAGCAGTCGTAACTCTTACCAGACGAATAAAATGTAGATCCGTTCATTTCGAAAGCATTTCCAAACGACAAAATAAATGGAACCAAAATGATGGGATTTCCTTCTGACAGCGTAGAAAACATTGTGGGAAAAGGAGAAAATGCTGGTTACCAGTATTTTCTCCTTTTCTCACAACGTTTTCAAAAGCCTCTCACTCTCAAGGTTATCAAAACAATGGTTTATCCGCTAAGATGTGAAACTGTAGATAAAATTGATGGCGACCTGATATTGTCATATATACACAATCGTGAATGCAAGCATTTATGAGTATATGACCTCGTTACTAATTTTGGAGCATTTTTCGGCGTAGCTGAACGTGCTGGCTTTTGACCTACTTTTTGGTATTGATAACAAATGAATAAATAGAGATTTGTGATTGGTCAAAAATATAGATATGATTATTTTGAGGGCCCCTGCCTATTTGCTGACAAATTTACGCCGTCTGTCTTTTTTAAGGAAATTTCTTGTTCTTTCTACAGGGGCAGAAGTTGGCAAAACAGCGGGAACAACAACGTCCCTTGCAGGCTTACAACCAGACACTCAAGGTATGACACCCCTAATACTTTCTACTTAACCTTTAAACGTGCAATCTTGTACTTTAATGACACTAAGAAAGAAAAGGCTTCTGGGGGGAAAAAAAAACTGGGAAAAGAAGAAATGCTGATAATCCGTATTTTCTCCAAGTCCGACATATTCTACCCTTTCAAAGGCATATTCCTTCAGTTGAGCCACCTTTCACTTGTACTCTGCAAAATTTGATGTTTTAACCATTTGAACCCACAATCCCGAGTTTCCACTACCCTGATTAACAGGGCTTTTGAAAACATTGTGGGACAAGGAGAAAATGCTGGTAACCAGCATTTCCTCCTTTTCCCACAATGTCTTCCACCCTTTCCACAACAAATTTCAATTTTGAGTCACTTTTATTTTGTCTTTCAATTTGGACAACTCGAAGATTTTGTCGTCTGGTAAAGAGTTTAAGAGCTTACAGTGTCATTTTTCAAGTTTGCTTGAATGGTGGTTCACATGGCTGCATAACAGTAATAACTCTCTTTATCCGTGTATTCATTCAGTTTCACCAATACCAGGCTGGGGATCGAAAATGCCTTGCCAAAGTACACTTCCATGCGAACGGTACTCTTGCTAGGATCAAACCCGGATTTCCGGATTACAAACTTACTGCCTAAACCACTCAACCAATGAGATCCCAAAATGATCTTGAACAAGGTCAATAATTACAAGGAAGACCAAAAATGTGTACTTGTACCAAATTTGTTGTTATCTTAAGTGTGAACGTTTGCTTCCTTTTTGATAAATGATATCAGTTAAAGATGATTTTACATTCAAATCTTGCAATATGCTCGACCTCTTTCGACGGGTGAGAGAATGCAATTCACTGAAACTCAGATGGACTTTGATCTTATTTACTTAATGACGGCATAAATCCAAGAACAGACTTCACATTATGTGCAGTCTGATTTTGATCTATACCATCCGCGGAAGGCCATGTGTTCGCTGATGGCTCGCCAAGGGTTCAATTTTCATTTTGTGGTTTTAGGGTTAATTAAAATTGTACTTAGCATTATACGTATATTGAATGGCCGACCTCGTAGATGATAATTCAGCAGGTATAAATCTACTATCCTAATACATTTACCTCTGATTGAAAGTTATGTAATGAAATCAAATAAAAAGGGGCATGTTTAAAGCTTGGCCTAAGAATCACGTCTTTAAGGTCTACGGCCCCTAACTCTCATATTAAAAGACGGAAGCTGCCGAGATTGGCCGAATAGCCTTTACGAAAACGGCCAATGTTTACCGATGAGTTAGGGGCCGTAGAACTTAAATGACTATAGGGAAGAAAACTTATGCAAACATTGTTGGAAACGGAGAAAATGCTGGTAACCACCATTGTTTTTCCCTCTTCGCAGGATATCTTTAACATCATTTTAAGATAAACCCCATCATTTGAGTCGCTTCTGTTTTACGTCTGCAAAATAATGGAAAAACTTTGACGCCCGGTAAACAGTTAATAAGGTTAATTGGCAGCGAGTTTACCCCGCTGTCATAGTTCCTTCATCACGTGTGCATGTATATACTGATTTTTTAAGCCTACTATCTTTATCTAGGTCAGATTTTTGCTTCCGGCAGGTTTTGCCTGGTTACGTGTGTAAACAAAACCAGTTTCGTACACTAACTAAATAGTTCTGCCATTGATATTCAAACAAAGCAGTTCAACTTGATATTGTGTGTTCTCTGAAAAAAATTGAAAAAGTATGTTTCAGTTGTCTTTTTAATTTAAGGTAACAAAAGATTTTCAAGCTTAAATAAAACAAAATCCGTGCCGGGTTTAACACCTCTCCACCATCTAGCACATTTATACAATAACATACCTCGTTGCTGGGAAACTCGGACCCTGGTGAACTCGTACCCTAATCTCAAGGGCAAGAGTTCTCTGGAGAACTTTCCGTTTTGATTTATATTAGTTTACGAGGAAAAAATCATAGAACACACCAATTAGTAGCATACATCGGCTGCCTTCAGTGCGTTAGCGCTTTGATTTTAATGTTTGTTTGCATGGCGTTTGACGTTGCTTTGTAATAGCGGCAGATCAAATATTCATGCGAACTCCGTGACATTCTTCAAGATTATCAAAGAGTATAAAATGATCCATGCTCTGGCAAAAGGGGGCTTACTGCATCTCAAAGATGAATTATAAGAAGCAAGCCATTCCACAAGTATGAATCTATCCATTTTTTCCGACAGCCGACTAGAATTAGAGGTAGTATGGTCCTTGAACATACAGAAAATTTACAAACGGCAAAAAGTTTCGACCCAAGTCAACCTGCGCGGACTGCGCAGACTGACATGGGTCGATACTTTTTGCAGATGCATTAAACCCCCTTTTCACAGAATATGGCTCAAATTTAACGTTTGCACCTATACCCAAGATGCATTTATGTAAGGCTGGACGCGCGCTTCCTTATTGATAAGAAAGACTATTATAACACGTTGACAATTTTTAACTCTCTACCAAACTACAAAATTTTAGACACGTCCAAATTGAAAGCATTTGTAGACCACACACACACACACACACACACACATATATATATATGTGTGTGTGTGTGTGTGTGTGTGTGTGTGTGTGTGTGTGTGTGTGTGTGTGGTGTGTGTGACTCAAATTTTGAAATATGTTCATAGAAGGGTAGAAACATTGTAAGGAGAGGAGAAGATGTTGGTTTCCAGGATTTTCTCCTTTTTTTCCACAGGTTTTTTTTAAAAACTTGCTTTCTCAGAGCCGTTAAAGGTCGGGTTTGTGTGGTAAAGGGTTAAGCAGATATATCCTCTGTATCTGTAAGGATACTATCTTCACGTGCATATCTCTGATATCGTTGTCTGCGCATGTCATATTCTTCGAAGATTCGACCTGTCTACTATGACGCATCACCCACCCCATATACTAGGGAAAAGTAGGGCTTATACAGAAGCTATTACCCAAGCCTGTAGGGGGCTGTTTTAATAAATGGCCGATGCATAGGTTACATGCTAGCTGATCATAGCTGAATGAATCGCACCAGATAGCTTTTTATTGAGTAAAAGTTTACTAGTATTTTATTTTGAAATTCAAAGTAACGGTTGTCTTTTTGAAAAGTAGTCCGGTTCTGTACCCAGAATGCCCAAATTAGATGTGTATTTGTAGAATGCTGCGGAAGATAATGCTCTGATATGACAGGTATAATGAAGTCATGAAAGCGAATTACAAGTTTAAACCTGTGATATATGACCTTGTGGTTTAGTGACCTTGACTAAAAAATCCTTTTGAAAACAATGACGTGTCTCACTTTTGCAGCAATAGGTTTTTTTCCCGATTATCTCCCTTGACAACAGCAGACAACTTTGAAAAGATCCTTGTAAATTATGGATAAGTAAAGAAGCATTCAACCAGATTTATGACTCTTTTTTATTTTTTGTTTATTTTTTTTGAACGGGGGGGGGGGGGGAGAGAGAGAGAGAGAAAGTTGATATTTTGTAAGGAAAAATTATAAGAACCGGACTATAAACGCTTGTTTGGGAAAAAATGCTGACCCCCATAAAAGACAAATTTCATGTCTTTAGCTACATTTATTTTGTCGCGTGCAAACGCTTTCAATTTGGAAGAGGTTCAAACTTTGTTGTCAGTAAAGAGTTAAAGAGGCTAAAGTAGAAATTGCTCGGTACGATGTTTGCAAAACTGATCTGCACTGCAGAGAGTAAAGTCCCCTTCAGGCTGTACATAGTGTTATGTTGTATTTACAGAGAGTTCCAAGGCTGGTTTGGCTGCCGGTGTAACCATTCTTGTGATTGCGTTGATTGCAGCCAGTCTTGCTGGTTTTATATTCTTTATAAAACGCCGGAAAAGGTAGGAAAAATTAGAAAGTTTATGATTTGAACTTAAATAGTTGATAAAAAACAATAATTATTGTTATTGTTTTTGTTTCTGTTGTTTTTTTTTTCACTTTCAGCATCTATCCCTGACTGAATTTGCTAACGACATTAGCCGATAGATCAACGGGTAAAATAATCGCCTGTACGCTATACGGGAATCGTGACTGTTATCCTGCTAAATAAGTGAAAAGAAACTTTCGAGCCGATAGGAAAAACCGAAAGTTTGCTATTTCAAAGGGTTATTTTTGGTGAAAGATATCCCTTATCGGACAGTGTAGATCCAAGATCAGACTGCACGTTCTCTGCAGTCTGATCTTGATCTACACTGTTCGCAAAATGTCTTTGAGTCGTGCTTAGCAGCCTTAGGGTTAAAGCTGCCAGCTGAACCCCGTATGTCTAACAACTTGGAAAAAAAAGGACAAATTTGAAAATTGTGTAGTTTGGTGAGTTCAAGGAATTGTAAGACAGCCCGTTTATCTAGGCTTTAGTGCGATTGCTTTGTTTCCAGGAAAGTTCGTTAAGTTCGATTTCTACTGACGGTGCTGATCACGTTAAAGCGTCCTTTGTCATATCACTACCAAGCCGATGCCTTGTCCTGGTGAAACCATTGGAAAGACGTGTAACTTAGCTGTCGTCGTTATATAACTGGAATAATGTTGAAACCAGCGCGAAACCCTTTCTGCAGAAACTTTAGGGAACTGAAAGGCAAATTCAACAGGCTCTTATTTGCCATACCATTAAAACTCTTTTCTTTTACCTATTCTTTTTTTAAGCAAACGCACAAAGCCTGTAGTGGACAACGCAAAGAATGGAACAGAAAGACGGTCTGAATCCAGAACAACTTGGCATGAAATAGAACTTAACTCAGTCCGGTCGTCAGGTACTTAGATTATTAATTTAACAACCTTTTCCCAAGTAATTCTGTATTTAACGACCCCAAAGAAGACGCTTTGTGAAAACACTCTGAGAAAAGGATAAAATACTGTTTACCAGCATTTTAAATCATTTTTTCCACAATATTTTCTACCCTTTCAATCCCAATTCCCATCATAAATAAAGTTGCGATGATGATGTTGATGACTTTTATTATTATTATTATCAGTATTGTTATTATTATTTCAGTCATATTTAATGTGTCGTCTGCAAAAGCTTTCAATTGAGAAGCATTAAATTTTGTCGTTTGGTAAGGAGCTACCCCCTTCCTGTGTAATTCTGTAAATCCTAAGGAAGGTCTTTTTTGAAAACATTGTTGTAGAAGGAGAAAAATGCTGGTTATTTTAATCTGTCGAAAACCTTAACTCTTTTGTGCTTATTTAGAATTTGTCGTCTGCAGATGCTTTTAATCTTGAAGTGTATCATTTGACGTGTGAGTAAAGGTTACCTTCTGCAGAGGAACCTTGAAGTCATGCAACAGACAGATTTTGTGAAAATTGTTTCTAAAGCAGAAATTGCTTGTGAAGGGTGATTTCTCCTATTGTCTTATTGTTTTTTCAGGTGTTCTTGTACGTGTATTAAACCTAAATTCTTGTTGTACATCCTTATTTTATGCATTAGTGGCATTTATCTCTCATATTGTTGGTATTTATTTTGGTATCTCTTGCTGAGACCCGGTAGCTCAGTCTGTAGCGTACAGGACGTGAGAACAGGTGATTCCGGTTCGCCCAATTTCTTTCTGAGGATTAATGATAGTCATTGCCACAAGATTCATTCCTCTCTAACTGCTGACCATTATTTCGACGATAGTATGTGGGAAAGTAGCCAGTGGCTTGGAAAGAATATTGTGTGGAGTACTGGTATGAGAAACTCCAGGATAGCATGGATAGGTGCACTGGCCGCCGCGATATAACTGAAATAATGTGGAAAAGGGCTTTAAACATCATATAATCAATCAGTCGATATGTGGTATTTCTGTAGTTAGACAAGCCCGGTTGGGTAGCTCTATGGTTAGCGTATCTGACTCGTGACCTTGTAGTTGCGGGTTCGATACCCGGTTGAGACAATCTTTCATTTCGGAGATTTTTCGCCTCTTATCTCTAATGTATGTGAGAAAAGTAGTCAGTGACTTGGAAAAACAGCTGTTTCAGTACTGGTGTGAGAATGCCAGGAAACACATACTTAGGTACACTGACGGCCGTGATATAACCAAAGCTGTTCAACTCCAATACAAACAAAACCTAGTGCAAAAAGCGTTTGTCAGAAAAGCATCTTTGTCAACCAGGATTACGCCTTAACATCAGAAAAGTGAGAATACATATTATCTCGGTGAACGATCGAAATTAATTTCACCGAGTGAACATCATCGGTAATATTTTCACGAATGGCGCTGCCACTCGTGAAAATATTACCGATGATGTTCACTCGGTGAAATTAATTTCCATCTTTCACTTTAAAAGAACAAATGTTCTATTCATTTCATGCTTCTAACCCCTTTCTTTTTGGGATTTTCATCAAAATCCAGCACAGTTGTTTCCGGTAATTCCCCGTGGCGTACCCCCTCCACATAGCATCGCATTACAATATTACGTAAACTGCAAGAAATGTAGGGTAAATGCGCGTGAATTATGTCACATTTCCACACACTGTTTATAACGAGCGACAGCGAGTTACGGTCGAAGCCCGTAACGAACAATGCTCGTTTTGCGGTAACACCGTTCTAGATTTTTAAAAATAAAATTCCGAATTCGTTCTAAGTTTTAGTCTAAATCTAAATAGGGATAACTAAAAATTGAGTGTCTTCCGGTTAGTCGCACAGCGTCACACGTATGACAATCTTTCGCACAAGTACCTGATTGTTCAAAAATGACAATAATTATCTACCGATCGAATGACTACTTAAAAATCGTAATCAGTTTAATGAGTAGATCTACATATTACCTAATTTCTTACTTACTTTCAGCATATTAAACGTCTTTTTGTGAATAAACATACGCAATGATCTATGGTAGCAAATAATGACGTCATTAATCATACTATTCTTACGTCATGCACAAGCCGTTTTTTCGCGGAAAGCATTGTGTCAAAGAAATTATGACTAAACTAGTTTTTTTGACTGTTTCAAAATACCATTATCAGAGAAAGCAGGATTTATGATCCGTAAAAAGGGAGCTTAATGCATCTGCAAAAACTATCGACCCATCCGCGCAAGCTGACCCGGATCAAAACTTTGCTAGATCTATTTTTCAACGTTCTGCATGCCAAAGAACCAGCATGCATGCCTTTTGATTCAGTCAGTTATCATACAATATGGATGTATAATTATGTGATGACTTGCTTGGTATCATGCATTAAACCCTCTTTTACCGCAACATGGCTCATATATAATTTGTTTAATGTTACGAAAGCTTGTTGATAGATCTAAAAGTTTGGCGGGGTTTTTTTTTGCCATAGATCTAAATTGAATATCTATCCGATAACTCGGCAAATTTCTTTCCTAGGATTGATGATAGATCTAGATCTAGTCATTGCGACACAATTCATTCCTGTCTCTGCACTGATCACTGTTTCAATGATGGACGTGTAGGAAAGCAGATGGGATGAAAAGGGAAAGCTACATATAATCTTATTTTAGCGATCTACACACTCTGATTTTAAAAAAAGTCCAGGTAAAACATGGGTAGACCTGTGCACTAACGAAGAATTAAAAGAAAGATTCTGTTTTTGTTTGTTTGTTTCTTTTTTTTTTGTGAGTGTTTTTTTTTTTTTTTCCTTTTGTGTGTATATTCATTGCGGCGGCAAGTGCACCCACCATGCGTTCCTGAAGTTCCTTTTACCAGTACTCTGCTAAATATTCTTCCCAACCTACTGACCGATTCCTCGTAAAAATCAAAGTCTCTTTTATATGGATCTAGATCTACATGCAGTGAGGAAATGTTCCCATAAAATGGTAAAATGGTGTGAACCAATAATCATTCTAAGTTATTTTTCTGGACATAAATTAACGAAATTGTCCAAGAACTGTTTTTTTTCTTTTGTTAAGAAAATCAGGGACAGTTCGCCCTATTTCACATGTATAAATCTACGAAAGAAAAATTTATTCTACTTTTGACAACGTTCAAAATTAGTTTTGGCAAAGCCGGAATTCGAACTCAAAACCTTTTGATTTCAAGATCTAGAATCTACCTCGTCATTCGAATTAATAGATATTTGTACCACAAATCGTTCACGTCGCTCGTATTGAGGCTTTGCCTTTTTCATATTATAATTTTACTAAGGTAACTAGTGTGCGGGAACTACTGTTTCTGCCTTCAATTGAAGAGTTATGAAAATATGAAATAAGTATTTTTCACTAGTCGTAACCATGAAATATCAAACCATATATAAAGTTTCACCATTATTTCTCGGTAAACTACCGAAAAGCATAAAATAAATAATGGTATCTAAGATGATAGGAAATTAAAACACTGGTCCATTCACATAGACACAGTAAGTCGACTATCTTATAACGAAAAGCTTGGTTTGATGAATGTTTTTCCAGCAAGAAGAATACTCCTGTTGGCGAAAAGACATTTTTTGAAGTCACACAATTTGACATTAATCTTTACTGTTGGCTTGAAATTTTGGTCTAAAATCTTTAGCAGTTTTGGGGATCATCTGGCTTATAGAAATATCACTATTGCTCACAGGTGGTTTTTGAGCCATCATGCAGCTCTGGGGAAAAGGGGGGGGGGTTTTACTATATCTCCTTGGAGCATTAAACCAAGCGAGTCGTTTCATAATTATGGATCCATACAACCCATTTTGTCTAACAACCGAATGGATCTTGAGGTAGTGTGGTCCTTTGACATGCAGAAAAATTCACAACTAGCAAAAAGTATCGACCCTTGTCAGCCTTCGCGGACTGCGCAGGCTGACATGGGTCGATACTTTTTGCCAAATGCATTTAACCCTCTATTCATAAAGCTTGACTTAAACATAGATGACGAAGGTAGCCACAAAACAATCGCTTTTGCTATCGCTATATATTTAGGTTCTACGCACGATTGTTTTTTGTTTGTTTTTTAGAAAAGTACTTGTCACTTCATTTCTTACAGATGTAAGCACCGTCGTAGACTATGATGTCTATGATGTTATGGAAACAGAAATGGAGATGCAACCTAGTAGTCCGTTTCCAGTTTCAAGTGTGTCTATGTATGATGACGACGACTCGGTAGATGAAGAATTTTATCCACACACCTCATCTGCAGGCGGATCAATAAGTGTAACCGTTACACAAAGTGAAGGATCAGAAATATATAAAGCTCCTCCCCTAAGTAGAAATAAGAATTCCTCGTTAAAAGGATTGAAACAATTTGAGGAAAAGACAGCAGTAGTTTTCGACAAAGTTACGAAATCTTTCAAAGTCGAGGAGAGTGTTACAGAGGAAACGGACCCGACGAGGTTTGAAAACGATTCTAATGTAGAAAATGATCTTGAAAAGAAATCTGAGGCAAAACATTCGTATTCAGAAGACTCAAAAAATTCAAAAACAGTTCCGGGTGGGTATGAACTTGCAAAAATTGCACCTGGTGAGGTTATACATATAAACGACAGTCCAGTGGGGATAGAACTTTCGTCCTCAGAAAAGGTAAATGACAAAGAAACGAAGAATTCAGACGACGGGGGCGATTGTAAAACTGCTAAGCCTGAAAGTGATGAATTATATATGAATCACGAGACTCTTAGAAGAAATACGACGAGTGTGACAAACATTACAACAGAAGAAAATTCAGAGATGATAGTTGACAATGTATCAAGGACATCTGGAAAGCCAGCAGTGTTCAATGAAACGGAAACGCAATCCGTTGAACGTAAACCCTCTAAGGCTCCTATTCCACAGCCTCGTCTTTCAAAGAGGGAATCTTCCGATACAGTCAGAATGCCAAACAATGATTTAAGTCATCCTGAATTTACGAGTGAAAAAGACATAAATCTAGAGGCTATGTCTGATACAACGGAAAACTATGTTGAATATGATCCAGCTACAACGTTTGATTATGTAGAATCGGATTATGATACCGCAGATCATATTTATGATTTCCCAACGAACAATAAAGAGATAGGTGAGAGACATGAAGATTAGGAGTCTAAAATAGATTCGGAAACTAAATATTTTATGATGTCCAAAACGTGTCTTGTCGTTTATATTATCTGATGGCTCCTTTCTAGCAAATAATACAACGTTACAGACAGGAAAAAGTGCACGCTTATACAGTTTAGATGGATTACCCCTTTACCACACAATGCTGACTTTTATCGACTCTAGGAAAGAAGCCCTTTGAAAAAATTGTGGGAAAAGGAGAAAATGCTGGTTACCAGCGTTTTTCTCATTTTCCCACAATTTTTTCTAGCCATCCAAGAAAAATTGCACCATTTGAGCCACATTGAAATTGTCGTTTGCAAATGCTTTCAGTTTGGACAAGGCTAAAATTTTGTCGTCTGGTAAAGGGATAATACATTGGCAGACTCAAAAACAACGCAGTTTTTCTTATGTATGACAAATCATGGAATTGTAAAGTTTTGACAATAAAATGTACCCTAAACCTGCTAAATAAGTTAATTGGAACTTTCAAGCCGATAGCAAAACCAACAGTTTTGCAATTTCAGAGCTATATTTGAGGGTGAAAAATCCCCCTATCGGACAGTGCAGATTCAGATCTGACTGCACGTTCTGTGCATTCTGATCTTGATCTACACTGTCCGCAACAGGCAATTGAGTCGTGCTTAGCAGCCAAAAGCTTAAGCTCAAAAACGATCTGAAAAGACGGCTTTTGAAAACATTGAGGGAAACAGAGTAAATGCTAACAAAGCTGAAAATAGTCTTAGATTTGCCGCTTTGGATTAAAATGGGATTCAAATAAAGCGTGTTTACGGCATGTTCTCTTTCATACTAGAGATTATAAAACACTTATATAAAATTCGAAGTATATAAAAGGTATATTCTAGCATTAGCTAGGTGATCTTTAATTAAGATAAGGCCATGCTGTCGGAAATAGGGGTTTAATGCATCTCCATGATGCATTATACAAAGAAAGTTATCACATAATTATGGAGCCATAAAGTACAGTTATGCTAAAAATCGGCTGATTCCTGCGGTAAAATGGTCCTTGGACATGCTGAAACTTTACAAAAAAGCAAAAAGTTTTGACATAGGTCAGCCTGCGCGGACTGCGCAGGCTGACATGGGTCGATACTTTTTGCAGATGCATTAAACCCCGCTTCGACAGAGCATGGCCCGATTATTATACATGTAATATAACGAAAGTTGATTGTACCTTTTGAATAAGACTACTTTCTCTGTTGAATGCAGTTTTTCAGAATTATCTCCCTTGTTTTGTGCAAGGAGAAAAGAAACTATATACAACTCGAGTTGTCTTTGTTCGACTACATAATTAAACGTATATATGATATGTGAATCGGCTTTTTGACGTCAATGGTTGTTTCTATGTTTTCACACTTGTAAAAGGTTTGGGACTTTATTTAAGCTTTCGGTTACAACCTTCCGGTTTGCGAAATGCGAAGCAGTGAAGTAAAATTGCCTTTGACAAATTGTATTCATGGTAGGTGAATTGGAATTGTTAACGTTCTTTTGATTGTGAATTCTACTTTTAGGCTAGGTATTGCAAGGTCGCAGTTGCCTTTACGCAAAAACGCAGTTGCGTACATTTTGCAAAAGAACAGAAAGACAAGTTTGCCAAAGAAAAAAACCGTCACCCGAGGCAACCAAACAGCTTCTACAATTCAAGCATTTTTGGGGGGTAAGACCCTCCTTGGAAATCCCCCACCCCTCTCTCGACACTTCGCTCCTCGGTTAGCTCTTTTCTACACGACAAAATTTTAGACTGGTCTAAATAGAAGACATTTGCAGACGACAATGTAAATGTAACAGAAATTGGGAAATTTTTCTTCGAAATGGACATTGTGGTTAAAGGAGAAAATTCTGGTTACCAGCATTTTCTCCTTTTCCCACAATGTTTTCAAAAGTAATTTTCCTTGGGGTCGTTATCGGGATTATGTGATAAAGGGTTAATACCTTCGGTATCACCTTTGCGTAGACTTTATTTTGCGCTAGCTACGCCACTGTATAGTTAAACGGCAGAGTTCGATTTGTAAATCGTCACCTCCTTAACCCTAATCCTGCTAAAAACGTTAAATAAAACTTTCAATCCGATAGTAAAAACCCGAATAATGCTTTTTCAAACTTATTTTGGAGAAAATTATCTCCTTATCGGACAGTGTGGATCCAAGATCAGACTGCACGTTCTGTGCAGTCTGATCTTGATCTACACTGTCCGCAAAAGGTCAGTGAGTCGTGCTTAGCAGCTTAAGTTTTAAGACACAATTACTGACTTTAATTCTTTCAGCGCTAAATATATGACCCGCCCTCTTTTAATGGCCGAAAATACAATCCATTGAAACTTTTGAATAGTTTTATGTTACTTTATGTTACAGGCTTGAATAAACACGTTCTGTCCAGTCTGATCTTGATCTATACCGTCTGCAAAAGCCACAGCGAACTGTAGCAGCCCGATGAATATCTCCCACCGCTAGCCTTGTCACTGGATCAGGGAAAACCTCAAAGACACTGAACTCATTTAATAGTTGACCAGTTATTACGAAAACCATAGGGGTCCGTAGTTTGACTCCTGGCACCCATAGACTATATAGTATAAACAAGGGATTTAACTGTATGCAGTCCGTTACTCGCCCCCGGTTACAAAAAACAACGTATCTTTTCTACCCCATCAGTTATTCTCCTATTTTTTTCTACAGCTGAGAGCTAAAACATTTTTCTACCAGAAAAACACAACTGTTTGTCAGTGGCTAATGCAGTCTGGCTGATACATTCGCTCGAACTTGTAAACTCGCTCAAAAGTCAGCGCCATTGACACGGGTTGGTACATCCGTTTTCAAGATATAAAATGCACTTTAGATCCAATGAAACGCAGCATTAGCGGCACCCACCCTTTAAGCATGTTTAAAAATACTACTGACCTATAGTCTTTATCTTCAATAACGACGAAACGCCTCAGAATTCGTTGAATTTGTGATCCACGTTCTTATTTCGAACAGCTGCAGCCATCTTCTGTCATGTGACATTGTTTGGAACGAGAAATTTCATCGGTTTATATGTACTAACAGTCGTGAATTCAACCAATGAAATTTCGTACAGCTGCTCACACCTTTTTGTCACGTTACAGTACGGTGACACTGTTTGGAACGAGAAATTTCATTAGTTTATATGCGCGAACGTCAGTATCAAATGTACGAACCCGTGTCAATGGCGAAGATTTTTGAGCGACTTTACAAGTTCGAGCGAATGTATCAGCCAGACTGCATTAGCCACTGACAAACAGTTATGTTTTTCAGGTAGAAAAATGTTTTAGCTCTCAGCTGTAGAAAAAATTAGGAGAATAACTGATGGGGTAGAAAAGATACGTTGTTTTTTTGTAACCGGGGGCGAGTAACGGACTGCATACAGTTAAATCCCTTGTTTATACTATATAGTCTATGGGTGCCTGGAGTCAAACTACGGACCCCTATGACGAAAACTAAAGAAGCTTGATTGAATGGTGTTTTAAGCCGCTTTTAACATTATTTCAGTCATATCATGGCGACAGCTCACATTTTCATATATTTCCTGGATTTCACCAGTACTAGGCTGGGGCTCTGAGGTTTCTTACCCAAGGACACTCCTACGAAAAAACCAGATGGAACCAGTGCGGCTCGAACCCGGGGCCTCCAGGTCACGAGTCCGACACTTTGCCACTGAGCCAGGCAGGCCCCCACTAAAGGTGCAAAAGTTTCCATGATTGAAAAGCTTCTATTAAAATACATGTATACTGTAAGCTAAATCTATAAAGGACTTGAAGGAGAAAAGGACACAAAACTGCACCTACGGATGGACGGACGTACAGGCGAACAACTCGATTTCACTATTCCTTCTCCATGCTTTAATATGGATGTAGAATAAAGAAAAACATTGTCCAAAAAGAGCCCTGCAAAATGGCATCAATCAAGAACTTGCGACTCTAATTTTAGCCTTATGCTGTTAAGGGACACTCATGGCGCTTTGGTGCTAGGGCAGACTAAGAACATTCTGCAGAGAACGTGCAATCTGATCTTGGATCTACACTTTCTGGTATGACGTGATTTTACGGCGAAAAAGAAATTGAATCTGCATTATTTGCCTCACCATTGGATGTAAAATCTAATTTATATAGCGGTTGAACGATTAGTATTACTAAATGCTCGTGCATGAAAAGGAAAAGTTTAATTACGTTTAGAGGCATCAAATGAGTCTTTAATTTCAAATCGTTGATAGCAGATAGGAGAGTATAGATCAAGATCAGACTTTACAGATGTACAGGCTAATCTTGTACTACACATGCTGTAAAATACACTTACTTATGACAGGAGTATGCTAAATAAATGATGAAATGAGCAATGCTCTGGCAAAGGGGGGTTTAATGCGTATCCGTGATGCATTATACCAAGCAAGTCATCATTTAATCATGGATCCATACAATTGAATTTGTTTAACAACAGACTGCATCATGAGGTAGACTTGTCCTTTGACATTCACAAAATTTACCAATAGCAAAAAAGATTGACCCAGATCATAATGTGTTGTTCGCAAAGGCTGACCTGGGTCGCTATTTGATGCAGATGCAATAAACCACCTTTTCACAGAGCATGGCTCATATGGTCTGCTCATTATATAACTTAGCAAGATATGGATTAAACTAGAAATCTAGTCGTCGTCATCTTCAGAGCCTGTGTTCACTGTAGTCGTTGTTGGTGTTGTGGTTGAAGTCGTAGACGTGGTTGAAGTCGTAGACGTGGTTGACGTCGTAGATGTGGTTGACGTTGTAGATGTCGTTGTAGTCGTTGTGCTTGTGGTACTTGTAGACGTCGTTACTGACGTATCTGAAATTACAATTAAGACATTATCTGTGAAAAAGGGTCTAATGCATCTGCAAAATGTATCGCAGTCCGCGTAGGCTGACTTATGTCCAAACTTTTTGCCATTGGTGAATTTTCTGCATGGTAAAGGACCATTCTACCTTCAGATCCAGTCCGTTGTTAAAAATATGGATCCGTGACTATGGGATGACTTGCTTGATATAATGCATCACGGAGATGCATTAAGCCCCCTTTTTGCCGGAGCATGGCACATCTTTAATTCCATTACAATGCCTCCTGACACCAACATTTTCTGCTTTTTAAGCACTTTCTCTACGCTATTAAAGAAAATTTCACTCTGTGAAAGGCGAATTTAATGCATCTGGGCTGGCTGAACTTGGTCGTAACCTTTTTTAGCTATTAGTCATTTTTCTGCATGTCGAAGGACATTCTACCTCTTGAATCAGCCGGTTTTCAGACAAAGTGCATTAACCCTCATTTTGCCGAAGCATGGCTCATTTCACTTTAACCTTACTTGAATTTTTGACCTGCAAATGCTTTTAATTTGGCCAGGTTAAAAAAAAAACACAGATTGTCCCCTGCGTAAGAGTTAAAACCTCGGCCAAGCGCTGTGACAGAGCATACGGAAGTTCTAACCTATAACCTTTCTAACCTTTCTATCCATTATGCAGAAAAAATGTCTAAATTCAAAGGGAGATAATTCATCAATGAGAGTTTTATTCAGTCACAAAAAAAACATCCATCTAAAAATTGCGGCTTGCACATCTTTCGATTCTCTTACTCGTTGTCTGTACATGTCATATTCTTCGAAGATAGACCTGTCTGCTATGACGCATCACTATCCTGTACAGGATGAATATTGATACGCGGTGCATAAATTGCCGCTAAAAATACAATGTAGCATGCGGAAAACGGCTGTAAATAATATATGTATCTGTAGAAGAATCAAGCCATTTTTTTAATTACAGAATATTACAACTTCAAATAGAAAAAATAATTCAAAGAAATACCATTGTTTACTGCAAATCTATGTATACAGTTTCTAAATATAGTCATGGGGAAAACCGGAATTTATGCAACAGGCTGACAACAGAAATAAAGTCCCGAACATGCTGGGCATCAACCGGGGCTATTTCCAAAGCTTATAGAGGCTGTGTTTATAAATGATTGGTACATAGGTTATATGCTATCTAAACATGGCTGGATGAATCGTACTAGATAGTGGTTTAGTGAGTAAACGTATATTTCATTTTGAAATTCGCTAAAACGAATGCCGCTTTGAAAAGTAGTCCGGTTCTGTACCAAGAATGCCCAAATCAGATAGTTATACTCGTATATTTGAAAAAAGCCACCTTGCGGAAGATAATGTTCTCGTACACTCATTCAATGCCGTATATAAACTTGACCTGTTTCGATGGCTGAAAAATCACACTGAAAGTTAGAGAGCCTTTTATCTTATATGCTTGACTATAGAAGTGGACGGTATAGATGTAGGACCAGACTGTACATCCTTTATTGCCAGGGTCCGTCTTCACCAACCATTCTTAAGAATATTCTTAGTCATATGTAGAATTATTTTCTAAAATGAAAGTAACACAACTTCTTATTGGCTTGACCATTTGCCAATCAGAAGTTGTGTTACTTTTACATATAGAAAATTCTTGAGAATTTGACCAAGAATATTCTTCAGAATGGTTGGTGAATACGGAACCTGGTCTCTTTGCCGTCCACAAAAGCCAACGTTTCGACTATGGCACTGAAAAGGTTAATTCAGTTCAACAACATTTTTTATCCTATAACAACAAAATGAAGAAAGAGTTTGCGACACAAATATTCATGTATCTATGCGCATGCGTGTACCAATGTAAATGCAACACATAGAAGGACAGACACAATGACTGATTTAAGAACGCCCCGAGAACAATGGTTTTGCAGGGGTTTTAATCCTTTACCAAACAGTCGCCTGTTTTAACGACCCCGTCAACGAAAGCTTTTAAAAAGCGTTGTGGGAAAAGGAGAAAATGATGGTAACCAGCATTTTCTCCTTCTTCCACCACGTTTTCTACTCATTGTGGGAGGTCAAATCGTATTATCCGCACAGCAATTAAAATTTCCGTCTGAAAAACGCTTTCAATTTAGAAAAATCTAAAATTCTGTAACCTAGTAAAGGATAAAAAATGAGTTGGATTTTTTTTAGCAGTATGTGATAACAGAAAAACTGACATACCTGTGAAATATTCAGTGCCGCTCGATACTTGTTCATTTCCCTGCGGCGTCATAAATACATCCGTAAATAATGTACAGTTTTTGGTATTCAAGTTGAACGAGAAAGACCTGCACCAGCTGTCTATTTCACAACTAACGCAGCATGAAATAACGGGTTTTCCATATAGGTGTTGGACCACGTACCACCACAGTACGCCTTCGACCGGTTGTGAATCCACGATAGTAGAACTTTTCTGCCATATCGAACCTTTAAAATGATGTAAAGCGGTTGTTTAAATAGAAGATAATCAACTGGTTGAGTTTAATATTAAAAATCTGTCACTAGAATAGGGTTTGATGTGGTTGAAAAAACGAGTCCGAACGCGTTTTTTAACAGCATCACACCCCATTCGAGTGACAGATTTGTAATATCACTCACAACCAGTTGATTATCCTATTTATTATATTCCTAATGCACCTCTTTTTATTCTAATAAATATCATATAATGGTACAATATGAGCAATATAGGAAAAAAGTAGTTCCGGCAAACATTCTAAAACTATATCATCACTAGCGATGATATCATATTTATCATCACTAGTGGTATTACTCAGTGTGGAATCATAGTAATTCACTGATAAGAATACATTAAAGAATATTTAAACACATCTCCGGTTAAAAACGGCTTTTTTTCCCATGTGGTTTTGGAAATATGGTGTCAAGCTGGAAAAAAAAAAGTTCCTAAAGAACAGTTTGTTTTACATTATTTCGTGTAACAGACCTCAAATTATATTGACTTTCAATGTTTCGCAAGGTTGGTTTTAAAGTCGAACTCCTTCAAATTCAATAAAGAATGACCGGGTAAAGCAACTAGCGCGCGTATTCAGCATCATTGATAATATTCATGCTCTAATTCGCGAAGATATTCTAGATTTGAAAGTAACGTAATTTCTGAATGGCTGAGCCATTTCGTTAAGAAAAGCAGGCATGTTATATCTTCCTAAATCTCCAATTTAACTAAGAATGCTTTTTAGAGTGGTTGTCGAATACGGCCCCTGAAATTCTAAAATTCTAGAAAAATTATGAAACTTTGTGCCTCAGTCAATGGATTAACAAGAAAATAACATTAAAGATAAATTATATCAAAACTTGTCATCTTCAGGCTGATTTTTAACCTACAACAAGTGATGCGTTTTTAAATATACTGATGGTCGTGGAAGTTTTTACGGAGAGTTATATCCAGAAAGCAAATCATTATTTGTAGGGAAAACTGTATTTGGGTTAACTAAATTATATATATACTCAACAAAAAAAGTTAAGGAAATCTCAGAAAACCATGGACCAAAAGATTACCAAAACAAACAATTTTTCAATTTTTATTAATTTTGTTAGATACATTTCATTGTTTGAAAAAAATATTTCCTTCAGCTTCATAGCACTAATATCCTTGTTGTGGCACTGTGTCAAGTAACCCAGTGGTAAAAGTCATTTTTCGCAATATGAGTGTCTACAGAGTATTCCTTGTTTTTATGCAAAACACAGTCATGAATATAAGCTGTAAGATTTTATAAATTAAAATTCAATTCCTTTAACTGTCACATGAAATTTAACTAAGTCCCTTCTCATGATAGCCTTGAATGTCATGTATAGAAGATGAGAATGTCCAAAATAACCCTGCAGTAACAAATGTGTCCCCCTTCAGCGGCAAATAAGAACGTTCACTGGTGTCGCATACGCCGATTAATTCTGGCGATTTGGAACTAAGGAACCAGTCTTCATTCCTCCTGTAGCGCCACAGCAAGAGCTTGGAAGTGGTACCAGTATTCTGCATCGTAACCTCAGTCCCAGAATGTCCCACACATGTTCAAAGGGAGACATGGCTGGTGAGCGCTCTGGCAAGTCAATGAGACCACTTTTTTTTCTGACGAAAGAATCTTGGCCTTTCAGGATGATAGCAATGGAGATATTGAACCGATTTGAAAATTGAAATGTCAACTCAGTCTAAAAAGTATTGTTCAAATTACCTGAGATAGGTAAATAGCCTGGTGCCAATTTTGAAAAGGCTTTTTGGTTGAGACTCTACAGTGACAGTCTTTACTCAAACCAATCAATATTGCAATTTTGCGAAAAATGACTTGAAGACCAGTCAACTTTGACAGTGATTATTTAAGCCGCTATTGGTGCTATAAATTCAAATAAAGCATCCTTTTGAAGAAAAGTGGATGCTTTATAATACTGTGAAATTAAAAATCCTTAGAATGTTCCACATCTTTTGCAATAGCCCCTCAAACACAATTTGCTTAACTTTTTTTGTTGAGTATATATAGATTGAGATGTAAAAAAGAGATCTCCCATTCTTAAAGACTCACCTTTTGTCACTCCAAAACACACAAAATGCAATATAACATAGATAAGAAATGTAACCATCGTCCTGTCATCCTGTCATATCTCTGATACAGTGGTCACCTTGTGTGATTTCCGTGTCAGGAGGCAGTGCACTGGTATGTCTAATATCAATTATCTCTATTAATCCCTCCGTGTATTGATTTGCTCAGAATGTAATACCGACTTTGCTTGTTGAATGATATTCCTCAATATCGCAAAAAAAAGTAGGCTAAGATTTTATATCAATAACACGTTTTTTTTTTTTTTTTATCCTAAATATATCCATCATTATAGAAAAAAAAAATTTTTTCATCAATAACTTGTTTTTCATCTTATGGGCTAACCTTCGCGATTCTTTCAATCCGTTACCACACAATCTTGTGTTTTGAAAAACTCTGAAACAAAATTTAATATCATTTTTTTTTTTTTATCTGTAAAGTTCCCCTTCGCGATTCCTTCAATCCTTTACCCCACAATTTCGGGTTTTAAAGACCCTGAAGACAAGATTTTATATCAAAACCTTTCTTTTTAGGTTCTCCTTCGCGATTTCTTCAATACTTTACCACACGATCCCGTGTTTTAAAGACCCTGAAACAAGATTTTATATCAATGACTCGTTCGCCTTCGCGATTCCTTCAATCCTTTTACCAAACAGCCGCGTATTTTAATGACCCATAGGAAGAAATCTTTTGAAGACATCGTGGGAAAAGGAGAAAATGCTGGTAACCAGCATTTTCTCCTTTTCACACGATGTTTTATAACCTTTCAAATACAAGTCTTAACATTTTGCCTCATTTGTCTTCTGCTAATGGTTTTAAAAAAGACCAGTCTGAAATTGTAATGTTTGGTAAAGGGTTAACATCAGCGATCCATTGAATGAATGCGATGTCGAGATCAGAAAGGCTTTAACGACTAGATCTATAAAACAACAACATATCGAATTTTCCAAAAATAAAACGAATAACCATGTTTCGCCTGTTTTCTTAATTTCTTTTTCCGACTCCCTTTTTCGTATTTCTGGTTCCTTACACCTTTCAATCATCAAATCCTCAGAATTGTCTTTGTGTCAGGTGTCACCAAACCACAACATCAAAATTACAGAAAATTGTCTTCTTCAAGAAATCTATTGTGATTTTTTTTTTTTAATCAAGCTAAGCTTAAAGTAACAATAAAGGCCAAACGTAAACAAAGCGGGTGTTTAAATGCATTTGAATTTATATCATACCATTTAAAAGTATGGAAATTATTGTGAAGATGACAATCTGTCATTGTACGGTCGGTCCAAGTGTTAGTCACTGCCAGAGAAATTAATTTCAAAACTAGGTTAAAACCTGTCTGGTAGCTGTGTCTTTTGTTTACTTTTTGCCTGATTTTAAAATTCTTTTTTCTGCCAGCGACTAACATATGGCCTAACCACACGATAACAGACTGTCATCTCCACTATATTTTCCATACTTTTAAATGGTATGATTTAAATTTAAATGTATTATGACACCTGCTTTGATATTTTGGCCTTTACTGGGCCTTTAAAGAGTGTTTTTATTGTTTGTTTGGGGTTTTTTTTTTTTATTTTTCCAAGTTAGATAGGCAATAGTTTGTAAACGATCAATAAATATTTTGGAGGAATGTCACATAAATATTGACACGCGTCTTTCATGTAGGGCGTGTTCAAAAAGCTACTCTGACGTCATATCTGGTCTCACCTGGGATAGCAGATTGCATAACGACCATCCCTTTAATTAAGCCTCGAAAATGTATCTCTTTACCGCCCAGTTTCTTCACGGCTGATAAGAAAGACACATTCAAATATCTATATGTTTCCCTTCAATGCTTTATCCTATACAAAAGCGGGGGGGGGGGGGGAAGCAAAATACACAAGAAAATAAATGAAAATAAATTTTGGACTAAAAGAGCACAATTTCAAACATACCTTGGTAGACGACATTTCCTACAATTTAACAAGAACAAAACTTATCTTCTCAATCACAGCTTCAATTTGAATATTCATTTCACTATTAAAGGCATTGATAGAACAGTCAACAATGCATGAGAAAGGTAATGGAGAATAAAAGAAATATATAAAAGTTAACACATATCTGCAGTAGAAATTCAAATGAACCATGCTCTGGCAGAAGAGGGCTTAATGCATCTCCGTCATTAGTCGATACTTTTTGCAGATGCATTAAGTCCCCTTTTCACAAAGCGTGGCTCAAATATTTTCTTCATATTGTAAAGAAGTATTGAGGAACGATTATACTGCCAAGCTCCCCAGCAAAAGTCAAATCAAATCGTGATTACAGACATGATCATGCTATTAAAATAACAGTTCTTAATGGTATCAGATATGAGGGTGGAACAGAGGGATGTGACAGTCCGTACATTGATTGACTATGGCAATGATATATAAAACCACGAGTGTGGCATTTTACTTGGCTATAATCGAATTTTCACAAACTCAGTTGTTTGGTTGTCTAAAGCTTTACCACAAACACCGGGCGCGAGTCGTCTCAGCTTCTTATGCTCGAATTCCGCATATGAATGCGAGTCTACCGCTTTCACAAGCTTATAAAAACTAGAACTCGATCTTCTATCGGGAATTTCAGATTGACTTTTACTGGCAGCAGTACTAATATCTCTTCCAACGGGTGAACAGGCAATGTCACGAATTTCAGTAAATTCTGGCTCGCTGTCGTACTGTTCCTCTATGTTTTCCTTTAGGAGTTTTGGCTCTTCATCATGCGGTTTAACTTTAATCTCAATTTCGTTTGCCTCTTCATCCGACCTAACAAAAACTTTACGAGACAAATCACTTTTCTGTCTTTCAGGCTGTTGTAATGTTATGCTAGACGTTGTAGAAAAATACGGTTGAATAGTGGGGGTGTCGGTTTTTATGTTTGCTGGTATTATCTTCTGTTGAATTCTTAGAAGCTGGTTTGCGGATATTGGTGAATAAGACAGTGAAGTAGAAACTGGCGCATGGATCATTCGTGTATCATGATAAATATTGACTTCCTCTTCGTCTTCGTCTGGTTTGTCATCTGGGAAACTATCATCAGAACTATCACTTAAAAACCGTCTGCGAACAAACTGCATGTGTTTGCGCCCTTTTCCATTATTGTACATAGACATACTGCTACTTATTCCGGTAGGTGTGATAGAGTAATTGACCTCCTCGTAGTGTGAGTCCACATTTCCGTTCATCGCACTTTTGACAGCCTCGCGGAAATTATCTTCTGTGTCTGTGAGGAAAATCTTTTTACCAGCAAGAAATTCATCTTTCTCAACATCAACGTCATGATGCGGATCAAAGGACTGTGCTAGGATAGACGGCTTTAGCGATCTCTGCTTCCAACTTGACTTCTGGGTGACAAGTCCTGCAAAAGATTGTTTGTTACCATTAGACTTTGTTGAATCATACGCCACCGGACTAACTATATCCGGATCTTGATTGACGCCGTTACATATAGCCAACTTTTCAAATCCATACCCATTCGGCATATTCATTGTCCTTTTATACAGAGAATCGGGGGTTCTTTTAGTTATACTACGTGACAGATGTCTTCCTCTTATTGCTGAATTTGGATGTCTCGTCGACTGCGATGAGACACTAGACCTCGATAACGAAGCCTTGTTCGGAAGCATTGCTGGGAGGGACTTTGTCCTGTAATATTCAAAATCAGTTTTTTCATACTTTTTTGAAAAATGTTTTTGGTCGTTCGTACTAAGGATACTGAAGATTTCTTGTAAGTTCGCACTTGTGTCAGTGTCTGAGAGATCCACCGCGTCACATTTTGGAATTTTATGCACTTGTCTTGTTTCTGTTCTTTTCAAAGCACCCAGTTTTCTGACTGAGGAGCGACTTTCGCTTTCACGCTCCTTTGCTTTGATAATATTTTGTTTCTTTGTTGACATGGACTGATATGTGTTATGCATAACGTTGTATTCAATAGCATGGGGTCTAGTCGGAAGAGATTTAATGACCACTTCCTTAGCAGGCTTTTTCTTATCGCCGTGACCTGTCTGGTAAATTTTCAAAGTAGAATCTTCAGTACCTTGCATCCTTGTGAATATGGCTCGCTGTTGCTCTCGTCTAGAAACTTCTTCGTCGTCAGAATGTTTGTAATACACCGGCTTCTTTTGTATTGTGTTTTTCGGAAGGTTAAATGAGTCTTGTACTTTAGAGTTACGTGGTATGGATACTGTTCTCCGTCGGGCATTCATCAAATTCGATATTACTGCCATCGTATTACTGAGTGAATCGATAGCTGATCCTGGTGCAGCGCTTATTTCATATTTATCATGATCGTCTCCCCTTTGGTTATCGTTAACCGCAGCTACTATATTTATCAGAGCAGCCTCTTTTAATGTCTGGTTTACTCCTTGTTGTAGCGTTTCTTCCCTGAAACGCGCTGGTAAAGCTTTCATTTTTAATTGATTCTTTGGTGAGCTTGAGTAGATATTACTTTTATCCATCAGTACACCGGTAACGTATTTGTGTTGTACCATTCCAACGCTGGTTGCCATCTTAACTCTTTTGTTTTTCTCAATTTTGTTTGAAATTTCTCACACTACTGATTCAAATGTACGCTGTTAGATACAATCAAACTGGAACGTTTATTGAATCTTGTAAACAACTAATCTTAATTTCTTTGTATCCCACCTCTGGTTCTCAGAAACTGTCTCGATCCAAGTTGAAAAATGGGACAATCAAGACGGAAAGCTGGCGTTCTATGAGGTCCATTCATAGCCGCTTTGACTGAACATTACGTGTATCTTTTTGTCCACATCCAACAGCAACATGACAACGTGACAAAATACCTGTAGATTTTATTTATGCCTTACATCAAGTCTTGCCTTTACTTGTGACAGGAAGTTTTCTCTGAAAAATGTTTCAAAAAAGTTTTATTCATTGGAGATGTCAGAAAGTTCGTTGGATTAAATGAATTAGCATTCATGTATAAAAACATATGAAAGATTTGTGGCAAAAGAAGAAAATGCCGCATACGCACAAATTTCCATCTTGCGTCATGTCTTCAGAGGTGCTCTGCAGGAGGACATAAAAGACGGCTGAATTGTTTTCAAGAAGTGAACTGCGGTTGAGTTAAAATCAAAGAACTGAGACTCCAGAGAGATGCAGGTGCATTCTTTAGGTCCTTGTCAGTTAGTTCTTGATTTACCCTTAATCACACAAGCCTGACTTTTAACGATCTTACAAACAAGTTTTTGATAACATTGTGGGAAAAGGAGAAAATGCTGGTAACCAGCATTTTCTCCTTTTTCCATAATGTTATCTATTCTTTCACAGGCAGATTCCGCCGAGCATTTGAGCTACACTGAATTTATGGTCTGCATATTCTTTCAATTTGGACAAGTCTGATTTTTTTTCGTCTGATAAAGAGTTGAGACAGAAAAAAAACTTGCTTTCCACATACAAGTTATTATTATTATTATTCAATTTTATTTTCCAAAAAGAAATACTCCTTATTTGTTATGTCAGGATTTAAATTTATTTTTCAAACGTCAAACGCTAAAATTTCTGGCCAATACAGTTAAGGTTGTATTCAATTAGATTATTATATTGCATTTGAATAACATTGCGTAAAATTAGTTCGAAAACAATATGATATTCATAACTTATACGTATATCTTAAATCAGTCCGGAAATTAGAACAGATAGTTTATTCGTTTTAAAAACAAATTGGTGGAAGATTACTTTAGACTTTACGTGATGACTCCTCCATGTGAACTTGTAAAAAAAAACATGGTTTAAAAGATTTTTTTTTTTTTACTGTTAACTTAAAAATGGATCTGTATCGCGCCACAGAGGAATAAAATTACCATGAAGAAAATTAAGCGTCACAAAAAGGACACCGAACTGTCTACAAAAAAAACGAACATTTTTTTTTCTATCGATTTTCACATCATCCGTGTCCAGAAATTGTCTTACATTTTTGCTTAACAATGTCACACGGGGATTACGTAGAAAGTGAAATCAAATCTTTTTTCATTTTTTTTCTCGTAAACATATTGATTTGCTGTAATCTTCTAGTCCATTAACAGTGATCTTTGTCCTATCTTTAACTGTTTCAGCGCCAAATAAATAAACTCGACCTCTTTCGACAGCTCTAAATAGAATCTGTTGAAACTTACGGAGATTTTGATTGTATAGGCTTAACTGCACAAGCGGACAGTATAGATCTAAGATCAGACTGCACGTTTTGTGCAGTCTGATTTTGATCTATGCCGTCCGCAAAAGTCACTGTTTTCGCCTATGGTGTCGAAAGGGTTAAATCCTTAACATTCTCGATGTTCAAAAGCGGATACTTTAGAGGAAAATTTGCATGAAGGTAGCGTTCCTTTTTCCCCGATGTTTTTTACGTCATTAAAGCAGGATATTTTCCTTTAATTTCAATTATTATCTTTTGAATCCTTTTTACTCGAAAGCCTAATGTTATAACATAGATAAACCACTTAATCGTCCGAAATAGGCAAAAAACAGGTGTTAAAATGTAATCAAATTTAAATCATAACTTTTATAATAATGGAAAATATTGAGTGAAGATGACAATCTGTTATTGTGTGGTCGGTCCAAGTGTTAGTCGCTGGCAGAAAATTGAATGTTATAATCAGCTAAAAAATAAATAAAAGACAGAGCGACCTGGCAACTTTTAACCTAGTTTAAAATTCACTTCTCTACCAGCGACTAACACTTAGACCGACCTTACAGTAACACCTCCACATTAATTTCCGTACTTTTAAAATGGTATGATTTAAGTCTAAATGCATTTTAACACCGGCGTTGTCTACAATTGGCCGCTACTGTGCCCTTAACTGTTTACCTCATGAACCAAATTTACGATTTTGAAACATCTCCAAAGATTATCCGATATCAAAATGAATCAGCGTTGATGTAAAAATGAGCTATTCTCTGGCAAAAGGAGGTTAAATACATCTCCGTTATGCATGGTACGAAGAAAATCATCACATAATTTCGGATCCACACAATCCATTTTGTATACATAATAGACAACTAAATCATGAGGTACTCTGGTCCTTGGATATCCAGACAATTGACCAATAGTAAAAAAGTTTCTACCCAGGTCAGCCTGCGCGGAATTTGCAGGCTGACCTGGGTCGATACTTTTTACAGATGCTGTAAGCCCACTTTTCACAGAGCGTGACTCAAATACATGTGAAAGATTTGTGGCAAAAGAAAAAAATGTTGATGATGTACAAATTCCATCTAATGTCATGTTTTCAGGGGTTATCTGCCGCAAGACAAAGAAAAAGGGGGTTTAATTCATCTCCATGTTGTATTATACCAAGCAAGTCATCACACAATAATGAAACCCTAAAATCCATTTTGTCGAAAAACCAACTAAACCATGAGGTAGACTGGTCCTTCGACATACATAAAATTTACAATTAGCGAAGTCTCGACCAATGTCAGCCTGAGCGATGTGCAGGCTAACATCGGTCAGGGTTTTTTTTTCCCCCACTTGCATTTAGCCCCCTACCTGTTCACGGAGGAGGGCATTTCTTTTCCCTATTTTTGGAAGGCAAGTAATCATACTCAATTCTCAGTTAACTAGATTCCTACTCATCCGGATAGGCAAGTGTGATAGCCTTAGACGAGGGAGGCTGTGACGAAATATTTCAAGGAAAGGATATGATCCATCAAACCTTAAATAACGTATGAATTAAATGAAGATATCCAGCCAGTATTAAACACCAAATTAGTTCAATTCAAGATTTTCTTCGTGTGTGTGTGTTTGGGGGGGGGGGGGGGGGTTGTTAAACGGAGGCATGGTCGTAAAATTTCACATTTCGGCCGGTATATAAAGATCATGATCAGACAGCACAGACAGAACGCCAAATCTGATCTTGGTGTACAATGTCCGCAAAAGCGCGTAACAGCCTGAGCAGTGTTCAATAGCGTGGAAAACGTTGCGGTAAAGAGAACTATTGCCTACTTCATATATATGCAACTGTTCCCCTTTCTAAAAGTAGTCCAGGCCAGTGTAACAAAAGCAACATTTGTACAGCTATTGGTTAATGTCGTTTCAACCAGATTATCTCAAAATATATCAGAAAGTGCTTTTGTGTAGTCTGATCTCGATCTTCGTTGCCTGCAAAATCATTCTATGATCATCGGAAGAGTTAGAACGGTATAGAACCAGTCTATAAATGATTTTGTTCGTTTAAATCGGATTTTAATGCCGTTTAAACAGCTTAGGTCATATCACGGCGGTCAGTGCACCTAAGCATGTGTTTCCTGACGTTCTCACACCAGTACTGACACAATTTTCTTCCCAAGCCAGTGACTACTTTTGTCACATGTATCAGATGTGAAAGGGGAAAAATTACCAGAAAGAAAGTTTTCCTGAACCGGGTGTCGAACTCGCAACCACCATGTCGTGACTCAGATACGCTAACCACTGTGCTACTCCGCCAGGCTGTAAATGACGACCTCTTCTTAAAAGCATACACAAACAACAAAACTAGCTTTCTATTAGAGTTTCAATCTCACATTCTCGTTATGAATGAATGAATGAATGAATGAATGAATGAATGAATGAATGAATGTGATTGGGTGGATGGATGGATGGATGGAAGGATGGATGGATGGATGGATGGGTTGATGGATGGATGGATGGATGGATGGATGGATGGATGGATTTCGGAGATAGACAACTAAGACCGTGAACATGACATGAACCATGGTGGAAAAAAGGATAGAAAGCATGAAACGGTGCTTGAATCGAAACATACCGGAAAGGAAATTGATAGAACGGTAACAAAATAATAGCTGACGAAAAGGAAATTATAAAAAGAACTATCGAAAATCTTGATATGTACAACAAGACAAGCCAACCATTACGGCGAAATTTAAAAGTAGTGCCTAGCAAAAAAGATTTTAAAAAATACCTTTTATCATAAATTAATCCGTAAAAGAACCTTAAAATCGACTACTCTATGTGTAAAACTGAAGTTTACTTTAAAACAAAAGGCAGTAAACCATACTGTCTTCGTAATAAAACAATGTGCCAATCATTCCGTTTCACTACCTATCACCTTTAACATACTCTGCCGTACACAATTTTTACGGTTTGAATTTCTAACTCCATACCTAAAAGTCGAATTCTAACGACCTAAAAACAAAGTAAGAAAAGGAAAAAAAGCTGGTGACCAGTTTTTTTTCCCCACAATGTTTCCTTGATTTTAATGACAAATATCATTATTTGAGATGCAATCACTTTGTATTCCACAAATATTTTTAATTTGGGCAAGTCCAAAATTTTATCGTTTGATAAAGCTTTAATCCTTTACCAGATGACAAAATTTTGGTGTCTTCCATAATGAAAGCAGTAACAGACGATATGTCAATTTGAGCTTAATTGATGGTATTTGTCCCTCTGAGAGAAAAGAAAACTCTGGGAAAAGGAGAAAATGCTGGTTAGCAGCATTTTCTCCTTTTCCCATCATGTTTTCAAAAGCCTTTTTCCTTACTGTCGGTAACTCATTACCAAACAACAAATTGTAGACTAGATCAAACTGAAAGCATTTGCAGACGACAAAATAAATGTAGCTAAAACGATTATTTCTGTCTGTAACAAGGTAGAAAACATGGGATAAGGAGAAAATACTGGTTACCGGCATTTTCTCCTTTTTCCACAATGTTTTCAGTTGCCTTCTTCAGCGTCGTTACAACTAGGGGTTGTGGGATAAAGACCCAAGGCAAATGTAATTAACAAATACGGATACTGAAATTTAAAGTTTGTATAAAATGCACATACACGTGTCTCAAATTAAGTGCCTGAAAAATCAATTTCGTGTACGAAGTATTAGGCTTTTAAGGATTTTCTCATACCAAGCTAGGCCCTGCAAGGCTCATCAGAAAAGCTATCGGAATCCTAATCCGGCGGTCCCGTGTTCTATCCTCACTTGAAACACTGGGTGTTTCATTGGAGTGTCATTGGGCTCTGACACTTCAGAGCGCCGGCCTAGTACTGATGAAATCTAAGACATACATGAAAGAGTGAGCTGTAGCCGTGACAGGACTGAGTTACTGTGGAAAGCGGTATGCAAAAATGCTGACTCACTCGTATCTTGCACTGTGCCTCTCTTTGATGTTCTTTGCGAAGGGACCCGGAAATAATCACCTGTTAATCTTAGTCCATATTCACCAACCATTCTTAACCCTTATCCGGCTGAATAATTAAAACGATACCTTTAGTCGATTGTAAAAACCTAAATATTGCTACTTCAAAGATATATTTTGGGGAGAAATATCTCGGTATCGGACAGCGTAGATCCAAGATCAGACTGCACGTTCCGTGCAGTCTGATCTTGATCTACACAGTCCGCAAAAGGTCAGTGAGTCGCGCTTAGCAGCCTATGGGTTAAGAATGTCCTTAGTCTTGTAGTCTTGATTGATTTAGCCAATCAGAAGTTGTGTTTCTTTCTAAATCTAGTATAAGACTAAGAATGTTCTTGGGAGTGGTTGGTGAATATCGGACCTATTCTTGGTCTTCATGTATACTTCTCGATAACAATCAATCGCTAGTGGTATAAAATATACCCATTTAAATCAATAATTAAATCAATAAGCGAATCGTACAGAAGGATAGGGTCCCTTGATTACATAGTGAAGTTATCTATTCTCTGTCTGAAGCAGATTTGCTGCGATTGAGTTAAAAAAAAAAGACCTCTGTGTTGAATGGGGATTAAAAAAAAAAGACATAAATAAATACAAAAAATGCACGTCGAAACATAGTGGCAAGTGAATAAATACCTCTTCTTGGGCCTAACATTACGTAAATTTATGTCTGATTTGTTTACATGGCAACTAAAAGGTGGGCCTTTATACAAGACGAGCAAAATTATGGATATTATCAATATTGATAGCTGTTGTAGACTGCAACGAATGAAAGGTGGATAAAATGATGAAATTCGAAAAAATAAAAGAGCAGAAAACATTGTGGGAAAAAAGGAGAAAATGCTGGTACCCAGCATTTTCTCCTTTTCCTACAATGTTTTCAAAAGCCTTCTTCTCTCAGGTCGTAATAGCATGGTATTGTTTGGTGAAGGATTAAATTCTAGGGATTGATAGCCTTTAAAATTTATGTATTTTCGTTTTTTTTTTTTTACGAACTAACTGATAAGGTTGTCTGGCAAAAGAGGCACGACCTCTTGTGCCGTGACATATTTATAAATGACCCGTTAAAGACTGCCATAATAGATATGCAAGTATCAGTTTTCCCTCCAAGTGTTTTAAACTTTTAAATAAAATCTATCCATGAGTGAGTTTATTCACTATTCTCATATTGCTGTTTTCTACAAGAGTGGAACAGATCTCTAAATTTCATATAAAATCCCCCTATAACTTTCTTCGACAGCACTGCCAAAGCTCTGTAAGTCATGAGAGAGAGAGAGAGATAGAGACAGAGACAGAAACAGAGACAGAGACGGACGGACGGACGGACGGACAGACAGACAGAATTCAGAGAGAGAGAGAGAGAGAGTTGATAGAATAAAATATGATTTTGTTTTGTTTGTTATATGCTTAACGCCGTTTTCAACTTTAATTCAGTTATATCGCGGCAATAAGGACATTTATCCATGCTTTCCTGGAATTTGTTTCACTAGAACTTTGTACAATATTTTCCCGAAGCCAGTGGCTGTCTTCCCACATAACCATCGTCGAAAAAATGATTGTGTCCGAGAACTCCTTGTGTTAGCAAGTCGCAACGAGAGTAAATAAGACAAAGCAGAAAAATTAAAAAATAAACGCCTGACGAGGTCAAACAGACTGCGGTATCCAACACTGCGATAGATAAAGCCTTTTCGGTCTCAGCTGATATATGTACAGAAGCACCCAGACACTGCCTGTCCTATATTATTTGCATTTATCTAAGGAGATTATTTATGCTAAAAGCAAAATTCTAAATCTAGCCATTGTTAGCCACTAGTTTTGGAGATACATGTATCATAAACTACTTGTATCAGTTCTTCTTGTTTTTGCTCTCCAACTCTGCCTTTATCAACACGACTTGTTAACCGATAAGAAATTTTTATTCTAACGGTTGTTTTCTTTTGATTTGGGAGTTTGATTACGCTTGTGTCATTTCTTTTGGTTTTTTCTATTCAATTTTGTCATCAGTATCACGATTAGTGTCAGTGACCCTTTCCCCCCCGTCATGTCGGCAGCTTCTACTCGGTCGTCAGTATTGGCTGCTGCTTTGTTTTTTTCAACAATTTTCAAGTTAGTGTTTTTAACGCCACTGAGCCGTTTCCTTTTTGGCCTGAGTCTTCTCCATAAGGTCATAATCCCTAGCATTTCTAGGAATTTCCTACGAAACTTAGTGCCGGTGAGACCATACATTATGAAGTTAAATGATGCATTTGTATAGCAATGTTGACAATGGCTTGCTGATAGAGGAGATATTGGTACGCGTACCATTGCTCGTATGGGTCCTTGATTTTCAGAAGTGCCTTATATTTGTACCGATAAACAATAGCAAAAACACTTAGGGTGTCATGGTCAAGAAAAAGATTGCACTCAAAGATACCGGTAGGATGGACAAGGATCTCATTTTTCACCCGGATTTTTTTGCCGTCTCCTTGAGACACGTCCAATTTCTTCTGCTGTAACCTAGACTTATTTAACCGGTAGATGATGATTGCGTTTCCTATGGCTAGGAATATAAACGGCAGGCCAAATGAAAGAAAGAGATCCATCCACACGTAAATGTCATCTCTTATTTTGGTGTATTCTATTGTAGTTGGGGCACATATGATTCTACCTCTTGCTGATTCGAGACCATTTATTATTGGAACAATCAAATCCAGAACACCAAGAATAAATAACATTACAGAGATGATGACGGTGGCAATTCTCGGAGTGCAGCCTAAAAGAACTCTAAGAGGAAACACTATACTCGCCACCCTTTCCACTGTGATGGCGACCAAAATCCAGGACGAGAAGTGGATACTTAGATATGTGAAATATAACTGGGCTCTACAAGAGCTGTCACTGTAATACCTGGCATCTTTTTCACAGGTAAACTTTTTCCCAGGTAAACTTGATCCAGTTTCGGAGAGGCCCACATAATAAGATGACGGTGTCAGATATCGCAAGTGTTACTAGATATAATGTTGTTGAAGTGATAGATGATTTTCTAGCGAGTCTAAATAAAATGATAATCGATAGAATATTTCCCGTGATTCCCCATGTCATAATCATAGGTGGTAATATCTTCCATAATTGTACTCTGATGTCTCCATAGTAACTGACCGTTGGAGGTGTCCTTGTTAACGGCCTGCTAGCTACGACATTTGACATTGTTGAAGTGATGTCTGATAAACTTTCTTTTGTAACTGCTAGGGTTGTCATAGTGGAGTTCTCCATTCTAAAAAGATAAAGAAAAACAGTGAGATTGCAGGGCGCGTTTAATTATGGCATTTCCTCAGGGCAAACTGATGTAACTGCAACTCATAACAGCATTTACTTACAGCATTATGTACAACGCTTAACAATTTGTTGACCTTATTACAAAAACTACTTTCGGTTGAGCGCAAGAATGAGTAAACAGTCCTAGTAAAGAGGCGTTAAGTAATCCCGTTCTTAACTTTTCAATTATGCAATAAACGGCGATTTTAACTTGTTTACCGTTAAATTTTGTCATATTACCAATACGCACGTATAATCAAAATGTCTAGCGAGCAGAAATTGAAAAATTCGTAGCAGTTCACTTTCAAAACAATTATCGGAAATAGGGTTAGTGATAATAAGTAACTGTATGAATGAAACAAGAGCGAATCAAGTGTATCGCGTGATGTAAACACATTCTGTAGTCGTCGACTGTCCATATTATTCGGCAAACTTCGAGTGGGTCGTTGATCAATATATACGTAGCTACGGGATCGGTCTAGTTGTGACGAGTGTTGTCCGTATACATGTAATTATGTTGCAGGTGTTGAAAAGATCGTTGGTTTTCTAGGGTTGGAGCAAAGATAAAATCGCTACAGAAAGGAGTTTGTAAGGAATACTGCAATAAAGAATTTTAGAATTTAGATTGTACTGATTTAGAGCAAAGTGATGTAATGCAACTCGTAACAGGCGCACGTTTAAAATAGTGATTGGCCGTGGGTTGATTACGCTAGTGAAGCAAAAAAGTGTGGAGCTGTGAGAGAAAGGGATATAAAGTTGTGTAAGGGTTATGACCCCTAACCTCTTAGTAGTGGATAGGCCATTAATTACGTAAGCATTTTTCAGAATGGACTGGTGATCCCACGCCTGCAACTTTACTAATCAGATTGTCCATTCACAATACTGACCAGCATATATATATCTGATTACGCATCTTTCAGCGTCAGATGTGTTAAATTTTCATAACCTCTTACAGACACGGCACGACTGGAATCAGTCTGCTAACCCTGACAAAACAATCCTGTGGGACTTTGAAAATATAGTGGGAAAGAGAGTAAATGCTTGTAACCAGCATTATCTCTTTTTCCAACAGCAATTTCTTCACCCTATGAAAGATTTTCAAAATTTTGTCATTTGTTTGAGTTGTGTACAGCATTTTCATCGGGGAGGGGGACCCCTGAAACTGCAACATAAATACGCTCATTTAAGATATCATAATATAATTTTTCATGTCTGAATCAACAGACCAGGGAAAAGGTTTGGAGCATGTATTTTTTCCAGAGTATTTTTGTGGCATTTGTCGAAGACATTGCCACTATGAGTTCAATATTGAATTTTGAAGACCATGTATCGTATTTTGTGCAAAGCCGAAGGAAATAAACACAATTAAACTCAATTTTTCTCAGACAAATGAGTTTTTTGGTAGCACTCAGGTATGTAATTGGAAATGGGATGTTAAAATACACTGGGTGAGGCCATCGATGATGGAAATATTTCTTTTTGGTAGAAAATAGCTTCACCTGCTCATAGCCTTCTATTGGCGCAATGATATACACAAAATTTGTCTACTGACCGCTTGGTCCCGGGCTTTTTTGTTCCGAAACCATTTCGTCCCTGGGCATGCGCGCAACTCCATTTGATTGTGCATGAATATTTATAGATCGAAATAAATTATTGTAATGTTGGGAATTAGATCTTTACGGCCAAAGATACCTTAAAATCATAGTTTTCAAGTGCAAACTTAATTTCATTCGATATATTTTATGGTTTCTCTCTCTACCCATCATGCATCCTACTGTCAAGGGACATTACTCCTGACTCCTTCTGAATGATCAAAGGGAGACCACCAATATACAAATAATCCTAAGTCTGTCATGAGTACTATTCCTTCAACCCTAAAAGGTTTTAATTTGCTTCGTAGGTTGACCTTCAAGCCAATATTTGAATAATATTTCTCTTTTTCTTTCAATTTATTGATTCCACACAATGGCTTCCTTGACAAATGCCACTCCAGTGTTTTCAACGCTTTGATTCCTTAGAGGGCTAAGCATAACTTATGTGGCCTTTGCAGAGAGTGCAGATTCAGACCTGTCAGGTCACGCTATGTTTTGTTTACTTTTTGCCTGATTTTTACATTTATGTTTCGGCTAGCGACTAACACTTGGACCGACTACACAATAACAGATTGTCATCTTCACAATATTTTCCATACTTTTAAATGGCATGATTTAAATGTAAATGCATTTTAACACCTGCTTTGATTTTTGGCCGCTAATGGGCCTTTAAGGACCTTTTGTGTAGACCAAGATCAGATCGCAGATCAGACGTGTAGTCTGATTATTTCTTCCAAAAATAAAACAAAACTTTGAAATAGCAACATCTGAATTTTTTCTATCGGTCTGTTTCTGGCCGACTGCTTAAACTAAAATTGCTGGCAGTCAGCCCTCCTGGATCAAATCAAAACATACATACGTTTATTTCATGCTTTTCGGTAGTTTATAGAGAAATAATGGTGGATTACGGTTTGATTTTTCAAGTTTACGACAGGTGAAAAATACCGATTTCATATTTTCTAAGTATTTAATTGAAGGTGGAAACAGTAGTTCCCGCGCACTGGTTCTTAGGTAAACAGCACGCGCGTGCCATTCTACCAGAGGGAAACATGACGTAATTCACGTGCATTTACCCTACAGTTCTAGCGCTTTACGTATATTGTAATGCGTCCTCATGTGGGGTGGGGTAAGCCACGGGGAATTACGGGAAACAACTGTACTGGATTTTGACGAAAGTCCAAACAAAAAAGGGGTTAGAAGCATGAAATAAATAGAACATTTTTTTTTCGGTGAAAGATCGAAATTTATTTCATCGAGTGAACATCATCGGTAATATTTTCACGCGTTGCGCAGCCACGCGTGAAGATACGCTATTACCGATGATGTTCACGAGATGAAATGATTTTCGATCTTTTACCCAAAAAAAACAACAAATATCGTCTATGGATCGGCTATCTATGATAAGACAGACATCAATGAAGTTTTATTTGATTGGTCCAAGGGTTTGAAGATATCGCTCCGGGCAGGAAAACAAATCCCAAAAAAAATGTAAATTGAAAATTATGGCCGCTCGTGGGAAACTTTGATCAAATCCGTGGAAAAGTTAACAGGAATCAACATCACAATCTCAATTTCTGGCCGACAGCTTAATCAAAAGAGGGTTTTATGATTGTTGTATGATTGAATGGTGTTTTACGCCGCTTTCAACATTATTTCAGCCATATCACGGCGACAGCTCGCATATCCATGTATTTTCTGGGTTTTACCAGTACTAGGCTATGGCTCTAAAGGGTCTTATCCAAAGACACCCCCACGAAAAGCCCAGTGGATCTAGTGTGGTTCGAAACCGGGGCCTCCAGGTTACAAGTCCCACACTTTACCACTGAGCCAGGCAAGACCCCTCCCAAAATGGAGATGGCCGACCTTCTTCGATCGAAACCAGAAAGAAAGAAACTCGTACCGGCGCTATAGGCCTATGATAGGGAAACATAAAGATCTGTGAAAGTCCATAGAATTTAGTTCTAGAGATATCACTCCAGAAGACCAAACGGACTAATGGACGAAAGGACGGACGAACGGACAACGCTAGATCTGTATCCATCGCCTTCGGAAAGGGATGAAAAACATGTAGACTCTCAACGGATGGAATGCTAAATGTATTTAAAAGCAAAATAGGCGATTAATCTTACTCAACATGTAAATACGAAAATAAGATAATAAAACAGAAAACATACATTGAAATTGTAGGGAATTATTTCAACAAAAAAAGTAATCGGATTTGTATGAGGATAATATTGTCAAACTCGTCCTTTTGGTGTGGTTGCAACCGAAAGTTCGGGCAACTCTTCCAAAAGAACTCCTCCGACACAATATATTCCCATGCAAATCCAATAACCATATATTGCAAATTGCAGGGCTAAGACCAGACTATATGTTTGAACAATCTGGTCCCGAAGATCATTCTCCGTTAAGGTTGGAAACTTTCAGCTTAGGGCCTCAGTTTTCTTAGGGTCAATCAACAAGATAAATGAATCAAGTGTTATTTAACAAGCAACGCTTACAGTTTAGGAAGAAAGCAAATAAATAAAGAGCAAATTTTCATGAAAATCCATACAGTAAATGTAAACCTTTGATGAAGTAACTTTTGCCCTGGAAATGAGATGAAAAGTTTATTGTGAAAGCAGCAAAATGAAGTCAGTAATCTATAGGATTTGTAACATAGGAGTAAATTCGAATCCAGGCAAGGCCATCATTCTCTTTTCAATGATGCTTCATATTGTGTTGCAATAGATAATTGATTAACTTTCCATTTAGCATGTTTAGGTTTCGTGAAATGTTTGGTGAACTAAATTCACACAGTCGAAACTCGTGATCAGACGTGACAAGTACAGAATTTTATAGATATTTATGTAGGTGTTGAACGTACTCGTCCGTATCAAACTATAACACTTGTTACTTACTGTTTTGTTTTTGAGTTAGAATTCGAATTCGAGTTCGAGGTAGACAGACAAACAGACAGACAGACAGACTGCAAGCAAGACGCTAGATTTCGTTTAAGCAAGCCACTTTGAGATCGCTACAAACTTTTTCGTGAGTAGCAAAGGGAGAGAGCCTGGGGAACTACCCAGGCCCGGGGTAGTTCCCCAGGCTCTCTCCCCTGAGTGGGCTAGATCACCCTCCCTGACAAAAATTTGTCCCTATTCTGCCCTCCCGAAGGAATTTGCATTTTTTATATTCCCTAGTTTTACCCAGGCTCTCTACCCTGAGTGGAATTTTTCTGCAGTTAAAGGCACAGGTGTCGGCCAAAAATGATACATCTTCGAGTGCTCTATAGTGATCTGCCAGGCCTGGTCATTGAGTTGGACTTAGTTTTTTCTACTCATATGCTATTAGGATTGCTTTATTGTTTTACTTCTATCCATTACTTGGCCTTTAAGTGGTTTCTCTTTCTAAATGTCTGAACATTGAGTTGAACTTAGACTTTTTTTACCCTACGAATGATTTTCTTTCTAAAAAGCCTGATCACTGAGTTGGACTTAGTTTTTTAAACCTATGAATGATTTTTTCTCTTTCTAAAAGCCTGACCATTGAGTTGGACTTAGACTTTTTTCTTTCTAAAAGTCTGATCAGTGAGTTGTACTTAGTTTTTTACCCATATGCTATTAGGATTGCTTTATTGTTTTACTTCTATCCATTACTCGGTCTTTATTTACCCTACGAATGATTTTCTTTCTAAAAGTCTGATCACTGAGTTGGACTTAGTCTTTTTCTGCAATTATGAATGATTTCTCTAAAAGACTGAGCACTGAGTTTGACTTAGTTTTTTTACCCATATGCTATTAGGATTGCTTTATTGTTTTACTTCTAACCATTACTTGGCCTTTAAGTGGTTTCTCTCTAAAAGACTGAGCACTGGGTTGAACTTAGACTTTTTTTACCCTATGAATGATTTTCTCTCTTTCTAAATGGCTGATCACTGAGTTGGACTTAGTCTTTTTCTGCAATTATGGATGATTTTCTCTCTTTCTAAATGTCAGAACATTGAGTTGAACTTAGTCTTTTTTCTGCATCTATGAATGATTTTTACTCTTTGGAGTGTAACTCTTTGGAGTGTAACTCTTCTAAAAGAAAGAAGTTTGACAATTTGAAGAAAGATAGAACTTTCGTGGTAGATGGTTAGTCCTGAAAAGGACTGTTGGGTTAGCTCTGAAAAGAGCTGTGACAATTTGAAGAAATGACAACTTGAAGATAGAACTTTCGTCTGACATCTTGAAGATAGATCTTTCGTCTGACATCTTGAAGATAGATCTTTCGTGGTAGATGGTTAGTCCTGAAAAGGACTGTTGGGTTAGCTCTGAAAAGAGCTGTGACAATTTGAAGAAATGACAACTTGAAGATAGAACTTTCGTCTAACAGCTTGAAGGTAGAACTTTCGTCTGACAATTTGAAGAAATGACAATTTGAAGAAAAGATAGAACTTACGTCTGACAATTTGAAGAAAGGTAGAACTTTCGTGGTAGATGGTTAGCCCTGAAAAGGGATGTTGGGATGTCCCTAAAAGGGACCTGGTTTTGGAGGTTGTGTTTTTAAGCACAACCTCCAACCTTCCTGCACGCCGGACAGCTACTCGCAGCCCGCTTCCTTATCCTTTTTAGTTGCTGCTCGTCCAAGTTGTATTGAAGTGAGAACGGTGGCTCGTTGTCACTATCCCAGCACTCGGTCTGGGGCACGACGAACTCCTTCTTTTTTCCGTCCATCTTCTTTTCTTTTGACGATAGCTGGGCAAGCCCGCTGAAACTCATATCTCGAAGTGCGCATTCCATTATGGCTACAAGTCGAAGAGAATGAATGATGTGCGGGAAAATAACGCTGGGTTTTATAGCTTTTCAGACGGATTGAACTAGTTGACCCATGACGTCATTTTCTCCTATGTTTTTCCCGCGTCGGCGTTTCATGCTGTTTTGGCTCCAAATTAATGTTATCCAATCAGATTCACCGTTGTTTTTCTATTACTAAATGTTTTATTGTTGACCAATCCGTGGGTTTGTTACATTTTCTTGTTCGGGTTAGAAAAACTAGAGTTTAACTAACCTATGACTTTTTTGATTATGAGTCTTCTGACAAAATGAAAAGAAAGATGTTTATTTAAGATAGCTAGCCCTGAAAAGAGTTGCTTTTTTTTGTACAGAATGCACTTTTTTATCCCCCTCTCTTTCTTTTGATTGATTCCATTTTATCTAGCATTTGCATCAGATGTTCAATTTCATGTCTGATATATCTGAAACGTTCTCTTTCTTCTAACCAGAAGAGCAATAAGAGAAAAAATGTTAATCCAAACATTGTGCGATACTGGCTCAGGTTTTACAAAAAGTTAATGGTGAATGAGAAAAAATAATCAAGAGTTTAGTGTTTTATATGTGTAATGGATCACTTTTTAGTTTTTTCATCCTATGAATGATTTTTTCTCTCTAAATGGAATTTGTCCCTATATCGCTGAGTTGAACTTAGATTTTTTTTGCACTATAAATGATTTCTAATTGTCTGAGCACTGAGTTGAACTTAGACTTTTTTTTACCCTATGTATGATTTTTTTCTTTCTAAATGTCTGACCATTGAGTTGGACTTAGTCTTTTTTTACATCTATGAATGATTTTTTTTCTCTAAAAGACTGAGCACTGGGTTGGACTTAGCTTTTTTTATTCTATGAATGAATTTTCTTTTCTAAATGTCTGGACATTGAGTTGGACTTAGTCTTTTTTCTGCATCTATGGATGATTTTTTACTCTTTGGAGTGTAACTCTCTGGAGTGTGAGTCTTTGGAGTGTAACTCTTCTAAAAGAAAGAAGTTTGACAATTTGAAGAAATGACAATTTGAAGATAGAACTTTCGTGGTAGATGGTTAGCCCTGAAAAGGGCTGTTTTGAGAAGAGCTGATTTTTTGAAAATGTTTATTCAGTATCAGCATCAGTCGATTCGCTGTCTGACTCACTCCTTTCAGCGGCGATTTGCGCACGGAAAAGACGGGTCACCTGCTCAGTTTTTGAAATAACATACTGAAAATACATCTCAAGCATGCCCTCAATAATGAGTTCCTTCATCCGAAGGTTATAACAGAACACCCTGTTATTAGCAAACTCAGCCCTCTCGTATCGTCTTCTCACTCCAGCTAAGCGTTGTTTAAGTAAGACGATTTGCCTCCTTGCTCTTATTAACTTTCGCTCAGCATCCATCCAAGTACCAAGAAGTGGTGGTATCGTAGCCATTGTGAAAATGAAATGTATGGAAAATAAATCGCCGAGATTTATAGCTTTTCAGACGGATTGAACTAGTTGACCCATGACGTCATTTTCTCCTATGTTTTTCCCGCGTCGGCGTTTCATGCTGTTTTGGCTCCAAATTAATGTTATCCATTCAGATTCACCGTTGTTTTTCTATTACTAAATGTTTTATTGTTGGCCAACCCATGGGTTTGTTACATTTTCTTGTTCGGGGATTTTATTGTTGACCAATCCGTGGGTTTGTTACATTTTCTTGTTCGGGTTAGAAAAAACTAGAGTTTAACTAATCTATGACTTTTTTTTTATTGTGAATCTTTTGAGTTTTTTGACAATTTTGAGTTTTTTGACAATTTGAAGAAAGATAGAACTTTCGTGGTAGATGGGTAGCCCTGAAAAGGGCTGTTTTGTTTTTGGAGGCTGTGCTTTTCCAGTTCTAATGGCAGCACCGGAAATTCGCTTGGCAAATGGGGCATGCTGTAATCTTTCTCCCAAATTCGATATCAACCAAGATGATATCCGGTGTTGTCTTTAATAATAGTTGAACTAATCTTTCGCCGAGATCTTTGTATGGCTGTATGGCTGTGTTATACGTCGCAGTTGGTTTTGTTCCTCCTCTCCTACGAGATGAGTGGTTAGTTGCAATAACTGCTGCCCGGCATTTAGATACTCTTGGAGAGCCTCACGTAATTGATGATTTACCTCCTCCATATTGATATTGCTTCCGAATATTGACACTGCTTTCGAAGTGATCGTTAGCTGAGAATCAAGAAATGGTGATTGTATGAAAATAACGCTGGACTTTATACGTTTACAGAGGATTGAAATTTTTTAAAGAGCTCGGACCTGGCAGAAAGCACATACATTTTTTCCATGCTACGTTTCATGCTAATATAGCAAAAAAGTTATGAGACGATGTATGGAAAAAATGTAGACAGAACAAGTCTTTGGGGAAAAACAGAATGAAGAACTCTATTGTTTTTTGAACTTTTATTTATTGAACTTTTATTTACTGAACAGAACTAAACATTGAAACATTTTTTTGCAATGCATCATAAAAAATTTCTTGACAATGAAAAAATTTCTTGACAATGAAAAAAATCACAAGGAAACATTTTTACAATACAGCATAAAAACATTTTCTTAACAATGAAAAAAATCACACTAAAAAAATTTCTTAACAATGAATTATTCACAATGAATTAATCGCAATGAATTAATCACAATGAAATATTTTTTTCGCAATGAATTATTTACAATGAATTATTCTCAAAACAGTATATAACAAAATTTTTTACAATGCAAATTCGCAAATACCACGAGTTTCACATTTGTTTTCATATTCCGTAATGTCTTTATGCAATTGGTCATACCCCAAAAACATTGTATAATCACTGTCCATAGCGTCGAAATCTCGTAGTCCTATGAATGGAGCAACATGTCTATAAGCGTCTTTTGTTGAAAGAGTTGAATTCACTACTTCTTCTGTAACATCTCTATCAAATAGAATATACCCTGACATGGTTTCCATTGTTTCTCCGTAGGAATTATGAACAGATCCTATTTTGTACCGTAAGTAAAAGTCAAATAGAACTGATTTCATTTTCAAAACGTTAAGAAAACTTTCTTCTGTTCTTCCTATGATAAAAAATGTCCATCGACTTGTGGATCGAAACAGTTTACTAATAACATTGTCTTTCAAGCAGCTATCTGCTAAATGAGTTTTGAGATCGAGATCAAAACCCGAATCGTCCACCATCATCGCTATAAAGTTGAATATGCCATACACTTTGTAGGACTTTTCTCCTTTTGCAGCCCATTTAAACATTTTTTTGATCCAAATTTTCACACAGAAAAATTTAATATTAAGCTGTATTCGTTTATCAAGCGTATGCTGCTGAACAAATTCTCCATAAATTTTTTCACGTAGTTCTATTGGTAACGGTAACATGATTGTTATTTTTGACCAACGGCTAATATTTTTTCCCGACTTACTTTGACTGATTGGTACACAACAGTGTGATATGAAATTATTTTCTCAAACTTTTATAACCGTAGGGTACAGTATCAGTACCATTTACAATAACTCTCTTGGTGTATACAGAGCGAAACGTTTTTGTTTGTGGTTCACTGGTAACCGTTCTATCTCTGTGTCTTTTAATTCTACAATCATACTGAATTTTGATTTCTATTGTGCGATCCAAAGCACATTTCGAATATGTATCGAAATTTAGCACCTGTTTTGTATTGTAATCCAGAGTAATCCCCTTTACTTTACATTTGCTTATCTCTTTTCCATCTTTTGTTTTCATTTTGTAAGCATAATTCTTAGGTCCAAGTCCTCTGAATTGAGTAATTTTACAAGCAGGCTCTTCATCAGTCCATCTTCCTAACCGGCTATTAATAATAGGGGGATTCCATAATTCAGGGTCGTGAATGTACATACAACTATCTGTATCGAAATACAGAACTCTATCTTTTAACTTTTCAAGAACGCTGTACAATTCCAACCTTGCATAAGCTGTTACGTAAGAACCTACTACCACATTGGCTGTAGCGTGGGTGTCAATATGTTCCAACTTTGATTCATAGTTAACCAAGATGAATGAACAGTTCTCGTCAAAGATTTCTACATGCTTTACAATGAAATTGGGATTGGTGACTAATTCAAAATATTTAGACGGATCACTGATGTATTCCGTCTGGGTCATTTTTTCACGCTGAGCTAATTTTCCCCAAAGGCAGTTCAACATAATCTTAGCAAATGATCTTCTCCCAGGATTTCTTTGAATACAACTTGGATCAAGACGAACACCTTCCGCCTTCTCATATTCACAAACGAACTGATCTTTTTCTGAGTCTGATTGACACCAATCTGGATAACCACTGGCTTCTTGCTTAATTTTCAAGAAATTGTCCACATAATGTTTAAAGAACTGGTCTGACACAGAATTGAAATGCCAAATTTCATACACTTGCAATAATTGATAACCGCAGTCAAGAGCCTTGAATAATTCAAAAGTAACCCAAGTTCCGACCAAAGCCCTCTCTTCTTTACCATGTCTACAAATGTTTGAGCTTTCTTCTGCACATTTCATACAGAGTGGAAACATCATTTTGTTGTTACAGTGAACTGGGAGAACGGGGTGAAACAAATCAGTTGGAGGTAAAACTTTACACTTGATTAATCCCTCATATTGACGAATATTGTTCATATCAATGTTCTCAGCAGACAAAATTTTTGGCTGACCTACAGGGTAGGATTTGTGTTTACAAACATAAGGATATAGAGAACAGATATCGATGTACTTGATTTCCTTTTTGCTTTTTTCATCAACATCATATCCAATTTTTATTGCATTACATCTTCCCCCGGACAAACCATCCCTCGGATCGATAGGGTCCCAATGTGGATATAACTTTTCAATGAGTTTTTTGTACTCTTTATCCTTCATCTTAGCATCAAATTCGTGTTCCCAAATGTACACTACATTATAGCCCATTTCTCCGATATCTGCTATACGTTCAAAAGTACGTTTGTACAATTCAGACATGGGTTTTCCATTAATAGGATTGACCTGTTTTCGATCTGTATAGCATACAGGACAACCATGATACAAATCCCCAAGAAATTCATAAACAGTGTTTGATTGACGGTGAAAACCATCTACACTATATTTCCCGATTTGAGCTTCACCACCATTTTTTGCATGCTGAATATTAATACCTTTTTCCTGAGCAACGCTTTGAACCCATCGTATCGCTTTCATAGAAAAGCGACGTCTGGATGAGTCTTTACTTGAAATGATAGCTATTTGATTTTCTGGTAAATATTTGCTTCGCCACGCCTTGTTACAGGCATCTGCGATGGTAATCGCCTCTAAAAATGGACAAATACCACCCTGTTCGATAAACAGCTTTCTGAATTCAGCACACCCTCGTCTGAGGATATCAACATCTGACCTACAGTACAATTCCATCTCCTTCTGAAAATTGAATTCCTCACCATTTCGAACTTTGTCATTATACCAAACTATGAATTTTGACCTAGCCTCTTCAGACATTGAGTAGGGTTTGTAATAAGACATATCCAAGTAGGGGCCGATGTAACTCCAAAATTCATCTGTATTCGCCCAGTGAGGAAAGTAACCTTTTTTCATTTCTTGAAGATCAAAGGTGGGTGGAAATTTTGCCAAACCAAAACTCATGAAATTGAAAGAATCGATCAGACGTACACCATTCAGTTCTAACTTCATAATATTGTTTCCATTCATGATCAATTTTGGAAGTTTTAACCCAACTTTGACAATATAGTCAAGAATGAACTGACCGTCATAGCCTTTGAAATTATGGGCAATAGCCGTAACCCCTTTATGATGTTTTGAAAAGAGCCAGTTGCAAAATTGACTCAAAGTTTCTTCACCTTGAAAAATAACTTCCCTACCCTCTTCAAATTCACTGCATGTAGAACAATGAAAATCAAGTGATTTATCGATACATACATCACACGCTCTGTGTGCGATACAATAATTTGGGATGTGTACGCCTGTGTCTTGTTTGCATTCAAAATCAAAGAAAATAAACTGTGGTTTTTTGACTACAGAAGAACTCGTCTCGTCATCGCTGTCATGGTTCAACTTACTTTGGTAAGGTTGAATATAGCATTGATGAGAAAAGTTAACAATTCTCTTACAGATATGACATCTTTTCTTTCCATTGCAAACATGATTTTTCTTTCTGGCATGATATTGTGCACCGCATTTCGAGCAGAGTTTCACTAATTCACAAATGGATTTCTTTTCTTTACCTTGAACATTTCTGTGATTTTCAAGGCATTCAGCACTAAAAAATCGTCTACTGCAAACACTGCAAACATATTCTTTTGATTCTGATGGACATTTTCCTTTGCGGTAACAACCTTTACAGATATTTGAACAAGCATGACTTTCCCGCTGAGAGTAACCCACATCACAGAACTCACAATAATATCCACAACTAAGAAAACCTTTGATAGATTTGATGTAGTCATAATGGTTTTGATGAAAGTACAAATGTATGATCTTACTATTGGCTTTCACTTTTGGATGTTTAAATATTTTTTCCACTTTTGAATGCTGCTGGTGAACTTTAATGACATAGCCTTTTTCATACAAGATTGTTTGAATTTTTTTGTATTCATCAATTCCTACAGACTGTGTTGGTGAAACTCCAGCTTCATGTAACAATTTCTCAGCTTCAGTCTTTTGAAGGACGCATTTTGAACGACGAATACGATCCCATTTTCTATTCCATACTTCGGTGTTTTCACGTTCACTGTAGCAAATTCCCACAACAACAGCTCTTGCAAAACATAGTTGGTCATGATTGCCAATTTGAATAATAGATTGCTTCTTCTGGGCAAAAAACTTTGAATCTAATTCTGACGATCTATATTTTGGTTTTCCGCTACCACTTGGTGGTATTGTATGTGTAATGTCAAATGTCATGAATCCATCGTTCAAGACGAAATCTGTATTCGATTGTAAAACTCGTTCAATTTCATTCAGCATAGTTTCACCTTGTAACTGGTCTGCAGCTAAAAAAGGAATATGGATTCCTATTTCCAACGAAGGATGATTGATGGTAATTCTAATCATGTCTGTAGGGTTAGCATTTAACTTTCGAATGATTTCACGGGTAACATCGTCAAATAATCCAAGGAGTCTCTGAGGTGTTAATTCTTCAAATTTCTTAAAACTCAGCATCAGCACATGTGATTCTGTTTTAAATTTTCTTGACTTCTTATTACCCTTTTCTGTTAAATCATATAGACTTTTCATGTCTAAGTTAGAGTTGATACTTTCATCGTCGCTGTCATTTTCTTCTTTCAACGGTTTAGTTTTTTTCTTTTTTATTGCTGGAAATTTCTCATCGTCACTTTCTTCTTTCAATGGTCTAGTTTTTTTCTTTTTTGTTGGTGGAAACACCTCATCGTCACTTTCAGTGTTTGAATAAGTTATTATTCTTTTTCTTTTACCCATCGTTTTAGCTCTGAGTGAAAAGACAATAATGCAGAAGTGAGAAAAAACTAACAATTTATATACCCTCTCCGTTGTAACAGTGTATAAATAAGACGTTAGCTGTGAAAATCTATTTATTCTTCTACTCGATCTCAGACAGTACAGCTGATAAAAAATATGAGCGAATTAAAGCTGCAAAATACATCACCACTTAGAAAGAGGGTGTATCTGTATGTTAATCCATACACCCACGATTATGAGATCAGCAATATACCATCAAAGTATGACGTTAAACATATCGGAAACTATGTGGGATCATTTTTATCCCACCAACATTTAGAAGAAAAAGATGTTTACCGTACTACCAGCTACAGAGTTTTGGATCAAGCGATGATTGACAAACGATATGGTGTGAATGGCGTGAGAACAAATATTTGTTTCACATGCAACGAAGCAGGACATTGGGCCAAAGAATGTCCAGAAAAAGAAAATCAGCTAGGAACAATTGTTTTTGTCTACGTGAATCCACACAGTCACGACATTGAGATTTTACCATCGTTTTACAACGTTGATGTTCTCAAAGATATAAAATTCGTCGGCACACTAAATTCATTCTGTAGTGAAAATACATGGAAAAAAAGTTCACCACAAGCTACATCCTCATCGGATGAAACTCAGATCGTAGACATGCAGAGTGACACAGCGGCTAACAGCGATTCAGAAATCTGCAAAATAACAGATGATTTAGAGACATCACGAAAAAATCTAAGAAATCAACAAACTTTGGATCTAAGAAAACAACAAACTTTGGATCTAAAAAACGAATTTTCTGCAGAACCGGGTTGCTCGTACGGAAAGGAAAAACAGCAAAACATCGAAAAGAAGAAAAAACGAGTAACAAAGAACTATTTCTTTTACAAATCAACAAAACATGAGGACAAAATCTGTCCAGATGTGGAATTAAAAACCAACGATAGGAAAAGAAAACGTAAAACCAAATGTGAATCTGACATCTCAAAGAAAAAAAGAAAAACATACTGAGTGAAAAAAAGATTTCAATACAATATTGAATATAAACAAAAAAGACTAACTTGATTTTTTCATTCATTTTTTGTCTTTACAGTTCATTCATTTTTTGTCTTTACAGTTCATGATTTGATTTTTTCATTGTACATAAGTTCTTTTTTGAAATAAAAATATAAAATAATTACTTCTTACTTTTGACTTTTTTTCTAGTTATGACTGTAAGTCTTTTTACTTTTGACAATTTGAGAAGAAAGATCTTTCGTGCTAAATGGTTAGCCCTGAAAAGGGCTTTTTTGAAGGATCTCACATTGACATCCAGCTCTACGATTCTTCCGCCCGATCCACTGGGATGATTTCACATCCACAGTGTTCGCAGCAAATCGTCGAACCTTCATCATCATCATAAAATCCTTCATCTGTATCTGGACAGTTATGCTTCTGGCCAAGATACTCGAGTATGGAAAAACATTTCCCACACTCTATCAGACATCTGTTTGCACAGTGAGGGCATACAAGAATTCGAACCATTCTGGAACAAATATGATTTTATGTAAAATATCACTGGGCTTTATAGCTTTACAGGAGGATTGAACTAGATGACTCATGACGTCATTTTCTCCTATGTTTTTCCCGCGTTGGCGTTTCATTAACATGGTGCAATCAAATCGACGGTTATATCGGTGTTTTTTTTACCACTCCTAATTCGGTGTCACACAGTACAATACCGGTGTTTTCCGCCAGGTCCGCCCTCTTTAAAAATTTCAATCCTCTGTAAACGTATAAAGCTCGGCGTTATTTCATACCAAACACCATTTCTTTGATTCTCAGCTAACGATCACTTCGGAAGCAGTATCAATATTCGGAGTCAGTTTCAATATGAACCACAACTTAGATGAAATCAACTTGAGCGATTTTCCATCAGTGGAAAACAATGGAGACGTTCTTTCATCAGTTATGAATTCGACAATCATCAATCCACCACCGGAGTTAAATTCGACAACCATCATTCCAGCGACAGTGTTTGACAACATTTATGAAGAGGTAAAGCAGCTAAATTTGAAACAAGATAGCATGATGATCCGAATCATAGATCAGCTGGAGACTTTAAACAGACATTTGGAGGAAATTAAAACTTTAACCGCAAGTACTGATCAGCTCAGTAGAAATATCGAGGTACTACGTCAACAGGATCAGCGCATTTCAACAACTCCTGTGAAGATTCCTGTGGAGTTCGAGTTTGATAAATCCAATCTTCACAACTTAGTGGACTCTATCGTAAGTGTTGTGAAGAAAAATCAACCAAAGAAAAAACAACCAGAGGAAAAACAACCAAGAAAAACAACAAAGCGGAAATCTGAGGAAGATGGTAACCATCTCCACAAGAAGCAGCGAGTTGATCAAAAACCAACTATACCAATATTGACAGGGCAGGGCAAATACGGGAAAAACATTGACAATCACGTTGATTTCAAGATCCCGAAAAAACCAAAGACAGAACGAAAACAACCAAGAAAAAACAACAAAACGGTAGGAATATGAAAACAAATATGAAACTCGTGGTGTTTGCGAATTTACATTGTATAAAATTTGTTATATACTGTTTTGCGATTAATTCATTGTAAATAATTCGTTGCGAAAAAATAATTCATTGTGATTAATTCATTGCGATTAATTCATTGTGAAAAAATATTTCAGTGCGATTTTTTTCATTGTTAAGAAAATGTTTTTTATAATGTATTGTAAAAAATGTTTCCTTGTGATTTTTTCATTGTCAAGAAATTTTTTTCATTGTCAAGAAAATTTTTTCATTGTCAAGAAAATTTTTTATAATGCATTGCAAAAAATGTTTCATTGTTTAGTTCTGTTCAGTAAATAAAAGTTCAGTAAATAAAAGTTCAAAAAACAATAGAGTTCTTCATTCTGTTTTTCCCCAAAGACTTGTTCTGTCTACATTTTTTCCATACATCGTCTCATAACTTTTTTGCTATATTAGCATGAAACGTAGCATGGAAAAAATGTATGTGCTTTCTGACAGGTCCGAGCTCTTTAAAAAATCTCAATCCTCTGTAAACGCATAAACCCCCGCGTTATTTTCATACATTCACCATTTCTTTGATTCTCAGCTAACGATCACTTCAAAAGCAGTATCAATATTCGGAAACAGTATCAATATGGGAGGGAGATAAATTATCAACTACGTGAGGCTCTCCAAGAGTATCTAAATGCAGGTCAACAGTTATTACAACTAACCACTCACTTTATAGGAGTGGAGAAATAAAAACAACTATAACCTATAACACAGCTCTACAAAAGATCTCGGCGAAAGATTAGTTCAACTATTATTAAAGACAACACCGGATATCATCTTGGTTGATATCGAATTTGGGAGAAAGATTACAGCATGCCCCATTTGCCAAGCAAATTTCGGGTGTTGCCATTAGAACTGGAAAAAACACAGCCTCCAAAAACAAAACAGCCCTTTTCAGGGCTACCCATCTACCACGAAAGTTCTATCTTTCTTCAAATTGTCAAAAAACTCAAAATTGTCAAAAAACTCAAAAGATTCACAATCAAAAAAAAGTCATAGATTAGTTAAACTCTAGTTTTTTCTAACCCGAACAAGAAAATGTAACAAACCCACGGATTGGTCAACAATAAAATCCCCGAACAAGAAAATGTAACAAACCCATGGGTTGGCCAACAATAAAACATTTAGTAATAGAAAAACAACGGTGAATCTGATTGGATAACATGAATTTGGAGCCAAAACAGCATGAAACGCCGACGCGGGAAAAACATAGGAGAAAATGACGTCATGGGTCATCTAGTTCAATCCTCCTGTAAAGCTATAAAACCCAGCGTTATTTCCATACATTGTTCATTTCTTCGAGTCGCAGATAAGATGGAGACTGCACTTAGGGACATGGATTTTTGGGAGCTTGCCCAACTGTCGAAGAAGAAGAAGGTCGTTGTACCAAAAACAGAAAGTTGGGATGATGACAACGAGGCACCGTTCTCGCTGAAGTTCAACCTAGACGCTCAGGAGCTGAAAAGGTTAAAGAGGCGGACAGCGAGTAGCTGCCCAGCCTGCAGGAAGGTTGGAGGTTGTGCTTAAAAACACAACCTCCAAAACCAGGTCCCTTTTAGGGACACCCCAACAGCCCTTTTCAGGGCTAACCATCTTCCACGGAAGATCTACCTTTCTTCAAATTGTCAGACGTAAGTTCTATCTTTTCTTCAAATTGTCATTTCTTCAAATTGTCAGACGAAAGTTCTACCTTCAAGCTGTTAGACGAAAGTTCTATCTTCAAGTTGTCATTTCTTCAAATTGTCACAGCTCTTTTCAGAGCTAACCCAACAGTCCTTTTCAGGACTAACCATCTACCACGAAAGATCTATCTTCAAGATGTCAGACGAAAGTTCTACCTTCAAGCTGTTAGACGAAAGTTCTATCTTCAAGTTGTCATTTCTTCAAATTGTCACAGCTCTTTTCAGAGCTAACCCAACAGTCCTTTTCAGGACTAACCATCTACCACGAAAGATCTATCTTCAAGATGTCAGACGAAAGATCTATCTTCAAGATGTCAGACGAAAGTTCTATCTTCAAGTTGTCATTTCTTCAAATTGTCACAGCTCTTTTCAGAGCTAACCCAACAGTCCTTTTCAGGACTAACCATCTACCACGAAAGTTCTATCTTTCTTCAAATTGTCAAACTTCTTTCTTTTAGAAGAGTTACACTCCAAAGAGTTACACTCCAAAGAGTAAGAATCATTCATAGATGCAGAAAAAAGACTAAGTTCAACTCAATGTTCTGACATTTAGAAAAGAAAATTCATTCATAGGTGAAGAAAAAAGTCTAAGTCCAACTCAGTGATCAAGCATTTAGAAAGAAAAAAGTCTAAGTCCAACTCAATGGTCAGGCTTTTAGAAAGAGAGAAAATCATTCATAGGGTAAAAACTAAGTCCAACTCAGTGATCAGGCATTTTAGAAAGAGAAAAAAATCATCCATAGGGTGAAAAAACTAAGTCCAACTCAATGTCCAGGCATTTAGAAAGAAAAAATCATCCATAGGTGAAGAAAAAACTAAGTACAACTCAGTGCTCAGACATTTAGAAAGAAAAAAGTCTAAGTCCAACTCAATGGTCAGGCTTTTAGAAAGAGAAACCACTTAAAGGCCAAGTAATGGATAGAAGTAAAACAATAAAGCAATCCTAATAGCATATGAGTAGAAAAAAACTAAGGCCAACTCAATGACCAGACCTGTCAGATCACTATAGAGCACTCGAAGATGTATCATTTTTGGCCGACACCTGTGCCTTTAACTGCAGAAAAATTCCACTCAGGGTAGAGAGCCTGGGTAAAAATAGGGAATATAAAAAATGCAAATTCCTTCGGGAGGGCAGAATAGGGACAAATTTTTGTCAGGGAGGGTGATCTATCCCACTCAGGGGAGAGAGCCTGGGGAACTACCCAGGCCCCGGGTAGTTCCCCAGGCTCTCTCCCTTTACTACTTTCGTGTTTCCTAGGCCAAAATCGACTACTTTGTCAAATGTTTACATTAATCTTATTGTGTGGGTTCTCAAAAAGACAAAAAAGGTCATCTGCCAGTGCTTTCGATTCATCTGATAAAGATATTAATTCAACCCTTAAGCTGCTAAGGCTGACTTAGTGCTCTATTGCGGATAGTGTAGATCAAGATCAGACTGCACAGAACGTGCAGTCTGATCTTAGATCTACACTGTCGATATGATGAGTTTTTTCCCCAGCAACAATAACTTTGTAATCGCAATGTTTCGGTATATACTATTGCCTGGAAATCTTCCTTCTTTTAATTTTAGCAGTTTAAAGATTAAAAAGAGCACACCTTAATATCTGAAGAGATTACGCGCTATAGCTCTTGCAGGTTTTGAATATAAGTTATTGCTGGACCAGCAGGTTTAGCCTTTATATAGACATACATACAATCCTACACAGTGAACGTAAACACAAGTGGCGGAAAGAAGTGACTTTCAAAATCAGTTTACCCCTTGTCGGATGGGCAAACTTTAGCTGAACCACGTGCTTTGGCATATTTTTCATAAACATTCAAATCAGAAATTGAGTTTTTTTTTTTTTTTTCCTTTTTTTCTCAAATTATATATTCAATATAGCGGATAAGGAGGAATTCGTCTCGAAAATTTCTCTCTGTTCCACGATGTTTTCTATGGCTACATACTGATGCATCAATTGACAAAGTTGTCATCAGTCCGGAGACAAAGCTCATCCCCAATATTGATGAAAGATGAATATAGAAAAAAGTCATCATGCTAAGGTCTACGGCCACTAACTCTCATATTAAAAGACGGAAGCTGCCGATATTGGCCGAATAGCCTTTACGAAAACGTCGATGTTTACCGATGAGTTAGGGGCCGTAGACTTTATGTGGGATTTTACAGTCTATATTTCTATGCGGTCCTCCCACTGTCTTGATGTTTGATGCGTAGGATTTCTAAGTTTGTGGGATTTTGCTGTCAATATTTCTCATGAGTCCTTCCTCTTTATCAATGTTTAAGGCGTCGGATTTGAAATCCTCAAAACCCAGGTTTGATCCTCGCTATCGGCACACGGCAAGTTGGATTGTCCTCGGGCAAAGAAGAGCAAGGCCCCAGTCTATCAAGGATGAAACTCTGAAGAAACAGTAAGTCAGCTTTCGCCTTGATACAGCTCAAATGAGAAATGTTGTTCACCATAGTACACCAATCAGTCTGAGAACACGCTGTCTAAATCTTAGACCCATACGTTCCAAAGTTTTCTTGAAAATTTAGCTAAACCATCGACTTAAAATTATGACAATATACTGGTTTATTTTTCTTCTTTGCACAGACGGTGCAGTCTGATCTTGACCAATACTGTCCTCAAAAGGTCCTGGAGTCGCACTAAGCAGTCTAAATGTTAAAATCTATTTGAAGTATAGATTGCCCAACTCCCTCCTGGATCTCAATGTTTATCCTCGAACACTGATAATTAATAAGCCTAAATCACACCAATATCATCAGCGGGTTATTTACGATCGGGACTCGAACCCTGACATGTTAAACCCGATGAATGATTTAAATCTATTTAACGAGCAGATTCACCAACCATTCTAAATTGAATGCGATTTCTAGATTCCCAGACTAGACATTTGTTTGTCCGGGATGTTCTGCCTCGGCCAATAAAGTAGCTTATTTCTAATTAAGAGTTTCCACTTGAATTTTGAATAGTTAATGAATATCAGCTGGTCTTTTCATCGCGGCAGGCCACCGTTTTAGCGGTAATCTATCCGTAACTTCCGGTTGTTTTACCCTTAGAATAGCAAACTTTATTTCATGCTTTTCGGTAGTTTATCGAAGAATAACGGTGAAATATTTTTCGATATTTCATGGTAACGACCAGTAAACAAATACCGATTTTATTTTCCAACTCTTCAATTGAAGGCGGAAACAGTAGTTCCCGCGCACTAGTTACCGAGGTAAACAGCGCGAGCCATTCGACCAGATGGAAATAGGACGTAATTTACCCTACATTTCTCGCGCTTTACGTAATATTGTAATGCGTTGTTATGCAGAGGCGGGTACGCCACAGGGAATTACCGAAAAGAACTTTACTGGATTTTGATGTAAGTCCTCCCAAACAAGGGTTAGAAGCATGAAATAAATAGAATATTTGTTTTTTTTCGGTGAAAGATCGAAATATCACCGATGATGTTGACTCGATGAAATAAATTTCGATCTTTCACCGAAAAAACAAATATCCTCTATAAGTAGACAGCCTAATTAATGCATTTCGTCGCTAATTTTCGATGTTCAAGGAAGACTAAATACGAAAAAAACACAAAAGAAGTGTTATGCGATACTGCTAAGAGACCCATATTGCAGGACTGTTAAAGATGCATCTTTAATTGTTTTCATCCAATTTTGTAACCAATTTTATCTTTATTTTATGAAATTATAATCATTCTAGTACCTTCGTGCCAAATGTTGCCCCTGACGGTTGCAAGGTTGCACAGATTACGACGGATAGAGAATGCATTTCATTCTGTTGCGGCTAGCCATAGACATTACAAACACAGTTTCCGGTTTAAATCGAAGACAAATCCCTGGCGTCTCTTTATCCCATACACCTTATATCGATTTTTTATATACGTTTACACGGCTGTCTAGATTCTACACACTGTAAAGTTTTAACAGCGTTTGTTTATTCTCTAGCTGTAAGGGTGCATCTTTAATGCTAATGGATTTTGGAAAGGCATTTGTATCGATTTTATTTATTTTATCAAAAAGACATTGGCCTTCTATAATTTCGGGTAAATGTTTATAAAATAAATTGATTAGTTTCTGTCTAATACCGAATTTTACGTGCAGCTGAATGGTTTCTTATCGAACTATTTTGAAGCAGAAAGGGGCTGCCGCAAGGAAAATCCTCTTTCACTATATATTTTTATTCTCTGTGCAGAAATACTGAATGAAAAAAAAAATTAAAATCATTACTTGGATACGGATAGAAAACAAGGAATGCATGTACTTACATGATTATCCCAATTTGCCGATGACACTACTCTATTATTACAAGGTTCGGAAAAATCGATAAGGAATACTTTTCATTTACTCATGTTTTCTTTAATCGGGCCTACATGTTAATTTTGACAAAACAAAATAACTTGGATTTGATCTTTTAGTACAGTAGCTTTCTATTAAAACGAAATGGAAGCTTTCATGGTGAAAGACTCAATTCAATTCACTAGGAATCCATTTTCCTTGTATTCAAAGCTGAGCATATAAAAAAATATGTAAATTAACTACTATTGAAAAAGAAATAGCAGTTAAAATATTTAATACCCATTCTAACACATTTGTTTGTTTGACCGGCCCGCATAGCTCAGGTGGAAGAGCGTAGGACTTGTAAACATCAAGTTTTGGGTCACTTGGTGGTGTGGGTTCGAGCTCTACAGTTGGCCATCTAAAATCACTGATGGTGTTTCGGATGAGACATTAAATCGAGGTCCGGTGTGACGGTGCTATACACCGAGCACGTTAAAAGAACCAGGCGTAACCTGGGATGGGTTTTGTTCTGTACGAGTATCTTGCACTATCCCTCGTAACAAAACTAACAGTCTTCGTGTGTGTGTGTGTGTGTGTGGGGGGGGGGGGGGGGGGGTGTAAACGGTGACGACGATAAATAAACGCAAAATCAGTCAATTAATTTGTTTCTTTGCCTGCCGTCACTTTTAAAGAACTACATGAACTAGCCGAATGATGTTGTACATGAATTTGTATGGGACGGTAAACAAACAATTAAACAAGTAGTTTAATAAAAAAAAATAAAAAAGAGTATACAGAAGAAGGCTTAAAATGACAGACATTTATCGTTACAGGTTAAGCATGAAAACAAAAATGGTTTTAAAAAAAATCTTGAGGGATACTCTGGCAAAAGGAGGCTTAATGCATCTTCGTAATGCATTGTACCAAGCAAGAAATCTCGTAACTAAGAATCCGTAAAATCCATTCCGACTGAATCGTGAGGTAGACCAGTCCTTTGACATGCAAAAAACTGACCTATAGCAAACAGTTTCGGCCCAGGTCAGCCTGCGCGGACTGGGCAGGCTGACCTGGGTCGGTACTTTTTGCAGATGCATTAAGCCCCCTTTTCACAGAGTATGGCTCACTTAAACTGAATGCCACATTTGATTTTTACCAATTAATAAATGATCTAGTCGATGTGAAGAACATGCTAAATTCTGGATTAAAATAGTGTGGGAAGATTATTCATATGATGAAAAGTGAATTTTGGATTGATTTCTTAAAATCTCTCACCACTTTCATTCATTCGAAGCGAATTTATGAAAACTGGTTAATGTTGTTAACATGCATTTGTTTTACAATGAAGCATGTCTCGGTGGGGAATTGGGGTAAGATTCGAAATCCAACGGTCCAGTTTTCATGGAGCTTCCTTGGGCAAGAATCCTTAGGGTCCCAGCCTAGCACTGGTGACCAGCGCACACGAATTCTTGAGTGACCTATTGCCACGATCTGTGTGAAATATAGTTGAAAATGGTTGAGAAATAACATGGCTTCTTTTGCCGATAACAAATCTCAAAGTCTGTAGAGAATGGGGGCGTGAAAACCCGTGTTTGTGTGGTATTGACTTAAATGCCGCTTCTGCAGGCGAACTTAGCTGAGCTTTCATCGGAAAGTCTCTACTTTGTAATAAGGCTGTAATCTCTAAATTACACAATGACATATCCGGATTGACTATGGTAAGGCTCGGCTGTTTCCGTCTTTAATGGGGAAGTGGTATCCGAACTGCAGTGATATAGCTTCGTCAGCTTCCGGCTGTTTCCGTCTTTGATGGGGAGGTGATATCCGATCTGCAGTGAAATAGCTTGGTCAGCTTCCGGTTTTTTTGACTATCCTCTTTTATCATGAACGAGTTTAGCAATGAAGACGTTAGATTATAAAATTCTTGACAAAGAAAGAGTAAACTTTTTCTAAAGTGATAAGTGTCATAATCATGATGCTGATGATGAAGATGATAATGACGACGACGACGAGAACGGTGATGATGATGATGATGATTTGTAGCTCATACATCGAATCAAAACTGGTGCTGTAATATTTTTCACTAGAAAAAAACTCATGGGATTGTTAAATAATACTTCCAATCTGTGAAACCATCCCCATACACCTGAAACTTCTTACTCTCCGGCAGAAGTCAACTTTTAATGGCATTAGTAGAAAATGAGCGACTGCCTGCTACAAGCTATTGCTTCTTTCTCCCCGTAGCTTTTCGACGTGCAGCAAAGTTTCAGACGTCTTTGTTCAGTAATAGCTTGAAAGGTAGTTTTAACGTTTCTTCTCGCTAATGAAAACAAAATATTAATTTTCATTAATAACATAAGACTTTGAAACTGCACAGTTTTTCATGGTCCATCCTGTATTATCTAGTTAACCTCGTTCGTATCAAGGAGGGCACTCTTGAATCCTCTTTCACTCCATTATCTTCCGCTAGGTGGCATTTTTCAAATACATACCTATCTGATTTGGGCGTTCTGGGTACAGAACCGGAATAGTAAGTCTTGTCAAGGCGGCAACCGAAGAAGCGAATTTCAAAATAAAATATACGTTTACTTACTAGAACGCTACCTGCCGGTATGATTCATTCAGCCATGCTTAGCTTGCATATAACCTGTGCACTGGCCATTTATAAACACAGCCCCTATAGGCTTGGGAAATTACCCCGGTATAAGCCCAGACATTTTTTGTTGATAAGTCTGTTGATAAGTCTGTGGAAAAACCCTGCACAAATCCTGCCGAGTGGTTTTCCTTAAATCTATATTTAGAAACTGTGTACAAAGATTTTCAGTAACAAATGATATTTTTTTAAAACTATTTTTCTCATTTGAAATAATTGCATTTTCAAGAAATTTGGAGCGAAAAACTGGCTAGATTTTTCAACAGAAGTATTGTTTATAGCCATTTTCTCCATTGCTACTTTTTTAGAGGCAGAGTTTTGGTTTACGCACCGCGTATTAATATTTATCGTGTATAGGATAGTGATGCGTCATAGCAGACATGTCTTATCTTCGAAGAATATGACATGTGCAGACAACGACTTTCATTCAGATTACTTTATACGTACATGGCGGAGTTCTTGAAACTCTTCTTTATCAACGACGACAACAACAACTATATGATCTAAAATAAGATTAACATTGCAATGTAAATACGGGCCCTTGTACTGTTGTTGTCACCTGTATATAATTGCAATATCGGTTTAAGCGGCGTCAAAGAATACAGAACCGGGTAGGAGGGGATTGACTGATCTACTCTTGTTCTTTTTTCACGTTATTTTAAATACTTAACACTTTTATTGGCAGATACTGAAAAAATCCAAAATACTGCAGTTGTAATCTAGTGCTATTTTAGAAGAATTATTTAGAGAAAAACATCGGGCAATGTTGCCCAAGGTTAGGCTGGTCTTCATCTATCCTCTGCACACATGAAGTTTTAATTGTCTTTGGCACTAGAAGGCAAGATATTGCAGAGTCCCAGTTAAAGATACATCTTTACCCGTTTTCATCCAGTTTTTTTTCTACCAATTTTATCTTTACTTTATGAAACTACAATCATTCTTGTATCTTTTTGCGAAATGTTGCCCTAGACGATTGCAAGGTTGCGCAGATTACGACGGATAGAAAATGCATTTCATTTTCTGGAGGCTGTCCCTACACATTACACCTACAGTTTCCGGTTTAAATCGAAGACAAAATTTAAATTGCGTTTCTTTATCCCATACACCTTATATAGATTTTTTTATCTACGTTTACAGAGCTATTGGTGAAACCCATGTAGGTTCTTAAAAAGTAGGCCTAAGCCGTCGCAGTTATACCACTCAAATATGTACAGTTGAAAACGGTGTTAAATATCATTCAAGCAACAAAGCATCCCAAGAGTTGATTAATTTATTAAGATGTTTTGGCCATGTTCAATATCATCAAAATGCAATTATAGCTGAGCCATGCTCTGTCAAAAGGGGGCTTAATGGATCTCCGAGATGCATAATACCAAGCAAGTCATCACAGTAGTATACATGTAGTTCCGAAAAATCCGTTTTGTATAACAACCTACTGAATCATGAGGTACATTGGTCCATAAACATGCAGAAAAAACTACCAAAAGCAAAAAGTTTCGACCCAGGTCAGCCTGCGCGGGCTGCGCAGGCTGACCATGGTCGATACTTTTTGCAAATGCATTAAGTCCCCTTTTCACAGAGTGTGGCTTAATCATATCCGCGCTAGAAGAATGTTTTTACCATGAAAGAAGTGCGTTTCTAATTTATTTTCTCTTTTCAAATATTATTAATCATGTTTGCTAGGATCCGATAAGGAGATGAGACAATTCGAGTCCTTTTTTTATGAGACTTTAACACTCTACCACAAAATCCCAAGTCTTAACGTCCCTGAAGAAAAAAAAGTTTTGAAAACATTGTGGGAAAAAGAGGAAATGATGGTAACCAGCATTTTTTCCTTTTCCCACATTTTCTTACCTTTCAAAGAAAAATCCAATCATATGAGCCTCTCTGAATTTGTCATCCGCAAATATTTTGATTCGGACAAGTCTTAAGTTTTGTCATCCGGTAAAGATTCGAAAGGTATGCTTTCCTCCATGAATATTTCTCGTAAAAAAGAAAATTTGAGTGTCAATTTTCTATCGAAATCTTTCTAATTATATTTCAGTTGACAAACAGTTCGTACATTCATTTTTTAACATGGTTTATCAACTGCGATTGAAGTTTTCACCGACAGATAGATAGATGTGAATAACTTCATCGAGGTTGTTTATGTCGTTGCTAAACGACTGACAGTGGCGCCACCATGCATAAGATCACGTGACTGGCAGTTCACATGGAAACGACCCACTCGTCACAACTCGGCCGATTCCGTACCTACATCATTTGATGGCTCCCATCACCCGAGGTATGCCGAATGGGAAACGACCCTTATACAGACGAGGTTAGATGTAGGTACGGAATCGGCCGAGTTGTGACGAGTGTAATATTCCGATATCACAGAGCTATTTTTGTGGTATTTGTCGAAGACAATACCACTATGAGTTCAATACTGAATTTTGAAGACCATGTATCGTGTTTTGTGCAAAGCCGAAGGAAATAAACCCAATTAAACTCAATTTTTCTCTGAAAAATGAGTTTTTCGATAGCACTCAGATATGTAATTGGAAATGGCATGTTAAAATACACTGGGTGAGGCCATCGATCGTGGAAATACTAATTCTTGATTGAAAATAGCTTCACTCGCTCACAGCCTTCTATTGGCGCAATGATATATACAAAATTTGTCTACTGATCGCTTGGTCCTGGGCTTTTTCGTTCCAAAACTAGTTCGTCCCATGGCTTGTTCGTCCCATGATTGCGCGCTACTCCATTTGATTTGGCATCAATATTTATAGATCGAAATAACTGATTGTAATGTTGGGAATTAAATGTTAACGGCCAAATATATTTCAAAATCATACTTTTCAGGTACAAACTTAATTTTATTTGATATATTCACATGGTTTTTCTCTCTATCATGCATCCTACTGTCAAGGGACGTTACTCCTGACTCCTTCTAATGATCAAAGGGAGACCACCAATACACAAATAATCCAAACTTTGTCATGAGTACCCTCCCTTCCAAGAAAAAAAATTATTTGCTTAGTAGGTTGACTTTCAAGCCAATATTTGAATAATATTTCTCCTTTTCTTTCAAATTATAAATTCCACACAAAGGCTTCCTTGACAAATACCACTTCAGAGTTCTCAACGCTTTGATTTCTTCTGATTTCTTTCTTGAGATCATGAATATGCAGAGCTGGTTAAGAGTATTTCTTTATAACGAATTAGCGTAAAATGAAAATTACTTATACTGTCTATCAAACCTACGTCGAAGAAGTCGCTTTTCTATTTGATATTCGAAAATTTTCCTTTTCTTTTTTGAAGAAGTCAACCAATATAAATATGGGGATGGACAAATGGTGAATAGTACAATGAAATGCATCACAGTGATTATTAAAAAAGACGAATGGTGAGGAAGGAAGGAAGGAACCAACCAACCAACCAACCAACCAATATCTTGTTACTGGACAAATGAACCTTTTACTGTCTTTTCCAGACTCCAAATTTCAGCGTTTCCGTCTCATGAGCAGAATTAGAAATGAAATACGAGTAATTTCTTGTATTTAAATCTAAACAGCCTTCATAACGCTATCGATTCTTATGTTTTGTGGTAATGTACATCATGATAATAAAATCTTAAGGCCACTTTCTCAATCTATGGTGGCATATTTCTGCCACGAGATAAAAGATAACTATCATGATAATTTTAGAAAACTATCGCGATAAATCAAAATTTCCTGGAAATTTTATCTAGATAGTAAAAAGTTTTCTAAAAAAAAAAAATATCACGATAAACTTTGTTATCTAGAAAATTTTACATTGATCAGTAAATATTTTAACGCAAAATTTCTCATTCGTGCAGGAAGCTAACATTCGAGATAGAATTATCCTGATAGTTCTTTCCGTTTCTCGATATCTATAAATAGAAACTCAGTCATCATTTGGATGAACTCGGTATATAGTTTTTGACTTTACCAGATGGCAGTAAGTTAAAGAATTATTTACAATTGTAGCTCTATGGTGGCATATTACTACCACGAGATACGAGATAGCTATCATGATAATTTTAGAAAACTATCGCAATAAATTAAAGTTTCCTGGAAATTTTATCGAGATAGTGAAAAGTTTCCTGAAAAAAATATCACGATGAACTTAATATTTTAACGCAAAATTTCTCAATCGTGCACGAAGCTGACATTCGAGATAAAAATAATTCATTATCGTGATAGTTCTATCCATTTTTCGATATCTGTAAATAGAAAATTCATCATTTGGATGAAATTGGTAGTTTTTGACTTCACAAGATTGCAGTAGTTAAAATTTTTAGTCATTAACAGTTGTAACTTAATTGGTAAATTTTGACAAGACTCGAAATGAAGAAGTCTGTAAGATCACAAAGACGACTCGAAATGCCTCCTACGAACAACTTTAAAACCATACAGGGAAAAGGAGAATTCATAAGGTTGTAGACGAAGATGTTCCGAAACCGTATCTAATTATAGATACCGTGAATGTCAGTTATGGGCACGAAAGCGAAAAAAATCATGATAACAGTTAAAATTATAGCGATATTCTTATCGTGAAAATTTTTATTATCTAGATAATATTTCCAGGAAACTTTGTTTTATCACGATAGTTCTCTTAAATTATCGCAATAGCTATCGCGTATCTCGCGGCAGAAATATGCCACCATACATGTACCTTCTCCCTATTTTTCATAATGCATCAGAAAAAAACTCGCTTTTGGCACCGCTAGCGTCCGGATTCTCCAACGTCGTTCTGACAGAGCTTGAAACAGCACTTTGACTAATTTGGTCGTGGAATTGTTACTTTGAACTATTTTGAAATACCTTAACCTGCTAATCTTGTAAATGAAATATAATTTTCAAGATAGCCTAATAGTAAAACCCAAATTTTACTATTTTAAAGGTATTTTAGTAGAACAAATATCTACTTATCGGACAGTGTAGATCCAAGATCAGACTGCACGGTCTGTGCAGTCTGATCTTGATCTACACTATCCGCAAAAGGTCTTTGAGTCGCGCTTACTAGCCTAAGGGTTAAGGATGTTGCCCCGTTTACCTCTCTTTGCTTTGAACTATAGTATGTATCGAACTTGAGCGATTCGATAAAGTTTATTGGAGAGGTCATCAGACCTCTCCAACAGTGGTGAGTTTAAAAGGCAGACTGCCACAGAATTCGCTGTCTAAATCCATTTTTCTTGCGAAATTGTTCTGATACACAGTCTGTTTCGTCACGGTTTTGTAAATAAAGCGAAATCAAAAAACCGGAATAGGAAATAGACGTGGTTTATTTTTATATGACGAATTTCAGAAAAGATTTGTTATATTAATTTGCCATGATTGCAAATGACCTCTCAAATAACTGTAATTTTTCATTAAGCAAATAAATCTAAGCAGAAGAAAAAATAAGAAGATTTTCGTTAAAAAAGAGAAAGAAGACCGCTGGACAAGATCATGCGACTTGAAAAGGCGGAAAGAAGGTCAAGTGACCGTCATGTAAAGCAAAAGAGGTTTCTACGCAGCGGCTTTTTTACTTGTTTGTTTACATGTACCTGAATATATTGAAATTAAAAGCCAATAAACTATTTGAAAACATTGATGCTGACCTCTCCTGGCTTTTTTTTTAAAGAAGCCAACTTGTATCATTTATAGGGCCTATTTCCTTTTAATGTTGGACATTTTGACAATTCGTAAGCGCCGGACTCATTCCTCGTTCTCATATATAGCTCCTCTTCGATTGAACCACTCCAAATCTTTTTCCCGGCATCCAAAATAATTTCTGTGACAGAGACAGACAGACAGACAGACAGACAGAGGTGAAGGAAAAAAAATCATAGATCCTCTATATCGGATAAAAAGTGCGAGATCTTTTGTTGAAAGGAATAAAGCTGACCAGGGATGGGGGTTTGATTGATTTTCGTTTATTCATCAGTTGCCATGGATACGTTTTTTTCAGTTGGCCAGGTGTGTGATTCGAACCAACATCCTCACCTGTCCCGAATTTTGTCTCACTTTCAGGGAAGGGGGTGGCTGTCGTGCATCAAGCTCTGGTGTAAATATAATGCAAAGTAAAGCTGTGGCTACATTAAAGGATAATGGATTGCGGTCTCAAACTTTTATCACTTGTCCTTTGATCAAACTTTCAGACTTGCAACCTGTTATCGATCTTCGTTTATTGGATGGTTACGGGACAGTTTATCGTGCATTTGAGCGGCTCTCTGACAAAAAGGGGTTTAATGCCTCTCAATTATGCATTATACCAAGCCAGCCCGAATAAAATGGATGGATCATAAAGTCCATTTTGTCAAACAACTAAGAAAATCACGAGGTAGAATGGTAGATCTACTTGAACATGCAAAAATATTCACAATAAGCAGGAAGTTTCGACCCATTTCAAGGTCTGCGCAGACTGAAATGAGTCGATACTTTTTTACTATTGCATAAAATCACCTTTTCACAGAGAATGCCTCACTTGTATTTCTTACGATGAGCTCATTTTTACAGAATATCCGTTTAAATGTAAAGAACAACAACAACCAATGGAAAGACAACAACTTTTGACATTTCGCTGTCACTTCTTTTATTCGTGAGAATTAACCGAGGACGCAGGTACTGTAGAGTAAAATCTGCATGGATGCGTATGCCTTTCCAACGTTTTGCACTAAGTGCTTGATGGAATAACTCAAAAAATCAAATAACTTGCTGAAAACTGTATCTTGTTAGGTCGTCGTCTGCAACCGGATTTCAACCTTGTACTTCACCTTCGCCGCAGGTCACGGTCAAGGACGATGTCAATCGGCTTCAGATTGGAGTAATGGGAAGTTTTGGAAGTTGATAAAATTGCAAGCTTTCCAGGTAAGTGTCTGACTGGATAACAAATATTAAACGTTCATTTCTGTTTCTGTGAAAACTTAGCCATGCAATCACCAATTGGTGACAAACTATTTTTTCATGAGTGTAACAGGATCCAAGCACTTTAGGCTTGAAGGCTATTTTTAGACACCATCCAAGCACTGGGAAATAACACTTTTCAACATCATGGAACAAAGAAGGGGAGCAGTTTACATGATACTTTAAGCTAGCAGCTCACCTTTTATCAAGATATTTTCCAAAGCTGTTATTTTTGGGATATAAAGAGAGAAACACTTCCAATGAAAATTGCACTGGGTTTGCCAGCTTGAGCTCTGGTGTATATATAATGCAAAGTAAAGCTGTTGCATACATTGTCTGTAGAATGATGCAGTCTCAAACCTTTATCACTCGTCCTTTGATCACCTTTGCATGCAAATCTAGAAGTACATTGTTGGTCTATTAACTATAAATCTTTACAAAGGAATTATATTTTAGACTTGTCTGATTTGAAAGCATTTGCATTTGAAAGTGTTTGCAGATGACAAATATATTTTCAGTGGCAGTAGATTTTCGGTGCAGCTGAATGCACTGGCTTTTGATCTGCTTCTTGGTATTGATATAGTCGAATAGTAAAAAGAAACTTGTAATTGCTAAAAAATGTGGACATGTTTATTCCAAGAGCCACTACTAGCCTATTTGCAGGTACATTCATGCCTTGCAGGGTTCCCGCTGGGCTTCGCATTTGGCGCCATTTGCGATAGATTTTTAAAGGTGGCGCAAGAAAATTCCGATTGGTGAAAATGACTGGCGCCAATATTTCTCCTATTGGGATGCCGTACATTTTGATACTGGTCCCTTTCACCGCATTGCGTGGATGCATTACCGCAAATTCATCGATAAAGTTGAAATAAATCAGCAGGAAAAAACTACGCCATCGATGTATTCCAAATTACTTTACAAATCGATGACATTTACACCTGAGTATCCGAATATACATACACTTCTGATGACATAAACTTCTGGCTACTTGTCAGTTAATTTGGAAAAACTGTAAGAAAGTGAAAGTATCGGATACCAGTGTCCCATATAAATCGTGAATGTTAGTAAATGTCAAAATGAATCATAATCGCAGGTAAAATCGATAGATTATGTATTAAATTAATATATCGATACAGTGGGTTTCCGAAATGCCGACCGCATCGGCACTGACTAAAACCCGGACAGTTATGTTATCGTCGTCCTTGAAATTTTCCATGCCGTTTTTCCTGCATTAATCGCCCACCTTTCGGAAAACTTGTTCGGTTTTTAACATTTTAACTTCTGTATGTTTCAAAACGTAAATAGTCCCCTCATGAAATTTTTTTTTCTAGATTTAGAAATTTCTCTAAATGAGCAATTTCTGCATTTGTAACTGTTTTTCTTTTATTGACTTTGTTGTTTGGTTTTTACCATTTAAACTTCTGTCTATTTCATAAAAGTCTCTCTTTAAAACTTTGTTACAATAGGAGAAATTGATATCAATGACCTAGTTCTGCTTTTGTCACAGTGGTTTTACAAACATTAACGACATATCCACTTAAACTTAATACATAATGATTTTTCGTTGACAACCAAACTCATTTTTAGAATATATTCACACAATAAACATAGACACAAGTAATTAAATATGATAAAAAACGAATGTTTTCTTGTTTATATTATTGCTCATGACACAACCATGCAACGATAATTTATTGACCAATTCTTTATTATGCCCAACCTACTGTACATTCATTTTAAAATTGGCACCAACTGGCTCCAATTATTTCAATCTGGCGCAAACTTTTCTAATTTGGCGAAAGTGATGGCGCAAGAAATAAAACAGCCAGAGGGAACCCTGCCTTGTCCTGCTGTTTTTCTTTTTTCTTTTCCATCTTTTTTTTGTGGTTGTTTCATAACAAGACAAAACATGGTGGAAAAAAGGAGAAAATACTGTTATCCAGCATTTTCTCCTTTTCCCACAGTGTTTTGAACCATGTTCAAGAACTTCAGTTCATTTTCAGCTCAGTTGTTTTTGAAGATTAGTTGTTGTCAGAGGCAGAAAAAATGAATTTTCAAATCAAACAAAAAAATAAAGAAAAGATAGAAGGACTTGGTAACTTTTAACTTAGTTTTAGATTTCAGTTTTCTGTCAGGGACTAATAAATGGACCGACTGTACAATAACAGATTGTAATCTTCACAAAAATTTACATACTTTTAAATAGTATGATTTAAGTGTGAATGCATTTTAGGTAATACCCACATTGTTTACTTTTGGCAGCTATAGGGTCTTTAGTTATTCCCCCCCCCCCCCGAGCAGAAAGCGGAGAGTTAGAGAAAAGGTGGCTTTGTTGGCTTGGGATATCGTTTCAACAAAATCATTTGTATCTTTTCAGAATGGCAAATTGCCAAGTCAGGGTGTTGACGCTCAACAAGGCAGAAAACCTACAACATTCCCTATTTCGACTTGAGAAAGGTTGGTATAAGATGCACGCTAACAAGTTAAAATTAGGTCAGGTCATAAAAAACCTTGTGTGCATTCTTGTAGCCACAATTTATATCTTTTGCTAATGAAACCTTTTCACAATTTATGTCTTGAAAATATCTTGCAGCATGAGTTTGAATGTGTGTCACTTCTGGAAAATAAGTAGGTCAGCTGGTCAAATCTTAAAAAAAAACTTGTGTGTATTCTCTAGGCCACAGTTTGTACCCAATGTTCATGAAACTTGATCAAGATATTTGTCTCGCTAATATCTTGTTTTGACATTGATATAATATGTAGTTGTGTCATGCTTTGTGAAAAGGGGGCTTAATGCATCTGCAAAAAGTACCGATCCATGTCATCCTGCTCAGTCTGCCGACTGCTGACCAATGTTTTGACGATGGTCATGTGGGAAAGCAGCCAGTGGCTTGGAAAGAAAATTGTGCGGTGTACTGGTAAAAAAGACTCCAGGAAAGCATGGATAGGTGCACTGGCCACGACAATATAAAACGGTGTTAAACACCATATAATCAATCAACCAACCTGTGCAGTCTGCGCAGGCTGACATGGATCGAAACTTCTTGCCATTTGTCAATTTTCTGCATGTTAAAGGACCATTCTACCTGCAGATACAGTCGATTGTTAGAATAAAAAGATTTCATTTAGCCATAATTATGTGATGACTTGTTGGTATAATGCATCATGGAGATGTATTAAGCTCCCTATTGCCAGAGCATAGGTCATTTATTCTGTCAAAGGCTCAAATATTCAGATGAGAAATCTAGGGCATTCATGGCCCTCCTGTTTCAATTTTTTTTTGTAGCAATATGTTTCAGGAGGTGATCACTGAGATAACCTTTAAGACATGCAAATAATATTTGATTGAGATACAGTATGGGACAATCCTTACATTAAGTGACCCTGAGAAAGAAGGCTTTTGAAAACATGGTGGGAAAAGGAGAAAATGCTGGTGACCAGCATTTTCTCCTTTTCCCACAATGCTTTCTACCCTTTCAAAGACACTTTCCACCATTTGAAGCAGATATAGTTTGTTTTGTGCAAATACTAAATGGAATTAGACAAGTCCTAAATTTTGTCGTATGGGAAAGAGTAAAGTCAAACACCTTTGTAGGATAAATTCAAAGCCACAATGAAAAACTGAATATGCCTACAAATAGGACCTTACTTGGTTTTGTTATTTCTTCAATCTACCTTATCATAGGATGGTATTTGAGGTTTGTCCTGGGACCCTCTCTGCATGCTGACAATGTGAGAATCTTTTGCAATCATCCACCAAAGAGAGAGGTACCATTTGAAAGATCCACCTACTATGAACTGGAATGGAAAAGTGCAAGTGGTTCAAAGAGTGACAGTCATGATGTTTATGCTGGCCTAAATATTTTGATTGCTGGATCTTTCAATTATTTCTTCACTATTGATGGAAGGTAATTTTTTTAAATCTGTTATTGCACTAGCTCTTTTTAGACATCCTTCATTTATTATATTAACTCTATACCAAATGGCAAAGCTTAAGACCTATCAAAATCATTTGAAGAAGAGACAAATTGAATGTAGCTTAAATGAAGGAATTTGTCTTTTATGGAATAGTAGTGATTGTACGAAAAGGAGAAAATGCTGGTTACCAGCATTTTCTCCTTTTCCCACAATATCTTCTACCCTAACAAAGACAACTTCCACAATTTTAGCCACATTTAATTTGGCATCTGCATATGTTTTGGGTTTGGACAGGTCTAAAATTTTGTCTTGTGGTAAAGGGTTAATCTCAAAATTTGTAAGTAACAGCCTTGTATGGCCTTTGCCCATTTTGGCAGATGATGTGTTTTATCTTTTCAGTGATAATATAAAGAATCCAAATGGAGAAGGATATTTTCTTGTCGATCCTACATTATTTGTGGGTGAGGAGGAAGAGGAAATAACTTTGGACTGTCTACAATGCCAGAGTGTTCTCACAAAATGTCTTGGCCCATTTGATGAATGGGAAGGAAGGCTGTATGTAGCTAAGGCAACTGGTTACAACTTAGTCCACTTCACTCCCCTCCAGGCTTTAGGTCAATCCAATTCTTCCTACTCAATTGCAGACCAGCTGAAATTAAACCCAGTATTTGTGAGAAATGGACAGAAATTTGATTTTAATGATGTTGAGAAGCTGATAAAGAAGATGAACAAGGAATGGGGAGTCTTATCTCTGACAGACCTCGTATATAACCATACTGCTGACAACAGCCCGTGGTTACAAGAGCACCCAGAGTGTGGGTACAATCTCGAGAACAGCCCATACCTTAAACCAGCATTTTTGATGGATCGTATGTTTGCTCACTTCAGTATGGAAGTTGCTGATGGAAAATGGGAACACAAAGGTATACCTACAATTATAGACAACGGGAAAATCCTACAGGTATTGTACTTTTTGTTTGTGTCATCCAATTTTTTTTCCCTTTTTTCTCATCTTTTCATAAACTCTTTACCAAACGACAAAGTTTTGGCCTAGTCCAAATTCAAAGAATTTGCAGATGACAATTTAAATGTGGCTCAAGTGATGGAATTTGTTTTTATTGGGTAGAAAACATAGTGAAAAAAGGAGAAAATGCTGGTTACCAGCATTTTCTCCTTTTCCCACTATGTTTTCACACACCTTTGTTAGGGTCGTTTAAAATCAGGATTGTGTGGTAAAGGATTAAAGATACATCCTTACAGCAAGAGAGAAAAATATGCTGTGAAACCTTGAAAGCATGTAGAATGGCTCAGCTGTGTAAACATAGATAAATTACTGATATGTATGCTGTAAGGGATAGAAAAACTCAAGTGATGTGTCCTCATCTAAAACCGGAAAGGACAACAGCAATTGCTCTGAAGGCCTCCAAAACATGATATTCATTTTTTATCTGACGTAATCTGTGCAACTGTGCAGCCATCAGGGGCAACATGGGGCATGAAGACACAAGAATGATTATACATGTAGTTTCATAAAGGAAGGATAAAATGGGTTAAAAAACTGGCCAAAAACCAGTATAGATATATCTTTAAAGAGTGTTTAAATTCAGTGATAAGTAAGCAAAAGGACATTTCCAGAAGTAGTCTTTGCAGATAAGAAGGAGTCGTGAAATTTGTTAAACTTTTTTTTTTTTTACCAAAAGTTATGTTGCGAGTACTTATTTTAGTTGTCTCAATGAGGCAGTAATTCTAACAAGTATCCACGACATAGGTTCTATTGAAGAACTATAGAAATAATACTCTTTTAATCTACCAAACTTCTCTATTAACCCTATACAAAACGACAAAATATTAAGCATTTGTAGATGACAAAATTAATGTAGCACAACTGATGATATCTCTCTTTGATAGAGTAGAAAACATTTTGGGAAAAGGAGAAAATACTGGTTACCAATATATAATCTTTTTCACAATTTTTTCACAGGCTTTCTTCTGGGTAATTAAATCTCAAGATTGTGTGGTAAAGAGTTAAATGTAATATAAAACAAAATGCTATGGTCAATAGAATTACAGTTTAGGGTGTTGAGATTCAATTATAGTTTAACTCTTTACCACATGAAAAAAATTTAGACTAGTCCAAACTCAAAGCATTTTTGCAGACAATAATTCAAATTTGGCTCTAAAGATAGAATTTGTCTTTAATACAGTAGAAAACATTGTGGGAAAAGAAGAAAATGCTGGTTACCAGCATTTTCTCCTTTTCCCACAATGTTTTCAAAAGGCTTCCTCCTCAGGGGTTGTTAAAACTTGGAATTTTGTGGTAAAGGGTTAAACCCTAAGAATACCAAACAAAAGGCATGTATACTTTGAGCCAGAAGATAATAACCAATTACATCAGTGTAAAAGATATTTTCTATCATAATATCTAATAAAATTCCTGACAGTGAATATCCAAGATCAGACTGCATATCCAGTGCAATCTGATCTTGTCTTACATTGTCAGCAAAAGCAACTTAGATCATAATTGGCAATATTAATACATAAATACATAGTTACATGGTCACAGTTTGTGTTCTCTTTGTGCAGAGCATGTGGTGGAAGGTCATACTGTACAGATTATGGGGTCTGATCTTGGTCTGTGTTGTCAGATAGTATTAGAGATACTGAATAAGAAGATCTGGACAGTGTTGTATTTAGGTCTTATGTTATGATTATGAATTGTTCATTTCATTTGTTTAGTAAGAGTGGAGTTCTCAATGGGGTTTAATGCAACTCCTTGATGCATTATATCAAGCAAGTCATCAAATAATTATGGATCCATAAAACCCATTTTGTCAAATAACTGAGTAAATCATGAGGTGGAAAGGTCTTTGGACATGTAGAAGATTGAACATGGATGGGCTGCTCAGGCTGACACAAGTCAGTACCTTTTGCAAATGCATTAAACCTCCTTTTCGCAGACCATGGTTCATATGTAAAGAGTTACTTCTTAGATCTATGATTTGATTTTTGAGTCAGATGCTTTTTATGAAACTCTGCAGGGCTCTTATAGGATTTTATTGAGTATATTAATCAACCATGGTACAATTTGTACAGGGAATTCTCATAGTATTTTCCATATATATACATGTAGTTTATTTTCTATTTACAGAAAATAAAGGATGTTCTTTTGCATGAAGTAATACCCACACTGAAAATGCATGAATTCTATTGTGTGAATGTTGAGGATATTTTGAAGAGATTCAAACATGGAATAGAAGGTTTGTAAAATTATATTCAAGTTTATACTCATTGTAGCTAATGGTTTGTATCCTTCTTCCTTATTGTCACATGTTGAAGAAGAGTGAGTCAAACTTCTATCCCTGATTAAAACGAGATTTCAGGTTGAAGTCTTTTAACATGCATAGGGCATTGTAAGGTGATTACAGATGGTGTAGAGCAAGACCACTGCACAGAATGTGCTGCCTTATCATTTATCTTCAGTGTTAGATATGAGCCATGCTGTGTGAAAAAGGGCTAAAGGCATCTGTAAAAAGGATCCACTCACCTCAGCCTATGTAGTCTGCTTAATCCTTTTCCAAACAACAAAATTTTGGGCTAGACCAAATTGAAAGCATTTGCAGAAGACAAATCAAATGTAATGCAAAAGGTGATTTTTGTCTATGAAAGGGTAGAAAACATTGTGGGAAAAGGAGAAAATGCTGGTTACCAGCATTTTCTCCTTTTCCTACAGTGTTTTCAAAAGCCTTCTTTCCCAGCATTGTAAAAACCAGGGATTGTTTGGGAAAGGGTTAAGCTGACCTGGGTTCAAACTATTTGCTATTGGTAAATCTCCTGCATATTAAAAGACCAGTGTACCTCATGATTTAGTCTATTATAATACAAACTGGATTTCATGGATCCATAATTATGTGATGACTTGCCTGGTATAATGCATTGCAGAGATGCATTTAACTTCCTATTGCCAGAGCGCAGCTCAATTTTGTGTGAGAAATCCTGGTCAAAACAGCCTTGAAGTTGCTACAATTAGGTTTCGTATGTTGACTGAAGAGTGAAAATACTTGTATTATTTACTACGTGGTCTAGAAATTAAAAAAGCTAAGAATTAATTTCCTTTCTGGTCTCTAGGGCTATTCATACAAGTTCAAGAAAAAGAAAAACTGCTAAAGCAAATTCAGCTGTATATCATATAAAAATGTGTAAAATAGGCTTCATACTTGCCACAAAACAGAAAATTGGGAAATTGATACCAGAAAGTTCCCCTATTCTGTCTTTTATACTCAGCTTGTTTTGACTGATACCTTTGTCTTTTAATTGAAGCTCTATAAATTGTTGCCATGCTAAATTATATGGAAAAAATATAACAATTATTTCAAGAGACCATAAAGATTTAACTTCAAGAACAATTTTTTTATTTGGAACTATAAATAGTGCTTGCTTAACACTCTAACAAACAGTCACATTTTAATAGCACTGAAGAATAAAGTTTTTGAAAATATTGTGAGAGAGAGAGAAAATGTTGCTAACTAGCATTTTCACCTTTTCCCACAATGTTTGCAATTCTTTCAAAGTATCTGTTATGATTTAACCCTTTACCACACAGTCCCAAGTTTTAAAAACCCCAGGGAGGAAGGCTTTTGAAAACATTGTGGGAAAAGGAGAAAATGCTTGATACATTTTCTCCTTTTCCCACAATGTTTTCTACTCTTCTCAAAACAAATTTCATTTTTTTAGTCACAATTTATTTTTTGTTTTCTGCAACTGCTTTAAATTGGGACTAGTCTAAAATTTTGTTGCTTGGTAAAGACTAAAGCCACATTTAATGTAATGCCTGCTTTAAATTTGGATGAGTCTAATATTTCATCACTCAGTTAAGAGTTATTGCAGATTGCCACTATATACAAATGGATGATATCAGAAGTTTGACTGTTTATATATTTTTCTTCCAAGAAAACAGATATATAGGAAAGACTCAGAAGGAGCTAGATATTATTCAAGACCCGCTGTATCAGAGAAATCAGTGTAGAGTTGATATGGATACTGCTCTTGGGCTTTTTAACATAGACAGGTAGTATACTGTTACATGGAATAGATGGTTGATGTCTTGAACCAAGAGAGTTTGTTGGGCGAGGCATAAGAATTTTATCAGGTGAGCTGAAGGCAGATTGGATAAAATTCCGGAGCCAAGCTCCATAAACTTTCCCAATCCAGGACACACCATTTATGTATTCTATTAAATCGTGTTTCTCAATTTTAATTCATATTCAATTAAAACGGAATATTTTGCTTTAAATATTGTATATAATGACATCTTTTTCACTGTAGAAAAATGAAGAACTATGTAAAGTCCCCTTAAACTGGTTATGCAGCTGCAATAATGATGTCATGAATGATATTGATTACATCATAAACACAGTGGTAAAACACAGAAAAAAAATGTTCTGTTGAGATGAAATTATTTTTTTGGTTTTTAGAAAATGAAAAGTGTGTGTTTGCATGTTGAAACTTCTTGCAGATAATTAACATTCAGCGGCAATTTTCGCTGACAATACTTTCACTTATTGAGATGGTTATGTGAAAAGTTCGAATTGGCAGGTGCACACTACTACAGTCACATGACCAACTGATGGATAACATAAAATTATGCTTCACTTTGTTATCAGGCCAAAATTATTGCAAATGTCAGACTGAACATTTATATGTGTCTATTCATTGTATATTAATTACTGTCACTTCAGTGAAAATCAAAACGAGGAAAAAATTATTATTCATCAACATTATTTAAATTCTATTTTACTGTGACTATATTCATGTCCCTAAGTTCAATTTATTTAACCTCACTTTTTATGTGTAGTTCTATAAAAACAAAATTTTTTTGTCTAGTTATTTATCATTTCAGTTAACCTTTTACCACACAACAAAATTTTAGACTTGTACAATTCCAAAGCATTTGCAGACGACAAATCAAATGCAGCTCAAGTTGTGGAAGTTGTTTCTGGTAGAGTAAAAAACATTGATTCTAAAGGTTTCTTCCTCAGGGTCGTTAAAAGTTGGCGTAGTGTGGTAAAGGGTCAAAAGATGTGAGAATCATAAATACTTGTTTTCTTTCAAGGTATTATTCAATCATAAAAATGAAAAATATCTCAATTTTCAGACCTGGTGCAACAAACAGGCCAGACAGAATCAAAGTGTGTTGTAGTCATCTTCAGCAACATTTAGAAAAACTAAACTCTGACAGGATTAATACATTAAATGATAACATTCATACAGCTGTAAAGAACTACATCGCCAACATTGGGTGGAGATTTCTGGATGAAAATGGACCCAAGTTAAAGACAGTCACTTTGAAAGAACCGCTGATGCATAAGTGAGTAGTTTCACGGAAATACTATTGTTCTTTTGTTTTCCTTTTCTTCTGTATTATTTCTAAGAAAAAATATAGTACCAGCATGTAATACATGTATAGACTATCTTCCTACTATAATTGGGCCATGCTCTGGCAAAAGGGAGCTTAGTGCATCTCTGGGATCCATTATACTAAGCATATCATCACATAATTATGGATCCATAAGATCCATTTTATCTAACTATCAACTGGAAAAGACGGTAGACTGATCCTTGGACATGCAGAAAAAATAGACACTTTTTGCAGATGCAGTAAGCCCCCTTTTTCACAGCAGGAACATTAAAACCTTTATGTAAACAATGTAGAACAATTCGCATGCCATGTCTGGATTAAAGAAGAATATCATAGCTGGAAATACTTTTAGTTAAGTTGGGGTCATTTAATTTTGATCTTAATTTCTGCACAATCCAGAGGAGAAACTAAACACCCCTATGTAAATTGTATATTAAGATGTTGAGATATTGTCAACATTTTCCTATCCATATAAAAACCATTGGACCTTGTAGCAGTTCTTCCAACATCGCATGCTTTTTTCATCGCATAATACAAAGTTTTCTGTCTGTTTTGGAAAATTGCTCTACCTTTTTGTGTCCTTTCTCTCCAAAATCCTCAAAGGCCATTCTTTTAATTAGCCAATTTTTGTTCCTCTTGTAATTCTTCTGGTCTATGGGCTCTTTCAATCGTAACGAAAATTTTTGTAGAAGGTGATGACACAAATTAATATGTATTAAACAAGTTTAACTAATGTGAAATGTTGATCCATAGATATCATAGACTTGTATACATTTTGTTTGTTTTTTGTTCGTTTTTTTTCTTTTGCACCTTCTTTTTTACATAGAATTATCCTCCTTTTTTCCAGTTACTTTATCTGCCCACAGAGGTTGAGGGGATCTTTGGCTGTTGAAGAAAATAACATGTATGGAAATACAGCCAAGTTCATTTTTGCTTCCAATGGTTGGGTAATGGGAGATGATCCATTGAGAAATTTTGCTGAGCCAGGTAAATCAAGAAGCAGATTTATCTTTCCCTCGTTGCTTACCATTTAACTCCCAAACCCTTTACCACATGACAAAATTTTAGACTGCTCCAGTATTTGCAGACAACAAATTAGATCCAGCTCATATGGTGGGATTTGTCTCTAATAGGGTGGAAAACATTGTGGGAAAAGGAGAAAATGCTGGTTACCAGCATTTCTCCTTTTTCCACTATGTTTTTAAAAAGTATTTTTTTAGGGTCGCTAATACTCAGGTATGTGTGGTAAAGGGCTAAAGGATGACAAAGATCTGGACATGTCTGAATTCGGAAGCATTTGCTGAAGACAAATAATACATGGCTCAAATTATTCTGAGTGGTCTTTGAAAGAAAAGAAAACATTGTGGAAAAAAAGAGAAAATGCTGGTTATATTTGATTATATGGTAAAGAGTAAAATCAGTGCCTCATGCAGTCTTTGGTAGGTTAGAAAACATTGTGGGAAAAGGAGAAAATGCAGGTATTCAATGTTTTCAAAAGGCTTCTTTCTCAGTGTCATAATAACTCCGGATTGTGTGATAAAGGGTTAAAGGCCCACTTGCAGCCAAAGTAAACACAATTTAGGAGTCAAAATGTAGGCAAATTTAATTCATACCATTTAAAAGTATGGATTTTATTGTGAGTCTTACAATGTTTTATGATATAGTCTGTCAAAGTTCCATTTGCTTGAAAAACTAAACTGTAAATCTAGAATTAGTTGCCATTTTCTCCTTTTCTCCCAACGTTTTGATAAACATTTTCCTCAGGATTGGTAAAACTCATGATTGCTTGTTATCGGGTTAAAGAAAACAAATTGACTCCCGTAAATTAATTCATAAGATTACCTTTTTTATTAGGATCCAGTGTGTACTTGCGCAGAGAGCTGATAAGTTGGGGAGACAGTGTGAAGCTTAGATATGGTAAAAAACCTGAGGACTGTCCATATTTGTGGCAGAGAATGAAGGATTACTCAGAACTTACTGCTAGAATATTTCATGGAGTTCGGCTTGATAACTGTCATTCAACTCCGATACATGTGGCAGAAGTATGTGCAAGTTTTTTTAATTGGTATAATTTCATAATATCAGTGATTTTTTTTTTTTATGTAGTTCGAGCTTTTTAAACCCAAATTCCTAAGTTTTGATGATTCTTTTTGAAAACACTGTTTTCATAATGATTTCTTTATTCCACTTAATCATTTCTTTTTAAATTTTGGAAATAAGGTGCTATAACTTCATGTTTTTTCAAGTTGAAACTATCCATTTGTTTTGTTTGACACTCTCAGAGTTAGTGATAGATATTTGTGAGCTTAATTCTTATTTGGAAGTGTTCGGCAGAAAAGAATAATACTTCTTTTGTATAGAAGGGTAATTTTGTTTTATTTAAGGAATGAAGAGAATTTTTTTTGTTTTCATGGAGGTATGAAAAAAAACACCTAATCACACTGTATGAAACCGCTTTGCGGTTTCATACAGTGTGATTAGGTTTTTTTTTTCATACCTCCATGAAAACAAAAAAAATTCTCTTCATTCCTTATAATTCAATATCACAGACAACAAATATGCACTTAAATTTTACTCTAACTGCTTTTTTTTGTAAATCCAACATTTTGTATTTATTTAATGTCCATTTCATTGATATTTCATAGCACGGTAAATCTGCTCGTTCTTGACGTAATAATGACGTAATTCATGATGTCATTATAGTATTGAACACTGGCAGATTTAGTAGATTTATTATTAGAAGTTCAATACGCTAGAAGTAAGTTGAAACTAAGTTTGTTAGGACCCAGCAAAGTGACAATGAGTTTAAGCTCTCTCTTTGAATTTACTGTTGCATATTTTTTTCAATGTTCAGAGAAAATAAATTTAGCTAGCAATTTGAAATTCGGACTGGATATAAAATCAGACAGAAAAACATTATGGAATCTCATATACATGTTTGTTTACATTAGTTTGACTGCAAAAGTAGTTCCGGCACTGCTGAATTTTTTTTTCATGGAGCTATGAAAAAAATTTTTCAGCCAATCAGAACTCGCCAATGCTCATGAAAAAAACTAATATTGAATTATATGTATTTTGTAGTATATGCTTGATGCTGGCAGGAAAATAAGACCAGACTTGTATGTAGTGGCTGAGTTGTTTACTAGCAGTGAACATCTTGATAATATTTTTATAAATAGGCTGGGAATCAACTCTTTAATAAGAGGTAAAAGTTTTTTTTTAAATCTACATATTTCACAACATGCTACAAATATATTGCTTTTTCATGCATGATGTTTTCAAAAATTGTCAGTTGCATGGATGTTTGAAGTGTTATTTTTGCAGTATAATGTAAAACATTTACATCATATTTCAGTGTCAAACTACTCGTGGCACAATATTGTTGAAGAAAAGCAACTGTATAAATAAACAATTGAGGACCATAATTATCACTATTGACAAAGTCCCCTGAATTTATGTAAAGAATTTTATGTGAAAATTAAGAAATTAAAGCAGCATAAAACTAGATTTTGAGCAAAAACACTTTTTCTGAAAGAAAGTCGTTAGTTTAGTTGTAGGGAAGTATCATTTGGTTGTTACTGTTTATTTTTAGTTTAAAAAAAAACACAATATTTGTTCATTATTTTGGAAAAAAGCTCACAAATGCAAAAAAATTACTTGACATCACTGGTATCCCAACCTGCATGCATCAAAAACAAAGTTTAGTAACTCTATTGACTAATTTTCAAGAAAAAAAGCTTTAAAAAATGCTATGATTTCTCACAGACTTTCAAAATGATACCTGATTGTATGGTCATCAGCATTTTATTCTTACCTGACAATGTTTTAAAAAGCTGTCTTCTTCAGGGTGATTAAAAAGAGGGATTGTTTGGTCTGGGGAAATAGAGAAGATAACTTTCTATTAGAAAAGGACTTGAAAACATGCTGTTTCTAATGTTGTTTCAGAGGCAATGAGTGCACGTGACAGCCATGCACTGGGTGGATCTATCCACAGATATGGAGGTCAGCCTGTAGGAGCTTTCATTCAGCCAAGGACACAACCTTTAGTCAAGACTATGGCGCATGCACTGTTTTTTGATCAAACACATGATAATGAATCACCTGTACAGGTATGTTTTCTATGTTGATCATCCCATTGCCATACATGCAGTATTGAATTATATTAATAAATATTATATTTGACATAAAAAGAAAACTAATGGACAATCAGTATCTCTTTACACCCCACACAATCAAGTTAATGATGTTAAACTGGAATTAGCTTGTCAGTCTGTCCGTAGATGCAATTTTGTGTATGCTTCCCTGCCTACAGTTTTCAACCAATATGGTTGAAATTTTTATGGAAGACTTCCTACCTGAGCATCTGCAATTTTCATAATGGCTGGTTGACTGTTACCAGAGTTATGGGTCTTTGAAAAGTTTTTTTGATCCAGTGACAACATAACATGGATGGTGTTGGGGTGTATTTATGGGGCAGTGACAGTTCCAGTTTGAATTATGATCATACATTTGATACATTTGAAAAAAGTAACTAACCCTGTCAACCTGCACAGTCTGCGCAGGCTGTCACAGGTCGAAATGTTTTGCTATTTGTAAATTTTCTGCATGTCCAAGGACCATTCTGGCTCACAATTCAGCTGGTTGTAAGACAAATGGATTTTATGGAACCATAATTGTGTGATGATTTGCTCAGTATAGTGCATAGTTGAGATGCATGAAAACCCCTTATGCCAAAGTAATGCTCATACACTTATCAAAACATATAGTGGTCAAATATATGACAAGAGAAAAATAAATGATTTCATTGAGCAAATAATAAGGCGTGTTAATGAAGTACTGTGGATTTTTCATTTACAGAAAAAGTCTGCCTATGATATGTTACCAACTGCAGCCCTGGTGTCAATGGCTTGTTGTGCAACAGGAAGTAATAGAGGCTATGATCAGATGATTCCCCACCATGTATGTCTATCCTTTTTCACAGTATTTTACTATGTATAGTTCATAAACATACATGTAACACACAGTTTTTCTTTTCACTTGTTTCCTTTTTATCTTCATATTCTATTGTCAAGCCAACCGAAATTTAAACATTAGCATTGATCTGTACCAGTTACTAATAGGAGAAATGACAGAATGGAAGGGAAATATGTTGATCATATTGTTGAAAAAGCACCATGCACTTTTTATACATAATTGATCTTTTTGCAACACTAATTCTCAAGAGCCATGTATTATTTTGACTTCGAATTAACCCTTATCCTGCTAAATAACTAAAATGAAATTTTCACTTTGATGGTATAAACCCAAATATTTGCTATTTCAAAGTTGTGTTTTGGGGAATAATATCTCCTTACCGGACAGTATAGATCCAAGATCAGGCTGCATGTTCTGTGATCTACTCTGTCTGCAAAAGGTCAGTGAGTTTAGCAGCCTAAGGGTTAAGCAGTAAGAGAGGACTGTATCATATTTAATAGCTTTCCTTTGCCCTCAAAAATAATGTTAGTCTAGCAGAAATTGCAACATAGTACAGCTAAATTGAAAACCAAATGTGTCTAGACCAAGTTATTTGAGCTTGACAACAGAACAAACTCATCGCCACCCATAGAAAAGCCCGCCCAGGTAGCTCAGTGGTCATACTTGTGACCTGGAGGTTGTGAGTTCGATACCCAGATAAGGCAAACCTCTGACCAGTGATTTTTAGTCTGTTACCTCTGATGCATGTTAGAAAGTAGTCAGTGACTTGGAAAGAAAGTTGTGTCAGTACTGGTGTGAGAAAGCCAGGAAATACATGCATAGGTGCACTGACTGCAGTGATATGACCTAAGTTGTTAAAACAGTGTTAAACTCCAATTCATTCAATCAATCAATCAAAATCCATAGAAAATTTACAGCAAATGACTTATAAAACATGATTGTAGAATATGTGCAACCAGCATGAAATAAAGTTTGACATAAGTGAAAACTTTCCTGCCAGAGGTTAAATTTCTTCTACTTTATCTTTTTTCAAAAGTAGTTTCCTGCATTTTGAAAAAGAAATGTCTGTGGGAGGTCTTAGTTCTTTACTACATGCTAAGATCGTATACTGATCCAAATTTATAGCATAAGCAGACGGTAAATTAAATGTGGCTCAAATTATAACCTTTGAACTTGAAAGGGTAGAAAAAATTGTGGAATATGGTGAAAATGCAACTTACAAGTATTTTCTGGTTTTCTTAGAATGTTTTCAAAAGTCTTTCCCTCAAGGTTGTTAAAATTTAAGATTGTTTGCTAAAGGACTGAAACTATACTATTTCAGTATAAATGAGCCATGCTCTGTGAAAAGGGGGCGTAATGCATTTGCGAAAAGCACCAACCCATGTCAGCCTGTGTAGTCCTCGCAGGTTGACATGGGCCAAAACTTTTCGCTATGGTCCAATTTTCTGCATGTCCAAGGACATTCTACGTCTATATTCAGTACGTTGTTTGACTAAGTGGGTTTTATGGATTTATGATTATTAAATGACTTGCTTGGTACAATGCACCACAGAGATGCATTAAGCCCCCTTTTGCCAGAGCATTGCTCATATATTTTGGTACAGATACATGTAGTAACAGAAGACAGAAAGTATACATCCTGGGCAGATTGGGAGAGTCCAGATCGACCTCACATCAATCAAACATTTGGTATAACAAGAGCTAAAACACTGCTGAACAACCTCCATTTCATGATGGGGAGAGGATCAGGCAGTAGTGATAAGAAGCAAAGACACTCTTATTCTCAGGTATGCATCATTTTTTGTTTATTTTTAAATAAAAATGAATTGTTGGCTGATGACCAGAGGTCCCAATGGAAGGGGCTATCAAATACTCTAAACACAATTTGTGGTCAGTACCTACAACATAAACTTTAAGTGAAGGTTTAGAGATATTCCTAAGCTCCAATTATGTCTTACTTTGAGTATAACAACCAGTTATATAAATCACTTTTGCCAGCTTACTGCTTTCTAGGAGGAATAGTATAGATGACCTCATTGAAAAAAGATAGGGCATATTTTTAGATATAATGTGAAACAAAGTGTCACAAAGAAGAGAGTGAAGGTTTTTGTAGCCTCATGCAGTCAATCAAACAGCATAGCTAAATGTTCATCCATGTTTTTCTGACTTGAAGACTCAAACTTGGAATTCCTTTTATACAAACTCTGTCTAGCGCTGAGTTGTTTGTATTCAACCGTATTGTAATAATATTTGATTATGGTTTTTGTTACTGGATCTTTCAGCCCATGTTCCCTTCACTCACAAACTTTTTATTCATTTTTCGATGTTAGATTTATATAGACCAGGTGGATGGTAACTGTGTGTCAGTGACCAGACATAATCCTGTTACACATGAATCCATTGTGCTGGTTGCCCGGACTTGTTTCTATAAACCAACAAATCCAGAAGAAACAGGATACATTAAGCCAATTACTTTACAAGGTATGGTTATGCAGTTATCCATACTCTTTATACTAGCTTCTGTTGAAGGATCTAATAGACTAAAAAATATCTGAAAAGGAGGCTGCAGTTATTTAAAAGTAATGTCAGTTTAATCATCATTTTATTTGACTTGGCCTTTTACCCTGTGTTTCCTTTGCCAAGGACAAACCCTTTCTAGTATGGATGCAACTTTCTTTATAGTGTTTTAACCCATTACCACACAATCCCTACTTTTGACGCCCCTGAGAAAGAAGCCTTTGGAAAACATTGTGGGAAAAGGAGAAAATGCTGGTAACCAGCATTTTCTCCTTTTCCCACAGTGTTTTCTACTCTTCCCAAACCAAATTTTAATTTTTCAGTCACCTTTATTTTGTTGTCTGCAAATGCTTTCAATTTGGACCAGTCTAAAATTTTCTCATGTGGTAAAGAGTTAAAAGGACATTGTAAAAAACAACATTGTTGCAAGCAATTACTCCTTTTCAAACATGGATTTTCGTACCTTTCGTAAAAGACAGCTTTCCTTACAATTGTTTGAGCCATGCTCTGTGAAAAGGAGGTTTAATGCATCTGTTAAAAAGTATCGACCCAGGTCACCTTGTGCAGGCCGACCTGGGTCAAAACTTTCTGGTATTAGAAAATTTTTTGTATGTGAATGGACCTGTCTACCTCATTATTCAGTCGGTCGTTTAACAAAATGGATTTTTATTGTAAGCATCTTCTCCAACTCTTTGCACTGTATACCTAAGCTGTCAGGGATTGTTTGTTAACAAGATAACTATTTTGAATATTGCTGTACTTTCAGGAGTAATAGAGACAATTCTGTTTGAAATTCAAACATGCCAGACAGATCTGTTTAAATATGTGAAAGACACGGAATTCATCAATGGATTACCAAACTACTATCTAAAGTTACAAGAAAACATTCCTCCAGCCCTGAGTAAAATGGTGAATGTTGAAGTTGGTGAGAATGGGATGACATCAACAGTACATTTCAGTACATTTACTCCTGGAAGTGTTGTGGCGTTTAAGTATGACATACATTATGTAACTCTTATTGTGCTTAATAAATGAAATGGACATTCTCAGTCAGTATGAAACATGCATATGTTGCAGTTTCAAACCTGTTTTTGTCAAAATATCTGACCCAAAGCAGACAGCATAGATCAAAGATCAGACTGCACATTCTGTGCCATCTGCTATTTGTTAATTTTCTGCATATCTAAGGACCAGTCTACCTTATGATTCAGTCCGTTGTTAAACAAAGTGGATTTTATGCATCCATAATTATGTAATGACTTGTGTGGTATACCGCATCACGGAGATGCTTTTAGCCCCCTTTAGCCAGAGCGCAGCCCAAATAAAATTTGGTGTGGATAAAAATCAGACAGCATGTAGTAGGAAAATGAATCTCAGGTCATGTTCAGCACTCCCAGTATAAATGCTTTATCAAACAATTCCATGTTTCATCTGCCGAGCCCTGGTAGCTCAGTCAGCGTGCAGGACTTGAGAACAGGGGGTCATGGGTTCGATCCCTGGCTCGGCCAATTTCTTTCTGAGGATTGATGATAGTCATTGCGACAGGATTCATTCCTCTCCCACCGCTGACCATTGTTATGACAATGATTATGTGGGAAAGCAGCCAGTGGCTTGAAAAGAAAATTGTGCGGAGTACTGGTAAAAGAGACTCCAGGAAAGCATGGATAGGTGCACTGGCGGCCGCGATATAACTGAAATAATGTTGAAAACGGCGTTAAACACCAAACAAGCAATCGACCATGTTTTATCTTAGGGAATAAAACCTGTGAAAACATGACAGTAAGAAGAGGAAATGCTAGTAACCTGCACTTTCTCCTTTTTCCAATGAAGTTATTTCCTTTCAAAGTGAAGTATCTTTATCTGAACCACATTTAGTTTGTGGCCTGCAAATGCTTTCAGTATGGAATGAATACTGAAATTATATGCTGTTTTGGCAAGAAAATACCTCTACATGGCAGACAGTGTTGATCAAAGAACACATGACACATTTTGTATTGTCTGATTTGATCTACATTCCCCTCAAGAACACATAACATTTTGAAAGGTTTTCTAGGGATTAATAAATTGTTTCATATTTTACAACAGATGTGTTATTCCTAAACCTGCACAGGCAGCAATTTTAGAAATACGTCGCGGTCTTGGGCAGTTTGGCTATCTTATGAGATCGTACAGTGGTAGAACTATGTTTGATGAAACCCATGATACTTCAAACTTTCGGGCAATAGTTGGCAATCTGTCACTGGCTGACCTAAATATAGCATTGTTCAGATGTACAGGAGAGGAAAGTCAAGATTTTGGTGTCTATAGTTTACCACAATATGGAGAAATGAAGTACTCTGGCTTAAGAGGTTGGTAAATGAACAAAAATATATCTGTAGTTTTTGCTTGCTTTGAATAGAAGCATGACAGATGATATTGTGGAATCCATTGTACTATTGAATCTAAAGTCAAAGACTTCTTTTAGTCATTTGTGTAGTCAAAGAACATGAAAGACAATAGTATTTAACCAAACTATCCTATGCTGTAATGACCCTAAAGAAAAAGGTGTTGAATACATTTTGCAAAAGGAAGAACTTGCTGGTAACCAGCTTTTTTTCCTTTCTTGGTATGTTTTCTTCCCTTTCTAAAACAAAGTCCATCATTTTAGCCACATTTAGCCTCTTGTCTGCAAATGTTTTCAATTCAGTCAAGTCTAGCATGCTCACGTTTGTTAAAAGTCATTCGTCATCCAGGCTAACTCAAAGAACAATGTTTGTAATATATTTATTCAAATAACAAATTTAATTATAAATTTTTAGCTAGACAGATATCAAGTCATGAATTTATTTTCCTACATTCTGAAGGTAGCTGGGGTCCTAAAAAACCTTTTCGTCAATTAAAGATTAAAGGAAAAAAAAATTAAAAATCCTTCTAACCCTAAACATAGATTTAATTGTGTATGTGAACATGAAGATCAAGATCAGACTGCACAGAAAATGGGTAGTCTGATCTTGGAACTTCACTTTCTGCTTCTTTGCCAGATACTGTGGAAAAAAAACAAAACAGCCTTGAAATATCTGCATGTTAAGCACTGAATGAGAATGTTTATTTCATTTCTTTAACACTGCATGGGTTAATAAAAAGCACTTCATGTTTTGTAGGTGTAACAACAGTATTAGGTTCAATTCGAGCCAACAACGACCTTGGACATCCACTATGTGGCAATCTGAGGGATGGTGACTGGCTGCCAGGTCATATAGCAAAGAGATTGTTAGTACATCCTGGTACTGAGCATGTATGTACATACAACCTTAGTCAATGACAGTGTCTTTTTAAGTCTTTACCACACAGCAAAAGTTTTAGACTTGTTCAAATAAAAATCATTTCAAAATTAAAATTAAATGTGGCTCAAATGATGAAAAATTGTCTTCAAAATCATAGAAATATGTAAATGAGAAATGGGTAAAGGAGAAAACGACAGTTACCAGTATTTTCTCCTTTTCCCTCAATATTTTCTAATGCTTTCTTCATAAGGGGCATTAAAATATTGAATTATTTGGTAAAGGGTTTATAGTCTGGTACTGAGTACAGGTAAACTTTTATGACCACAAAAATGGAAAACAATGCAAGAGATAGATGTCGGGGCCAAAAACAAATGAGCCATGCTCTGGCAAAAGGGGGCATATTGCATCTTCATGATGCATGATGCCAAGCAAGTCATTACATGATCATGGATCCATAAAGTCCATTTTGTCTAAAAACTGAATCATTAGGTAAACTGGTCCTTAGACATGCAGAAAATTGACCAATAACAAAAAGTTTCAGCCCAGGTCAGCCTGCATGGAGTGTGGACGGTTGATACTTTTTGCAGATGCATTTAGCCCACTTTTGCCAGAGCATGGCTCAAATATGAACTGAACAACCCTCTTGGTAGAAAAAGAGCAGTAACAACTGCTTTTTTCCCCACAGTGTTTCACATATCAGTTTAAAAAGACTTCTTATAACCACTTCTCCATTTCTTAAAATGCTTTTTCCAAACCTTTCAACTTCAGGGTGTGAAAATAACTCATTTAAGCAGTTATTGGTTAATACTTGAGCATATGGCAAAATTTAAAAAAATACTTGTCTATTTGAAAGCATTTGCAAACAATTAATTCAAATAGGGTTTGAATGATGAGATCTGTCTCAAAAATAGTATAAAATAGTGCAGGAAAAAGTGCTATCAACAATTCCTTCTTTTCTCTCTGACAGTGTTTTTAGTAGCCTTCTTCTCATATTTCATAAAAGTATATGATCATTTGGTGAAGGGTTAATTATGCATATGAAGTGAAGAATTTAATGTTTTTATTTCAGCTTGGTGGGTGGTTTAAGAATATTTTCAAGCACCTAGCACAGATACCTAGATTTCTGATACCTTCATACTTTGATGCTATTATCACAGGTGCCTATGTCATCCTAAGACAACATACCTTCTCTCTCATGTCAGAGTAAGTTATCTTTTTCTCATTGTGTTAGCAATTTTCCTGATATCTGCAGATTGAAAGCATTTGTAGAGGACAAAATAAATGTCACGCAAAAACTGAAATATATTTTTGGAAGGGTAGAAAACATGGTGGGAAAAGAAGATCAGAATTTTCTCCTTTTCTTACAATGTTTTCAAAAGCTTTCTGCCTCAGGGTTGCTAAATCTTGGGATCATGTGGTAAAGGGTTAAACATGAAGTGAGGTAGTGGTTAATGTATCTGACTCGTGAGCTGGTGGTTGAGGGTTGGATACTCAGTTGAGGCAAACTTTCTTTGCGGCAGTTTTTTGCCTCTCATCTCTGATGCATGTGAGAAAAGTAAATGACTTAGAAAGAAAGTTGTGTCAGTACTTGTGTGAGAAAGCCAGGAAACACATGTATAGGTGCACTGACTGCCTGCCATGATATGACCTTAACTGTTAAAACAGTATTAAACTCCATTACAAACAAGCAATAAACATGAAGTAATACTTGATATGATAGTGTGAACTTGCACTAAGGTATTTTTTCTTCACTGCAGCTTCATTCAAGATGGCTCTACATTTGTGCAAGCATTGGCCATGGGATCAGTCATGTTCTGTGGCTTTGTTAAGGATGCTAAACTTCCTGCTTTGTCACCTAACTTAGATCCTCCAAAACCACCAACAAGAACTGAACAAACAGAGAAAGGCCCCGTTGAAAGAGAGTCTTGCTTAAATCTTGCTGCAGGTAAGGAGTTCGACTGATTTATTTCATGTTTTATGACACTTTGATTTTATGTGATTTCTATAAATCATTCATCTAATTCTTTCATTAGTTATTTTCTTAACCCTTTACCACACAGTCAAGACTTTCAACCACCCTGAGAAAGAAAGCTTGGGAAAACAATGTGAAAAAGAGGAAAGAATGCTGGCAGCCAGCTCTTTCTCCTTCTCGCACAATGTTTTCAAAACAAATTTTGATTTTTGAGTCATATTTAGTTTGTACATTTGTAAATTCTTTCAATTTGGACAAGTCTTGAGATTTTTTGTTTAGTAAAGACTTGACAGTGTAAGTGCTAAAGATATATACTGGACCTTTTTCATCAGCTGAAGTTACAGCCCACGGAAACAGAGAAAATTTTTTATCTCTTTACCACACAATCCCGACTTTTAATGACCCTGAGAAAGAAAGCTTTTGAAAACATTGTAGGAAAAGGAGAAAATGCTGGTAACCAGCATTTTCTCCTTTTCCCACAATGTTTTCTACCCTTCCCAAATTAAATTTCGATTTTTGAGTCACATTTATTTTGTCGTCTGCAAATGCTTTCAATTTGGACTAGTCCAAAATTTTGTCGTTTGGTAAAGAGTTATCTTATCAAAGAACAGACTGCAGGATCTGTGTTGTCTGAAAAAGCCCTTGTTTTTCACAAATGGCTCTTTAAAGATTGAGAAAATTTTCTGACTCTTTTTCTCCCATTCCCAAATTGCTTTCAAAACCTGTCTAAGAGAAGTGGAAAAATTTTAATGTATTTATGGGAAAGCAGGAAAACATCATTTCCTTTTTATTTGCCCTTTCATTTCTAGTAGTAAACTGTATTGAGCCCTGTCTGATATTGTAAGTCCCTGTGCTGAGGTAAAAAGTCAAATGTTGAAGGGTTATGGATCAAATACTAGTAGATATTGGTTGTGCTCTTTGATAAAGGGGTTTAATGTGTCTGCAAAAAGTATCAACCCAGGTCAGTCTGCGCAGTCTGACCTGGGTCGATACTTTTGGTAATTGGTCATCTTTCTGCTTGTCTGAAGACCATTCTACTCCAGGATTCAGTCTGTTGTAAGAAAAAATGGATTTTACTGATCCATTATTACATGAGGACTAGCCTGGTATGATGCATCATGGAGATGCGTTAAAACCCACTTTTGCCAGAGCATGGCTCATATGGAATGTGCTGGTTAGGTTTAAGTCATTTTGGTTTGTTTTGTTATATTTGTAGGATTTCCCCATTTTGCTAGTTCCTACATGCGCTGTTGGGGACGGGACACATTTATAGCTATGAGGGGTATCTTATTGTTGACAGGGAGATATCAGGAAGCGAGGTAGCATCTCTTTCACCCTTTGACAAATTGCATCTTAATTAGAATTATACCATCTAAAAGTATGGAAATTATTGTGAAGATGACTATCTGTTATTGTATGGTCGGTCCAAGTGTTAGACGCTGACAGGAAAATTTATTTTAAAACCCCGTAAAATGTAAACAAAAGATAAGATGACCTGGCAACTTTTGACCTAGTTTTAAAGGTCATTTTCCTCCCCATGACTAACATTTGGACTGACGATACAATAAGAGATTGTCATCTTCAAAATAATTTCCATACTTTTAAATGGTATGAATTAAATTCAATTCCATTTTACCACCCTTATTGTTTACTTTTGGCTGACACTGGGCCTTGTATGGGTTAACTCTTTACCAAAGGACAAATTTCAGACTTGCTTAAATTCAAAGCATTTGCAAACAACAAAACAAACATGACTCAAAAATGTAAATTTGACTTTGGAACTGTAGAAAACATTGTTAGAAGAAATTACTGATTACCAGCATTGTCTCCTTTTTGAACAATGTTTTCAAAAAACTTATGTCTCACAGTCATTAAAACTTGGGATTGTGTGGTAAAGGGTTTATGTTGAAGATAGTCCAAGAACAAATCACATTAAGAGCTGAGTTTGGCCATCAGTATGATCTGTAGTTGAGCGATTATCTCCTTGACCCACAGTGTTTTCCATAATATTCACAGACAATCTTTTTTTTCTCTTTGAAATGTTTGTATACTTTGCAGTAAGGCAAAATAAGGTAAAGAAACTGTCTGTACAGCTATGGCTTAATTATTCTTCCATAAAAGATTATTCTGAAAATTCACAGGTACATAATACTGGCTTTTGGGGGATGTATGAGACACGGTCTGATCCCTAATTTACTGTCTGAAGGCACTGGTGCCCGATTTAACTGTCGAGATGCTGTCTGGTGGTGGTTACAGGCTATACAAGATTACTGCAAACTGGTACCAGAAGGTGAAAACATTCTGCAGGATAAAGTATCTAGACTATATCCTACACCAGAATCTGATCCGCAGCCACCAGGAACTTATGTAAGTCTTACAAATACCTTTGTAAAAGCTGTGCTTTTATAAAGTGGATATGGACATAGTAAAGATCCTGACAATATAAACAGATAGCCTGTTTGGCTTTTTTTGTGGCTGTAAATACTCTTCAATTTGAAATGAACCCTTTACCAATTGATGAAATTTTTTACTTGTCCAAGTCAAAAGCATTTGAAGACAGCAAGTTAAATGTGGCTCAAATATTGGAAAGGATTTTTAAAAGTGTAGAAAACACTGCAGGAATAGGAGAAAGTGCTGGTTACCAGAATGTTATCCTTTTCCGACAATGTTTTCAAAAGAGTTCCTCCTCAGGGTCATTAAAACTTGGGATGTGTTAAGAGTCACATCGACAATCAATTTGCAGCAGTGGACAGTGTATATCAAAGAGCAAACTGTATATTCTGTGCAGTCTGATCTTAATCTACATCATTTGCTGTTAATGTTGCCCCTGGCAGTTAAGGAGATAGGCAAAAATTATTTAACCCTGAACCACACAATCCAGAGTTTTAACGACCCTGCCGAAGAAGTCTTTTGAAAACATTCTGGTAAAGGAGAAAATGCTGGTAAACAGCATTTTCTCCATTTCCCACAATGTTTTCTACCCTATCAGGGAAAGAAACCTTGATTTAACCCACATTTAAAAATATTTCTTCAAATGCTTTCATTTTGAATGAATCCTAAAATTTTGGCATGCAGTAATGAGTTAAAAAGTAAAATGAACTAGGGCAACAAATTTAATAGCTTGAACCCTGTTGCTTCCTATTTTAGATTGTCAAAAGTAATGTAAAGAAATAAAATGGAAATTTAAAGGTAAATGTTTTTTCATCTGCATTCACTAGTACATTTTACATGTTTGCCCTGAAGTCCAAGTTTGGCTTTAATTTTTAGCTTGGCTGTTTTTTGAGAAAACATGGAGTTATTGTCATAGCCCTGGCGTTGTCTAGGTCGTCGTCTGCATCATCATGCGAAAACTTAATCATATTTTTATACCCCCGCAAAACGAATGTTTTCGGGGGTATACTGGAATCAGCCTGTCTGTCCCCTTGAACTTAGAAAATTTTTTGTTAAATTGCCTGTTTCTGTCAAAGTGCTAGCGGGGGTATTAAGTCACATTCAGTGACAACTCTAGTTTTTATTGCTGAAAATGTTTACTCCAAGCTTGGACTAGTTGTCAAAAGTGGAACACATACAACATGGGCAAGTAACCATCAAAATATCTCTGACACAGTTATGCCCCTTTTTTGACTTGGAATTTTCACTAAAAGCAACTGTAGCCAAGTGTTGGCACTTGTATATATGGTGCTCTTGTTTACCCTTTGATAGGATCAGCCACTGTGTGATGTGATGCAGGAAGGCATACAGCAGCATGCAGCTGGCTTAAAATATAGAGAAAGAAATGCTGGGCATCAGATTGATGCTCACATGCAGGATCAAGGTACCCTATCCAATTTTAAACCATTATTATACAAATGAGTCATGCTCTGTGAAAAGGGCATTTAATGCATCTCAGTAATGCATGGTACTAAGCAAGTTATCACATAATTATTGACCTGAGAGATCCATTTTGTCTAACAATCGGTTGAATCATGAGGTAGAGTGTTCTTCAACATGCAGAAAATTGACCAATGGCAAAAAGTTTGACCCAGGTCAGATGCCTATTGCACGGATTTCTCAGGCTGATCTGGGTTGACACTTTGCACATGCATTAACCCTTTACCAAACAATCCCTGGTTTTTACGACCCTGAGATAGAAGCCTTTTGAAAACATTGTGGGAAAAGGAGAAAATGCTGGTAACCAGCATTTTCTCCTTTTCCCACAATGTTTTCTACCCTGCTGGAAACTAATTTCAATTTTTTATTTACGTTCATTTTGTCGTCTGCAAATGCTTTCAATTTGGACCAGTCTAAAATTTTGTCATTTGGTAAAGAGTTGAACTCCTATTTTTCAGAGCATATTACCTTTTACTCCCAAGCGATAGATTCCTTTGGAAAACATGGAAAAAAGAAAAATCACTTTCAACCAGCAATGGATACTTCTCCCTCCTTTTTTTTTTTTTGCTTATTATTCAACAAATTGACAATTTTCAGACCTAATAATTCCTCTTTTTGCTCAATGTTTAATCATATTTCTGTAAATTGACTATTTCCTTTCTTTCAAGTATTCTTCCATGATTGTGTCACCTTTAAGTTGACAGACATTTAGTTAGTTTAAACGTATTTTTTTTACATCGATTGAGAAACAAGTTCTTACAACTTATACTAATCTCTCTTGATTCTGCTTCCTGAGAACTACACCAGTACTCGCGCCGAATGTGTTGACACCCGCTCACGGGTATCGAACTCGCGACCTTATGATTACAAGGCCGACGCTCTACCTCACAACCATGGACACCACACCACAATAGGTATTTGTAGGTCGATCACATTAGACACAATGTGTATTTGAACTTTTGTTTTTAAATCTGCTGTTTTTCTCCTGACCTCTTTTCAGGTTTCAACAATGAGATAGGTATAGACTGGGAAACAGGGTTTGTGTTTGGAGGAAATGAGTTTAACTGTGGCACATGGATGGATAAAATGGGATCTTCAGAGAGAGCTGGTAATAGAGGGAAACCTGCTACTCCAAGGTCTGTTGCCTTATACCTCATTGATGCGTTTTTTCGATGAAGCAATTGTTAAAACACTGACCCTAAACAATCTAGAGTTTAACTCTTTACCACAAGACAAAATCTTAGACTTGTCCAGATTGAAAGCATTTGCAGACGACAAATAAAGTGTGACTCAAATGATGGAATTTGTTTTTGACAGGGTAGAAAACATTGTGGAAAAAGGAGAAAAGGCTGGTTACCAGCATCTTCTCCTTTTCCGACAATGTTTTCAAAAATGTTTGTCTTCATGGTCAATAAAAGTGGGAATTGTGTGGTAAATGGTTAAACAAACATGAGTGAAAAAGCTTTTGAAAACACTGTGGGAAAAGAAGAGAATGGTGGTTATAGAAAAGTTTGGTTTCCAGCATTTTCTCCTTTTCCCACAATGTTTTCTTCCTTTAAAGACAATTCTCATCATTTATGCTATGTTTATCTTGCTGTCTGCAAATGCTTTCAATAGAGATGAATCTAACATTTTCTCCTATGAAAAAGAGTTAGACAACAAGAGAAATAGTTTTGAGTTTTGTTTTCTATTTCCTTAACCATTGCATGTTGCTCTGTATACATCTTTGTAAGAATAGGGATTATTTACATGAATTAAGGTTTAACCTTTTACCACATAATCCCGGGCTTTAACCATAGGGGTCCGTAGTTTGACTCCTGTCACCCGTAGACTAAAAATTGTAAACAAGGGATTTAACTTTGTACAGACCGTTACTCGCCCCCCGATTACAAAAAACAATGTGTCTTTTCTATGCTAACAGTTATTCTCCTTATTCTTTCGACAACTGAGAGCTAAAACATTTTTCTACCAGAAAAACACAACTGTTTGTCAGTGGTTAATGTAGTTTGGCTGCTACAGTCCTTCGAACTTGTAAACTTGCTCAAAAATCTTCGCCATTGACAAGGATTCGTACATTCGACACTAACAGTCGCGCATATCAACCAATGAAATTTCTCGTTCCAAACAGTGTCACGTGACAAACGATGTCAGCAGCTGCACGAATTTTCATTGGTTGAATGCGCGACTGTCGCTACATATCAACCAATCAAATTTCCCGTTCTAAACAGTGTCACATGACATAAGATGGCGGCAGCTGTATGAAATTTGCTTCGGGATCACAATTTGAACGAATTCTGAGGCGTTTCGTCGTTATGGAAGACAAAGACTATAGGTCAGTAATTTTTTAAAACATATTTAAAGGGTGTGTACCCCTAATGCTGTGTTTCGTTGGATCTAAAGTGCATTTTATATCTTGAAAGTCAGATGTACGAACCCTTGTCAATGGCGAAGACTTTTGAGCGAGTTTACAAGTTCGAGCGACCGTAGCAGCAGACTGCATTAGCCACTGACAAACAGTTGTGTTTTTCTGGTAGAAAAATGTTTTGGCTCTCAGTTGTCGAAAGAATAAGGAGAATAACTGTTAGCGTAGAAAAGATACGTTGTTTTTTGTAATCGGGGGGCAAGTAACGGTCTGTACAAAGTTAAATCCCTTATTTACAATACATAGTCTACGGCTGACAGGAGTCAAACTACGGACCCCCATGGTTTTAACGACCCTACAGAAGAAACCTTTTGAAAACATTGTGGGAAAAGGAGAAAATGCTGGTAACCAGCATTTTCTCTTTTTCCCACATGTTCCCACATGTTTCCTTCACTATCACAGCGAAATTCCATCAATGGAGCCACATTGAAATTGTTGTCTGCAAATGCTTTCAATTTGGACAAATCCAAAAATTTTTCATTTGGTAAAGAGTTAATATATGAAAACAGGTGAAAACATAGCAGAAAAAGTGGAAAATGCTTGTGATAAGCAATTTCTCCTTTTACAAGGATGTTTTCAAAGTGGTCTACTGTATAGATGAATGTGTTGGAAATGAGCAAGTTGTTTGCAGAATGTAGTGTGTTACACAAAGGGACAGATCTTCATTTCATTTTCTCTGAATTTTCTTAACCTTTTCTTTAAAAACACAGAATTTTGATGATTGTAAGGAAGAAGACTCTTAAGAGCATTATGGGAAAAGGAGAAAATGCTGGTCACAAGCTTTCACTTCCTTTTCTCATTAGTTATATACCCTTCCAAAGACAAATTCCGTTGTTTGAGATATATTTGTTTTGTTGTTTACAAAACTATTCCATTTAGAAAGTCCAGAATTGTTGTTGTAAAGAGTCAACCATTAAGGAAGTAAGATAAGGGTAATAGAGAGAAACAGGCTGTATAAGAGACAGAGCCGATGCGTTGTAAATGCTGTATTGATCAGAGTTGACTTTAGAAGTGTCAGTGAGTTATGCCCCCTGTTTTTCTGTTTCAGGGATGGATCTGCAGTTGAACTTGTTGGACTGTCAGCATCAGCTGCACGGTGGTTACACGAAATGCACAGTAGAGGTATCTACCCATACAGTGGGGTCAAAGCTAAAATAAATGGTAAGAAGAGTTAGAATTTGTTAATATTCACTTTGAGACTTTACCCTTTAACAATCAATCCTATCAGCATCAGCAGCTCTGTGGTTACACAGTATGCCCAGTAGGAGTACATGTGTCTACACATACAGTGGGGTCAAAGCTACTTTTAATGGTAGAAAAGTGATAGTTTGTGTTGATTTGTTTATTTTGTTACACTTTAGCTTGAGCTATCAACAGCAAAAATTTTTACTGATAGCACAAGGGACAAATATTTCATGGGAACGCAAATGCTATTTTTCAACCATACTGAAAAACAGCGTGGAAATAGAGAAATTTCTCATTTAAACAATCACTCACTCCTTTACCAGTATCATATTGCTGAACTTGCAAAAAGCCAAAGTTCTTTCCTAGATTTGATTATTATTGGTATGGAAATCCTTTGTTTGATTGAACTTAGCACTGAATTTGAGTTTAGTGCATTGTTCTGGAAAAGAAACATTATGATACATGGAGGGTTTGACTGACTGCTGTTACATAAGTGAAATACAGATGAAAAACTGAATACCAATTGAACGCTAGATAATTAAGTATTGCAAGCAGTTGTGGAATAGTATAGAATTGTATTTCGTTGTTAATTATGAAGTAACAGGTTAATGCATCATTATGTTGGAGTGCTATATAAATTAAGCCTTTTCTGAACAACAAATTTAAAACTTTTAAAATTCAAAATATCTTCAGACTGAAAATTCAAAATTGGTACAAATGAGCTAAATTTCTCTGAAATTGTAGGAAACACTGCAGACAAAGGAGAAAATGCTGGTTACCAGTATCTTCTCCTTTAGCACAACGTTTTCAACAGCTTTCTCCCTCAGGGTCATGAAAGTGGGACTGTTTGGTTTGGTATCTTTTGCGGAAGGTGTAGATCAAGATCAGACTGCACAAAATGTGTAGTCTGATCTTTGATCTACACTGTCCGCTATCTGATTCTTAACTTCTACAAAAAAACAGGTCAATTGGAACGGAAAAAAATACTTAAAGACCTCGAGAAAAATTGGCTCCATTTAGTTGGCAGGGAAAGAGTTAAATAGAAAGATATTTACATACTTCAATAAAAGGCCCATTTCTTCCAATTATAGGACTGTGTTGGCTGCAGTAATTGTATGTCACGAAATATTGGTCCAAGATCAAACTACATAAATGTGTTCTGTGTCATGTTATCTCAATTACACTGTCTACCTAAAGCACTTAACTGTTGTTATTGATGTTTTATGGTTTGAATTCTCTCACAACAGGTGTATTATATCTTGTAGGTAAAGAAGTAGAGGTGTCATTCAAAGAATGGCACGGTAAGATATGTGCCAATTTTGAGAAGAACTACTGGATTAACACAGTCCCACATCCGTCCGAGACAAACCCAGAACTTATTTTCAGAAGGGGTATTTACAAAGACACTCTCAATGCCACCCAATTTTGGACTAACACACAGTTAAGATGTAACTTTCCAATCTCTATGGTTGTGGTAAGTGATTTCGGTACAAATTTTTGGTCTTTTGTTTACACGAAAAATACCCTAATAGTGAAATATAGTTTGAATGAATTACAGTTTTATTTTGTGAGAAAAGAAGCAGTTTAACTGGGTTCTCACTGATATAGTCATTTGGGTGTATTAGGATGGCTAGTCATGTTAATGTAATCAGGCAGATTACAAAATAACTTCTTTTACCAATATTTTAATTGGTCTTATGACTGCATTTTAGCTAGGCTGTTTTCGAAGAAAATATCAAGTTACTGCCATAGCCCTTTTGTCGTCAGCATCATCATCGTCATGCAAAAACTATGACATTTTGGAATATGTCTGTTATTAAACATATTTATTTCAACTTGGACAAGTTGGTCATTATCAAAAAGGGAACTCGTAAAACAAGAGCAGGTAACCATCAAAGTATTTTGTACTTTGAATTTTCACTGAAAATCAGGCAACAGTGCACCTTTATGTGGTGCTCTAGCCACAAAAAGTACTAGCATCAGGTTGCCCATGTAGTCTATAATAGGAGGTATGGCCTTTTGAATGTTTTTTTGTTAGTTCATCTAGTTTCCAATGGAAAAACTGAGGTATTGTCTTAGCCCTGTTGTTGGCTGCATCATTGTCAGCATGCAAAAACTTTAACATTTTCTTGCGTCTCTGTTGGTATAGAAGATATTTGCTTCAGATTTAGCTAGTGCTTAACTATCAAAACTGAAGGAAACTTATAGAAGAAAGACAGATTATATGGAAATATTTTGGACACAAATATACCCCTTTTTCAACAGAATTTTCACTGAAAAAGCAACTGTTGCAGAGCATTGGCACCAATATACTGTATGTGGTCCTCTTGTTCTCAGATCCAGCGACAAGGGCAATACTGGGGGTGGGGGAGTGTTCATCAGCTTATTACTGTTCTTTTTTATATAGGCAGTTGTGTTGTTAAGAGATCAGTCTCTTGGATTCTGAGATTTTACCCTCAGAACATGCAAATTGTCTCTTTTGAAATATGCCAGAATTTGAGTCTTATGGTAAAACATCAGATAAACAGTATCTCCTTCATTGTGTTTTACAACATATACTTGCAACTCTAAAATTATTTTGTTTAGTATTTGTTTAATGTATTTTTTTTACTGCTGGCCACTGTATACAACAGGGAACATTGAAAATACACATTTTTTTATAGGCACCAGAAATCTTTTCACCAGAGAATGCTTGGACAGCTTTGGAGACAATGCAGAAAGTCATGCTTGGGCCTCTAGGAATGAAGACATTAGATCCAAGGTATATTAAGGTTTATTGCATGATAGTCTTATATAAGTTTTTTTATGGGGAATTTTCTAATGGTCAGGTGATCATAGGTATTGTGTTCAAAAAGCAAATCTACCTGCAAACTAGGACACAAATCAACCAATGATTTTGCTGTAGAAATTTAGATAGTGACTCATACAGGAGGACTGCTATAAAAGATTCATAAAAATGGGAAAGATTATAGTGTACTTTGATTGAAAACTATTTATACAATATATTCTATCATCATCATCTGTCATCATCATTATGCATGTATTGATTAATATTATTCTTATTTCAGTGACTGGAGTTATGTTGGATACTATGACAATGCTTTGGACAATGAAGATCAGAAAGTAGCTAAAGGGTTTAGCTACCATCAAGGACCAGTTAGTAGACAGTTTTTGCCTTCAATGAAATTGTGATAAAATTTGGTTGCTTGGTTTCTTTTTTCTTTTTCTTTATTAACCCAAAAATTTATTCAAAATGACAGACTAGAACAATTTAAAGGACTTTGTACCAAGATCTGTCTCTTACTTTCATAGAATTTGTTGTTTATCTTAACTTTGTCTCCAGACAACTAAATTTTAGATATATGATGTCCATATTGGAAGCATTTGCAAATTACAAATACAGTATGACTCAAGTAAAGGGATGCCTCTTTTATGAAATGGAAAACATTGTGGGAAAAGGAGAAAAGGCTGGTTACCAGCATTTTCTCCTCTTCCCACAACGTTATCAAAATCTTTCTTGTTCAGGGTGGTGAAAACACAGGATTGTTTGGTGAGGCGTTAAGTCTTTACCAAACCACATGATTTTAGACCAAGTTGAGAGTATTTGTAGATTGCTGTTTAACCCTTTACCAAACAATCCCTGGTGTCAACGACCCCAAGGAAGAAGCTTTCTGAAAACACTGTGGGAAAAGGAGAAAATGCTGGTAACCAGCATTTTCTCCTTTTCCCGCAATGTTTTCTACTCTTCCAAAGTCAAGTTTCAATTTTTGCGTCATGTTTATTTTGTCGTCTGCAAATGCTTTCAATTTGGACCAGTCTAAGATTTTGTCATTTGGTAAAGAGTCAAACATGCCTCAAATGAGGGGATTTGTTTTTGTAAATGAAAAAAAAAGTGGAAAGGGGAAATGCTGGTTACCAGTGTTTTCCTCTTTTTCCACAATGTTTTCAAAAGTCTTCTTTCTAAGGGTTGTTAAAACACGGGATATTTGGTAAAAGGTAAAAACTCTTTGTCAAACAAGAAGTTTTTAGTCTTTGCAGATGACAAATTCACAGTGGCTTAAATGAAGGGATATGCCTTGGAAAAAGTAGAAAACTTTGTTGGAAAAGGATAAAATGCTGGTAACCAGCTTTTTCTCCTTTTTCCACAGTATTTTCCAAAACCTTCTTCTACAACTTCATTTAAGCATGAGATTGTTTGTTAAAAGGTCAAAACTTGTTGTTTATGACCATTACCCTAAATGCAGATAGAGTTTGAATTTTGTGAATGCAAAATACCATATATTCACTTTCTGCAGGAGTGGGTTTGGCCAGTAGGTTATTTTCTGCGAGCAAAGCTAGCATTTGCCAGAACGCTTGAAGCATGGAGACCCGGTGTTTTGAAAGAGACAGTACTTTCAATCAAGACAATCTTGACAAAACATTATGAACATGTGATGCAGTCAGAATGGCGATCCCTACCAGAGATAACTAATGCAGATGGGGAGGTGAGCTCATTTATCATTTTGTAATTTTGTTGGAATCATTTCCTATGTCCCCACATATGAATTATTTCTTTTCATATTGGTGTAGAAGGGTTATCTTTTCCTGTTAGATTTAACCCTTTACTTGACGATATAGAGTTTAAATGACCTTGAAGGAGAAGGCTTCTGAAAACACATAGCATGCAAAACATGGCCTTACATGTCAAGACGTTTAGTTTAAACGTATATATTTTACATCGATTGAGAAACAAGTTCTTACAATTTAAACCAATCTCTCTCGATTCTGCTTCCTGGGAACTGCACCAGTACTCGCGCTGAATGTGTGGGCCAATGAACAATCCCAAAGTTGACACCCACTCCCGGGTATTGAAAATGGGACCTTATTGTTACAAGGCCGACGCTCTACCTCACAACCACGGACACCACACATGTCAGTTGGTAGATGGATTGCAGAGAGAGCAAGAGTTGCTTTTTTTTTTCTTTTACAGTGACATTTGATACCCAATGTAAATCATAATCAAGAGTATCTCAGGACAAATATTTAGGTGCAGGGCTAGAATGTTATTTGGTTGGACTATTTCTGAAATTTATTTGGACTAGTAGTGGGACTTGACACGCTCCTGATGGCTCAGTTGGTAAAGCACTCACACAGAGAGCCAGTGTCACTATCTTTTTCTTGTTCGGTCACATTTGGTGCCCAACAAAAATTGTAATTAGCAGCATTCAAACTTGGTGGAGTGTAGTGTGGCTATCTAATCCTAAACCATGTCTAAACCAAATGGGGCTAGACAATGCCTGATAGGTCAATAGGTAGACTGCTGGCACAGAGAGTAAGGTGTCTAGGGTTTGCGTCCTAGTCAGGCCATTACATATTTCTCCTCTTGTTAAAATGTCTTATACAAATACTATAAGAAAAAAACTTTTTGTACCAATGCAGCTATTAGCTTTTGAAAACAGTGTGAAAAATGAAGTAGGTACTTGGCCATCAGAAGTAAATGTTCCTTTTCTGAAATAATGACCAAATCTTCAAAAATTGCACTTTTCCCTTTGGAAATAACTGATATTGTATAGGGTAAGTCTTACTTTCATTAGGATTCCTTTTTGGCTCAGTGGTTGGAGCACTAGATATGTAGTAACAAAACAATGTCCTTTGGCAAGGCACTGCAGAGTCCCAGCAGAGAACTAGGAAAAACCAAGAAACCACAATATGACTGGAAAGCAGTCTGATTCCCACTGTTTGTGCTTGTCATGGATTGTCTTTCTGGAAGGCAGTGCTGACCTCTAGCTTAATACTAATGCAACCCAGGAAAGATATGAATAAGTTACCCGTTCCCTTGATAGTGCTGAAAGATTGGTATAAATGGCATTCTCATTATGAGCTGGGTCAACCTTTGGAACTGCCCACATCACAGCCCAAGCACTGATTAAGTTTTCCAGGAGGCAATCATCAAGAATGATTGGTATTAGTTGTGCATCTTATTTAACTATCAATGTAAAATAACTAGATGTGAGCTAATGGCATGAAACCATGTTACAATGAATGAAAAACATGCTGATATCTTTTTTTCTTTCAGCCCAATTATTTTGGATGCCCAGCCCAAGCATGGAGTGTTTCCTGTATACTTGAAGTGTTGTATGACCTGGACACTTTAGATGCAGAGATTACAGCCCAGCCAGAAAAATCAACTGATAACCCAGTGGTAGCCCCAGTCTAGGTGTTCCCCATTCCCCAGACCTGGACAGATTTTGATGAGTTTGTGAACAGATATTTTCAAATGTTGTGATAAACAGTGAAATTCCTAATATAGGCTATTATTACACTCATCCAGATGTTTTCTTGCCTTTCTGTAAATCAAAATGAAATTTGTTTTTACCAGATGTACAGAAAAGGAAAATGTTTTGGGGTTAGTGAATTAGATCACTGTAGCTCTTCAGAAATATTTCTGTTGTGGGTACTCAATAGATTATCGTTAAGATTGATGTGTATGTTGCCTTTCTGTAAATCAAAATAATTTTTTTTTACCAGATGTACAGAAAAGGAAAATGTTTAGGGAACTATACCATTGTAGTTCATCAGAAATATCTATGTTGTGGGTTCTCATTAGATTATCGTTAAAATCGACACGTATGTTGTGGGTACTGATTAGAATGGTCTTCATGAAACCACAACATAGGTTTTAGTGAGAGGATACGGTTTTCATGGTTTGAATAAGCCTATTCATCTGGACCACTACTTTACTGTATGTCCTGTCCTGCATGTATTTTCCAACTTTGAAAAGTATATAAAACTGTATGTAGGTAGGGGGTTCTATAGCACTTTTGTATGAAATCAGTATTCATGTTGAAATTTCTTATACATGTATTTCAGTCAACACATTTATTATTAATCATACTGTAACTACTATATATATAATTTCATTATTTGATAAAGATTTGAGCCATGCTCTGGTAAAAGGGGGCTAAATGCATCTCTGTGATGCATTATACCAAGCAAGTCATCACACAATTATTGATCCATAAAATACATTTAGTGTAACGATTGACTGAAACTGGAGGAGGAATGGTCTTTGGACATGCAGAAAATTTACAAATAGCAAAAAGTTTTCACCCTTGTTGGCCTGCATAGACTGCGCAAGCTGTCATTGGTTGATACTTTTTGCAGATGCATTTAGCCCCCTTTTCACAGAGCATGCCTCATATATAGTCATTATGTGGTTTCTTAACCAAACAACCACATGTTTTCCAACCCTTGGGAGGATGACTTTGAAAACATTGTTAGAAATGGAGAAAATGGTAGTTGTTAGCATTTTCTCCTTTTCCCACAATCTTTTCTACCCTTTCAAAGTTTTTGTTGCAAAACTGCAAATACTTTAAGCTTGAAAGGTCTATAATGTCCTTGTTTAGTGAAGAGTGAAATGGTGATATATATGTTCTTTCCTTTCTTTTTTTCTTAGTTATTGTGATGTGTGTGGAATTTAGTTTTTGTAAGTTTGTCAAAAAATTAATATTCTGGGCAGTAACCAGGTTAACCCTTCACCACACAATTTTGGATTTAAATGACCCAGAGGAAGAAGGCTTTTAAAAACACAATGGGAAAAGGAAAAAATGCTGGTAACCAGCATTTCCTCCTTTTCCCACAATGTTTTCTACCCTATGGTAGACAAGTTTCATGTTTTGAATTACATTTCATGTGTCATCTGTAAATGTTTTCAATTTGGACAAGGCTAAAATTTTGTTGTCTGGTAAAGAGTGAAAAGGGTATAGTCTTTATGCCACAGGCAGAAACTCTGACTATCACACTTAATTCCAAGTTTAGAATATATATATATGAGCCATGCTCTGGCAAAAGGGGGCTTAATGCATCTCCGTAATCCATCATACCAACAAAGCCATCACATACTAATGGATCCATAATAGCCACTTTTTTTAACAACCGACTCAATTATGAGGTAGACTGATCCTTTGACATGCAGAAAATCGACCAATAGCGAAAAGTTTCGGCCCAGGTCAGCCTGCGCAGACTGGGCAGGCTGACCTGGGTTGAAAGTTTTTGCAGATGCATTAAGCCCCCTTTTCACAGAGTGCAGTTCATATAAATGAGCCATGCTCTGGCAAAAGGGGGTTTAATGCATCTCCGTGATGCATGATTTCATGTAAGTCATCATATAATTATGGATCCATACAATACCTTTTGTTAAACAACCAACTGAATCATGACAGAGAATGGTCCTTGGGCATGCAGAAAATTGACCAATAGCAAAAGGGTTTGACCCATGTCAGCTTGTGGGGACTGCGCAGGCTGATATTGGACCATACTTTTTGCAGATATATTAATTCCTCTTTTCACAGAGCGTGTCTCATATTTTTTCTTTGATGAAATAAGATCTTCTTTCATTGCTTTATTTTCGTTTTTCTATCACACTAAGGCCAGTAGAACATGTGAGTGTAATATATATGTGTTGCTGATGATGTTGAAAAACTATGAAGCAAACAAGACTTGTTACTCATTAGTTATTTCATCTGTGTATAACTGAGCAACAATGCTTCATCAGCTCTTTGCCTTGTGAAATAGGATGAGATTATCCTTGTAAAATAGGAAAATCAACATCAAGATGACCTTTGATAGAAAAATTTGTGGGAAAAGGAGAAAATGCTGGTCACCATCATTTAAGTTACATCTCTTTCTATTTGGAAAGCTCAACATGATTGTTTTTTGGTAAAGAATTGATGTACATGTATCTGACACTAGTTCATGTTGATTATTCGTATTGCAGAATGATGTTTCTATCCATATTGCAGAATGATGTTTCCAAAGTCAACATTTGTAAATTTATTTTCGGAGATGATGAGTCACTGATGCTTATTTAATTTTGGTATCAAACAGGGTAGAAATGTGATAGGCATGTTTTATCAAAATTATAGAATCAGCAACTTTTTGTAGTTGTTGTTTAAGAAGAAATCCATACACACTCATTACATCTGTATACTTTGTTTGAATGGAGACAGTTACAAAAATGATTATTATTTACATTATTTGTAATTCATTTACCTCTAGTTATACCTTTTTAGAATGTTGATTAATTATTGAGCTGCTTTTATGGTACCCAAATGCTGTATCCCTTTACCACATAACATAATTTTAGACTTCTCCATTTTGAAAGCATTATCACAAAATGAATGTGTTTCAGATGATATGATGTTATTTTAAAAGATTGGAAGACATTGCGGGGAAAAAGTAGAAAATGCTGGTTACTAGCAATTTTTTCTTTTCATATAATGGTTTCAAAAGCCTTCATTCCCAGGGTCCTTACTTGGGACTGTTTGCTAAAGGGTTAAAATGATGAAAATAAAGCCTAAGGTAGGAGTATTATCAGAACGTTATCGAAACTAATTGTTAGTATGACATAAGAAATTTTAATATTATTTATTATATGTATTTTCTTCTTGGGGCCCCTATGGTCTTGCACCTGTGACCCAAATTCCCCCCCCCCCAGCTGAAATGTTGGAAGGTGTTATGTTCATATTATTTATTATATGTATTTTCTTCTTGGTGATGTATTTTCTTCTTGGTGTGGGCCCCTGTGGTCTTGCACTTAACTCTTTACCGAACGAAAAAGTTTTGGACTGGTCTAAATTGAAAGCTTCTGCAGATGACAAAATTAATGTGACTTAAAAATTGAAAGTTCTTGTGGAAAGGGTTGAAAACATTGTGGGAAAAGGAGAAAATGCTGGTTACCAGCATTTTCTCCTTTTTCCACAATGTTTTCAAAAGGCTTCTTTCTCAGGGCTGTAAAAACACGGTTTTGTTTGGTAAAGTGTTAAATTATCATCTGTAACCCAAATTCCCCCCCCCCCCCCCCGCTGAAATGTGGGAAGATGTTATGGAGGTATTTTGAGAAGGTTGTGAAAATAACAAAAATTATTTGCACCAGACTTTGACCTGCGTGACCAGGTTGTCATGGTGCAGTATTCCCTATTTTGAAATGTTATAAAAAAGAAGATGGAAGAAAAGGAGAAAATGCTGGGTACAAGCCTTTAGTTCTTTGCCTACAATATTTACAAACCTTTCAAACACATCTTCCATATCTTGAGTTATTGTTAACCCTTATGCTGCTAGGTGTGACTCACTGACCTCTTGCAAACAGTGTAGATCAAGATCAGACTACACAGAAGGTGCAGTCTGATTTTGGATCTTGAATCTTTGATGTCCGATAAGGAGATGTTTCTCTCCAAGAGAAAAGTTTGAAACAACAATATTTCGGTGTTTACTATCGGCTTGAAAGTTTCATGTAACTTATTTAGCAGCTTAACTCTTTACCAAACAACAAAATTTTAGACTGGTCCAAATTGAAAGAATTTGCAGACGACAAATTAAATGTTTCTTAAATAACTGGATTTCACGATGAAATGTTAGAAAATATTGTGAGAAAAGGAAAAAATATTGGTTTACCAGCATTTTCTCCTTTTCTCACATTGTTTTCAAAAGGCCTCTTTCTCGCGGTCGCTAAAACATGGGATTGTGTGGTAAAGGGTTAACTCTTTACCACACAATCCTGACTTTTAACGACCCTGAGAAGGAGGCCTTTTGAAAATATTGTGGGAAAAGGAGAAAATGCTGGTAACCAGCATTTTCTCCTTTTCCCACAATGTTTTCTACCCTTCCAACAACAAATTTCAATTTTTCAGCCACATTTATTTTGTCGTCTGCAAATGCTTTCAATTTGGACTGGTCTAAAATTTTGTTGTTTGGTAAAGGGTTAAGGGTTAATTTGTCTTCGGCAAATGTTGTCGTCTGGTAGAGAATTAGCTCGTTACTTTCTGATGACAATCTGCCGCTGAACATAATTTATTGTTAACTCATTACCACACAACAAAATTTTTGACTCGTCTGAATTGAAAGCATTTGCAGACAACAAATAAAATTTCACTCAAAAGATGAGATTTCTAATGAAAAGGTAAACATTGTGGGAAAAGGAGAAAATGCTGGTAACCAGCATTTTATCCTTTTCCCACAATTTTTTTCATATGGTTTTTTTCCAGGGGGTTGCTACTAGTAAAAGTCATTACTATGGTAAAGAGTTAAATGATGAAAAGTTAATCACCCACTACTCAACAGATGTATCTTATGCAAGCAAATAGATTGTACTAGTGAGGTAAAAGGAGAAATACCTAAAGTACAGGAAATACACAATTTAGAAATGTTTACTCTGTTTCTCTCCTCTCCAATTTAGAAATTTAGGAAATAGCTTCTCTTGAATTAATGAAAACCTAGAGGTAAATGACGCAATAATTGTTCATTGCAAATATTCATTTCCCTCAGTGTTTTCCAAATATGTCTACCTCAGTGAAAGGGGATTTTGTCATCATTTTTGTGCTGCATACAATATGCAGTCTGATCTACTCTATTTGGTTTTCAACTATGTCAAACAAGACTCTATGTCTATTTGCAATGCAATATGCAGCTGGATCTACTCTGTTTGATTTTCAACTATGTCCAACAATGCACTTTATTTTTTTGCAGTGGACTTTCAAACCACAAGGAGAAAGGCATTTACTTAGGCAGCAAATTGATATGCCATTCAATCAGCCATCAAATAAATCGTAAGATTTTGTTTTTGATATTGTTATTGCCCTCTACCAATTGAAGTTGTTACATTTGTTAACCATAATTGTTATATTCTTGGTTTGTTTTCTGGGTTATTTTTCCACATTGTATTACTGGGTAGTATTAGGTGGTATTTGTTTTTCTAATCAGAGGTAAAACTCATATATACATTGTGTTATATTGTTTATTTATTTCAAACTGGTTAAATTGTGTAGAATAGTTTCAACTGACTCTATAACCAATTGCATTACATTGCTACACCCTTGCATTCTGTAACCCCTTTTTCCTACAGTCTTTTCAAATGCCATTTTCTCAGGTTTGTTCAAAGTAGGTATTGTGTGGTAAAGGGTTGATATACTAGGGTCCCGTCTATGATAAAAGAGTAGTGTAACCTACGCTATCTGATTTTGTCAAAATTTTTTAGCTCACCTGAGCACGAAGTGCTCAAGGTAAGCTTTTGTGGTCGTGCTGTGTCCGGCGTCCATTGTGCGTCGTCTGTCGTCAACTTTTACCTTGTGTACGCTCTAGAGGCCACATAATGAAACTTGGTCAGAATGTTTGTCTTGATGATATCTCGGACGAGGTCGAAAATGGGTCATGTCAGGTCAAAAACTAGGTCACAAGGTCAAATCTTAAAAAACCTTGTGTACGCTCTAGAGGCCACATTTTCAGTCCAATACTCTTGAAAGTTGGTCAGAATGTTTGTCTTGATGATTTCTCAGACGAGTTCAAAAATGGGTAATGTCGGGTCAAAAACTAGGTCACTAGGTCAAATCTTAGAAAAACCTTGTGTACGCTCTAGAGGCCACATTTTTAGTCAGTTACTAATGAAACTTGATCAGAACGTTTGTCTTGATGATATCTCAGACAAGTTCGAAAATGGGTCATGTCAGGTCAAAAACTAGGTCACTAGGGCAAATCTTAGAAAAACCTTGTGTACGCTCTACAGGCCACATTTTCAGTCCAAAACTCTTGAAAGTTGGTCAGATTGTTTGTCTTGATAATATCTTTGACAAGTCAGAAAATGGGCTATGTCGGGTCAAAAACTAGGTCACTAGGTCAAATCTTAGAAAAAAGTTGTGTATGCTCTATAGGCCACATTTTCAGTCAGATACTCATGAAACTTGGTCAGAATGTTTGTCTTGATAATGTCTCAGATGAGTTTGAAAATGGGTCATGTCAGGTCAAAAACTAGGTCAGTAGGTCAAATCTTAGAAAAACCTTGTGTACGCTCTAGAGGCCACATTTTCAGCCCAAAACTCTTGAAAGTTGGTCAGAATGTTTGTCTTGATGATTTCTCAGACGAGTTCGAAAATGGGTAATGTCGGGTCAAAAACTAGGTCACTAGGTCAAATCTTAGAAAAACTTTGTGTACGTTCTAGAGGCCACATTTTCAGTCAGATTCTCATGAAACTTGGTCAGAATGTTTTTCTTGATGATATCTCGGACGAGTTTGAAAATGGGTCATGTGGGGCAAAAAACTAGGTCACTAGGTCAGATCTTAGAAAAACCTTGTGTATGCTCTAGAAGTCACATTTTCAGTCCAATACTCTTGAAAATTGATCAGAATGTTTGACTTGATGATATCTTGGAAGAGTTCTAGAGGCCACATTTTCAGTCAGATTCTCATGAAACTTTGTCAGAATTTTTGTCTTGATTATATCTCATACGAGTTTGAAAATGGGTCATGTCTGGTCAAAAAGTAGGTCACTAGGTCATATCTTAGAAAAACCTTGTGTACGCTCTAGAGGCCACATTTTTGGTCCAATACTCTTGAAAGTTGGTCAGAATGTTTGTCTTGATGATTTCTCAGATGAGTTCGAAAATGGGTAATGTCGGGTCAAAAACTAGGTCACTAGGTCAAATCTTAGAAAAACCTTGTGTACGCTCTAGAGGCCACATTTTTAGTCAGATACTAATGAAACTTGATCAGAACGTTTGTCTTGATGATATCTCAGATAAGTTCGAAAATGGGTCATGTCAGGTCAAAAACTAGGTCACTAGGGCAAATCTTAGGAAAACCTTGTGTACGCTCTACAGGCCACATTTTCAGTCCAAAACTCTTGAAAGTTGGTCAGATTGTTTGTCTTGATAATATCTTTGACAAGTCAGAAAATGGGCTATGTCGGGTCAAAAACTAGGTCACTAGGTCAAATCTTAGAAAAAACTTGTGTATGCTCTATAGGCCACATTTTCAGTCAGATACTCATGAAACTTGGTCAGAATTTTTGTCTTGATGATATCTTGGACGAGTTTGAAAATGGGTCATGTGGGGCAAAAAACTAGGTCACTAGGTCAGATCTTAGAAAAACCTTGTGTACGCTCTAGAGGTCACATTTTCAGTCCAATACTCTTGAAAGTTGGTCAGAATGTTTGACTTGATGATATCTTGGCAGAGTTCAAAAATCGTTCATGTTTGGTCAAAAACTATGTCACTAGGTCAAATCTTAGAAAAACCTTGTGTATTCTCTAGAGGCCACATTTTCAGTCCAAAACTCATGAAACTTTGTCAGATTGTTTGTCTTGATGACATCTCAGATGACTTCAAAAATCGGTCATGTAGGGTCAAAAACTAGGTCATTAGGTCAAATCTTAGAAAAAGCCTGTGTATGCTCTATAGGCCACATTTTCTGTCCAATACTTATGAAAGGTGGTCAGGATCTTTGTTTTGATAATATCTGCAATGGGAAAATTGGCTATGGTTGGCTAAAAAGTAGGTCACTGAGAGAAATTCTAGAAAAAGCTTGTGTACATGCTAGAGGCCAAATTTTCAGTCCAATAATTATAAAAGCTTAGTAGAATATTTGTCACGATATCTCAGAAGAGATTGAAAATGGGTCATGTTTGGTCAAAAGACTCAGGTGAGCGACTTCAGGGCCATCATGGCCCTCTTGTACTTGTGTATCAACCCTTACTTCATGATGGTAATAAGTATTCAACCCTTTACCGCACAATACCATGTTTTAACGACCTGCTTTTCAAAACATTGTGGGAAAGGAGAAAATGCTGGTAATCAGCATTTTCTCCTTTTCCCACGTTTTCTACCCTTTTAAAGACAAATCCCATCATATGAACCACTTCTACCTTATCGTCTTCAAATGCTTTCAATATGGACAGGTCTAAAATTTTGTTGTGTGGTAAAGAGTTAACAAAGATGCGACAGAAGCCTTCTGTTACTGTCAATTATTTCTCAAGGTGACATGTAAATACATGTATCAAGTTTTGCTATCAGCATGCCTTCAAAGAATCTTTAACCATTCTGACACAAGAACTTTCGCAAACTACATAGATGAAGATCAAACTGCACAGAATGTGCAGTCTGATCATGGACCCATATCACCCACTTGTTTAGTCAAGATGGCTATATTTCAGACTTCAGTGGGTTGTATTTTCAGTTATTGAATGATGTAGAGTTTACATAATTGGCACTCTGGAGTTAAAAGAAACTAGTATACAAGAGGGCCATGATGGCCCTGTATTGCTCCTCTGACTTTTAACCCTTTACCACACAAAAGACTTTTTGACACATCCTTAATGACAACATTTGTAGAGGAGAAATTAAACATGGCTCAAATGATGAGGTCTGTTTTTGAAATGGTAGAAAACATAGTGGTAAAAGGAGAAAATGCTGGTTGCCAGCATTTTCTCCTTTTACCACAATTTTTTCTAAATCCCTCTTCCTCAGGGGCGTTAAAAGTCGGGATTGTGTGGTAAAGGGTTAACCCTTTTCCACACAATTCTGAGTTTTAATGACCCTGAAAGAGAAGACTTTTGAAAACACTGTGGGAAGAGTTGTCAAACGGCATTTTCTCCTTTTTCCACAATATCTCTTTCCCTATAAGACAGAAATGATTATTTAAGCTACATTCAATTTGTTGTCTGCTATGGCTTTTAATTTGGTCCATTCAAAAATTTGTTGTTTTGTAAAGAGTAAGGTAAATGTATCATGCACTTAATTAGCATTGACAGTGACTTACAGCATAAAAAAGTCCGTATGGCAATAAACTTACATGAAAAAAAAAACTTCCCCCTCCCCCCCAAAAATAAGTCATATCTTTTTTCAAAGGCAAAGATAATGTAGGTGAACACATGCAGATTTTTTCAAAGGTATGAAAAGTAAAGTTCTGGAACAAAAAACTGAATGATAGAAACCGTACTTTTTATTAGTATTCCACTCATCTAAGCATAACTATTAGCATCAAAGTAATTTACACACCCTGAAAACTGAATATTCTCTATCCGAAAAATACCTAACACCAATCATGTAATAGTGGAAATTGATAATCAAAGGAGGTAAATAGTAACAAACTTTATATTTCTTATAAAAGGAGATATTTCCCTTGATCACTGTAAGTTTTTAGTCACTATGTAAGCCCATGCTAAACTTGTGATCCCTGGAATGGGAAAAAATTAATTATGACCCCAGGGCTATAATTTCAAGAATTTTGGTAGAGGTCTATAACATGAAGCTATATGCCAAATTTGGTAGCCCTAGGCCTTATGTTAGCAGACAAGATTTTTAAAAAATTTCAATATTTTTCAGGTTTTTTACCATGGCAACCAGAGTTTTCAATGAAACCAAATTCTTTAAAGGAATTTTGAAGGGGACTATGGTAGGATCATTTTTGTGAAGTTTCTTTAAAATTGGATGAGTAGTTTTAGAGAAGATGTTTGAAATAAAAGTTAATGCACACACAGGCAGACAGATGGATGCATGATAGACACCAAGGGATAACATAAGCTCGCTGATCCTCAGCCAGTGTAGCTAAAAAACATCTGGATGGATAAATGTAGAGCATCATCTAAATAGTAAATTTTAGAAGCCAAAAATATAACAAGAACACCACATGCAGATGTCACAGCTTGGCTGCTGTTGCTGTTGGTGAACATTCTAGGCCAAAAAAAAGGCATTACTGTTGTTTACCTTCCTTTATTGCAATGGTTCCCCTTCTGATACAGATAGTCAACAACTAGTCCAAGTTTGAAGTAAATATCTTTTATAATAACTGAGATATTAAAAAATGTCATTTTTTTTTTAAATTTTACATCAAAAAGGGGCATAACTGTGTCAAAAATATTTTGACTGTTACCTGTACCTGTTGTATGGGTTCCCCTTTTGATAGTTAAGAACTACTTCAAGTTTAGGGTAAATATATTCAGTAGTAAGAGAGATATTACAAAATGTCAAAGTTTTTGCAAGGTGCCACCAATGCAGACCACAACGCCAGGGCTATGACAATAACTACATTTTCTTAAAAAAGAGCTGAGCCAAAAAAGACTTGGAATAGGAAAAAAAGTAACGACAAACATACTAATGTATACATTTAATAACTTTTATTTTTACACCAAATGCAATGCATTGCAGTTTTCATAAACTTAATATACGAGTACCTTATCAAGTGTATATATATAAATAAATATAAATCAACAACAATAATTTCCACAACAGTGATAAAATTTGTGTCTTGGTTATGTTCATTCTTACTTGACTAACAACTACATTACGAGGGTTTGTTCGGAAATTATTGAGACAATGTATGTTTTGAGAGAAACACTCAACGTATGTACATTAAATTTTCCATAAACGTGAATTAATCTTTAATAAATTGAAAGAATTAAATGAAATCTGTATTAGTTACACGTTATAATCGTATATCATCTAAAATCAACAAGAGGCGTGAGTAACCAGAGCAAGCCGTAAAAATGAGTTAGTTCAAATAAATCGCACTTGAATAAAAGCTTAAATAATATCAAAATAGGTGCTAAAAGTCAATTAAAATGATGTCATATACACTACGTTGAATTTCCAGTAAAGTTTCATAACGTTCGTGTAATTGATAAACAAGTTTTGACCATTTTCCGGAAGGTCGTGTTATCAAAGAAACAGCGACAAAATGGTTAACGACGTGAAGGTAGAGCAGCAAGCTTACATAAAGTTTTGCGTGGAGCTTGGAAAAACTCCTATTGAAACAAAAAAAGATGTCAGACATGACACGGAGCGGAAGAGGCGTGTCTCGGGCTCTTGTTTATCAGTCGCACAATTGGTTTGTGAAAGATGCATCATCTCCATACATCACAAAAGGAGGTGGGGACCTATGATCATCCATGTCTTACCACACATCAAGTCCCAGTTGAGAGGTATAAGATTCAATAATTCAGTGAATTGAAGACTGAGGCAACTAAATGTAGTGAGGTAATTAGATAGCGAATGATGCAAAACTGTACGACAAATGGGTGCAGCAACATATGAAGTTAGATGGAATGGTGTTTACTTTGAAAAGGAATGACATCCAATAGTGTAAACGCGCAGTACTGTTGATAGGACGTTACGTTCAAAACGCCGTTGTGCTCCAGATTGAGCGAGGTGGTATATTTCTGACGGGCCCCGACACATATACAGAAGACCCAGCGGCCTGATATTTTGCATATATGAAGCAATAAAGTATACATTATCTGTGATGAGATATTTCTTTTGTAAGTCTTACCATTCTCATAAGCGTTGTCTCAATAATTTCAGAACAGCCCTCGTATATGCTTTCTTGGACACTGTAGAACAAGATTAGACTGCACAAAATATATCGTCTGAATGTCGATCTTTAATTTCCAATAATTCAGAACTCTTTAAAAATTGACAAAATCCTACACTGGTACAAGTTGAAAGTATTTAATGCAGATTTACAGACAACAGCTTGAATGTGGTTCAACTGATGGGATTTGTTTTGGAACCATAGGAAACTGTGGAGGAAAGAAAATGCTAGTTACCTTCTTCCAATATGGAGTGGAAAACAGAGAATTGTTTGGTAACTGATTAATGTATGTCATGATTAAAAAAAACAGTTTGAATGAAGCTACTTAATTTCAACTCTGACAATGAAATGAATCTTTATTACACCAGGCTCATCCATTTTGAACAGTTTAAATTGATGAGACAATGTACCTAAAGCTATGATTTTGAAATCAAGAAGAATACAATGTTTTGACCTAAGATAGCACACAACACTTATCTCAAATATGTGTAATATAAGAAAATGTGTAAACAGCTATTTATTATATTCCTATCAGTGAATTACTGGAATTTCAAAGTGAATAACACCACTAGTAATGATAATTATGTTTATATTCCTATCAGTGAATTACTGGAATTTCACAGTGAATAACATCGCCAGTGATGATAATTATGTTATCATCACCAGGGATGATATAGTTTAAGAATGTTTGCCGGAACTACTTTTTTTTCCAATATTACTCATATTGTACTATTCTTGATAATTATTAGAATAAAAAAGGGTGAATTAGGAATATAATAACAAGGATAATCAACTGGTTGTGTGTGATATTAAAAATCTGTCACCTGAATGGGGTTTGATGCGGTTAAAAAACTCGTCCTTCGGACTCTTATTTTTCAACCGCATCACACTCCATTCTAGTGACAGATTTTTAACTTCACACACAACCAGTTGATTATCCTCTATACCACACTTTACACAAAGGTAGTTATGAGATGGAAGTTCTATGTCATGTTTACTTACAAGTCTGCAGCAGACAACTGTTAAAATATCTTGGCAAATACAAGCACCAGGAAAGTTACTACAACATGATATTCCTTCTAATATATAATACCTACAACTTTCAATGACAGATTTTGAAAAGTCTGCAATTATTGATATTTTATTCAAAACAATCAACAATATATTATGAACGGTGGATGAACATCATACGGTAAAATTTTGACCATTCTCTACGTACAGATTTGGTGCAAGAGGTAAGTCATAATACCATATTCGGAACCATATTTGACACTGTGTAGATACAAATTTTTTTCTGTCAGGTCTGATATTTTATCCACGTGTGACCTATGTATTTGAGCTGAAAATTTTTCAGGCATTTAACAAAAATCTATATTATGAGAATAAATACAATTATTATAGTCATGATTAAATATCAACCAAAATTATAGGAAACAAGCATTTCATTCTCTTGAATCTATTCTTTCACTGTCAAAGCAAAACAAAAAATGTCATTTTCAAACACTAAAATACAAGTCTACTGCAAACGAATGGAACTCTAGTTATACTTAAAAGTAGGTAGCTGTTATATTGCTTTAACCTTAAAGTGCCAAATAAACATGACAGACATTTTCAGTGAAGAGATCAGACCGCATTAATTGCAATAGCATGGTAGCTTTTGTCTACAGTGTTTTGGTAAAGCCGACAGTGTATATGAAAGATAAGACTGCATATTTTGTGAAGTCTGATCTTGATCTATACTGCCCTTAAAGGCACTTATAGTAGTGAAATGTGCTATAAGGGTTAATCTTACTACATATGCCTTAAGAAGGACATTGAAAAACGCAGCTTTTGAAAACATTCTGGAAAAGGAGAAATTGCTGTTAATTATGATTTTCTCCTTTTTCTACAATGTTTTCTGCGATAAACCCTAATGGTTGCAATTTTCAGGATACAGCTTGATGCAAGATTTTTTTACAAATTTATACAGCATCAGTAATAACTGCAGAAGTCTAGTACATTTTATATCAGACATGGAATTGCTACAATTTCTTTCAGAGAAAACTAACACAATACATGTAATTGAACATACACACAAAGAACATTCAACATAGGTAATACCGGTAATCTTTGAAATTCATTTTAACACATTTCATTGATCTATACAATACTCAAAAGTTTTGGATTCTAAACAAAAATTTTCATAAAGGACCAAAATATTGAGTAAATTGCCAATAAAATCACACATTAAAAGCAAAAGATTCTCTGACATAGAATTTTAACATGGTTGATTGATTGAATGGTGTTTTACATCGCTTTCAATATTATTTCAGTCATATCATGGCAACAGCTCACATATTCATGTATTTCCTGGGTTTCACCAGTACTAAGTTAGGGCTCTGAGGTGGATCCAGTGAGGCTCCAGCCTGTGGCCTCCAGGTCACCAGTCCTACACTTTACCACTGAGCCACGCAGGACCTCTTTTTTAACATGCTGACCAGTGCATTATAATCATAGATCATCAGTTGCAAACGATTGCTTAAGTATCCAATCTACGAAGAACTGCATTGGTATATTGTGGTTTCAAACATATTGTGTATTTAGAAATATCATGGGAAGTCTATTGCACTTACATAATGTACATGTAATTGTAAACCAATTCAGCATAGTTTGACCCTTTACCAAACAATCTTGTCTTTCAGCAGCCCGGTGGGACAGACTTTTGAAAACATTGCTGGATACTGAGAAAATGCTGGTAACTACAGGGTGTTCCATAATATGTGATACGCTTTCAAATAATTATTGCTTCACTGATACTATAGTTATAAACACAATGCTTGTACTATAATAAACTAGACACTTCACCATTTTGTATGCAACGTAAATTACGGGAAGATGTTGATGTCGTGACGTCATATATGACGTCATTATTAACTGTTATTTTCAAGATGGCGTTGTCCATGGAAAACTGTCAGGATATCATAAAATTGTACTATGAACACTGTTCTATCACAGCTGTAACCAGAAGAATGAGGCAACTGTACCCTGGCGATAGGAGGGTGACCAGGCTAGAAGTAAGCAGAGTAGTAAAAAGGTTTGAGCAGCATGGAAGTGTACTGGACCAGAGACACAATAATCAGGGTCGCCCTAGGACGAGCAGGAGTGATGAGAATGTTGCAGAGGTGAAGCAGGTGATTAGTGAAACACCACAGAGGTCGGTAAGAAGGGTTCTTTCTGATGTTACAAATCCCTCCAGTGTGACAAGTGTGTACAGGGCTCTAAGGTTCAATCTAAAACTAACACCCTATACAATACTAGTGCTCCAACATCTGAAAGACAGTGATGTCAACCAACGTCTTGATTTTTCCATTTGGATGACAGACAATGCTGAGGTTCTTGAAAACGTATGGTTCAGTGATGAGTCTCACTTCTTGGATCAACAGTTAAACAAACAGAACCATCGCCACTGGTAAGATGTCAGACCTGGCATTTTTGTAGAGAAACCATGTCATGCTGAGAAAGTAAAGGTATGGCCAGCCATTAGCTCTACAGAAATAATTGGGCCATTCTTTTTCCAAGATCAAGACGGAAACTCCGAGACCATCAACAGTGAACGCTATTTGTCTCTTCTGAAATACAAGTTCCTGCCTGCACTCCGTCGGAAAGGGGTTGGTATGACACAAACATGGTTCCAACAAGACGGTGCCGCTCCACACACCGTACAGAGAGTTCTTGAATGGCTTAGAAAAACATTTGACACACGATTCATCTCTGAAGACGGAACGCCCTTGGCCACCCCACTCTCCGGATCTCAGTCCTTTGGATTTCTTTCTTTGGGGTCATCTCAAGGACAGAGTTTACAAAGTGCAGCCAAAATCAACAGAGGAGCTTAAACTGTCCATCAGACGTGAAATCAGAAAGATAACCAGTGACATGTGCAATAATGTGATGATAAATTTCATGAAACGTGTGGAGATGGTGCGACGCCATAATGCACGTCATTTTGAGTACATGATGTAAACGGACCCTGTTTTCAAACGTTGCTTAAATATTTTATAGGTAAGTGTAATGGGTAAAACTACACTTATAAAATTGGACAGCATTTCCCTTTAATATGGTACATTTTTCACTGTTACGGACATTCTAACATAAAAGAGACATTTGGTTTAAAGTGCATCACATATTATGAAACACCCTGTAGTATTTTAGTATTTTTCCCTTTTCCCACAAAGTTTTCTACCCTTTCAAAGACAGATCCTACCATGTGAACGACATTTCTGCAAATACTTCCAATGCAGACAAGTCTTTTTTTAAAACTTGGTAAAGTTTGATTTTTGCATTTGGGAAGGTCATTTGATTGTGTTAACCCTTTACCACATAATCCTCAAGTTTTAATGACCCTGAGAAAGAATCCTTTTGATCCTTTCATAGACAGATCCTACCATTTTAGCGACATTTCTGCAAATGCTTCCAATGCAGACAAGTCTTTTTTTAAAACATGGTAAAGCACAACACAACAGAATTTTTAGCTTAAATAATAATCTAGCCTTGCAATGAATCCGTCAAATATGAGCCATGCTCTAGCAAAAGGGGGCTTAATGCATCTCCGTGATGCACTATACTAGGCAAGACAGGACCTAATTATAGATCCATAGTAGCCACTTTTTTTAACAACTAACTTAATCATAAGGTAGAATGCGCCTTGGACATACAGAAAATTGACCGATAGCAAAAAGTTTTGGCCCAGGTCAGCTTGCGCGGACTGCGCAGGCTGACCTGGGTCGATACTTTTCGCAGATGCATTAAGCCCCCTTTTCACAGCGCATGGCTCATAATGTATTTGACTATTCTATGACAATGGAAATTTAGTTTAGTTACTTTAAACATATGAGCTGTGCTCTGGCAAAAGGGGGCTTAATGCATCTCCGTGATGCATTATACTAAGCAAGACTTCACATAATTATAGATCCATAAAAATCAATTTTGTCTGACAACCAACTGAATCATGAGGTAGACTGGTCCTTTGACATAAAATTGATCAATAGCAAAAAGTATCGACCCAGGTCAGCCTAGGCTGACCTGGGTTGATACTTTTCGCTGATGCATAAAGCCCCCTTTTCACAGAGCATGACTCATATTTATTTCAAATTGATCTAGAAACAAATTTTTAAAACTTATACTAAGCTCTCCTGATTCTGCTTTCTGGGAACTACACCAGTACTTGTACTGCATGTGTGGGCAAATGAACTATGCCAAAGTTGACATCCGCTCCCGAGTATCGAATTTGGGACCTTATGGTTGTGAGGCTGACGCTCTACCTCACAACTACAGACACAGCACTGGAAACAATTCTTTATTGCTACAAGTATATAAATTGCAGAATTCTAGAAATTATGAATTTGAAATGTCCATTTTTCAGCATCTTAACAATTGCGGAAAACCTTTTTCCATTTTAAAATAGAGTACTTTTTAAAATATTGTGGAAAGAGGTGAAGCTGTTGTTCATTAACATGAATTCATGTACAAATATACATGTATAATTTTTTTCAAGTTAATTATATGGATGCTTTTAAAGTTGTCTGCTGAATTTTTTTTTCAAGAGGGAGTGAAATAAATTTCAATTTAACCCTTTACCCTACAATCCCACCCTGAGAAAGAAGCCTTATGAAAACATTGTGGAAAAAGGAGAAAATGCTGGTAACCAGCATTTTCTCCTTTTCCGACAATGTTTTCTACCCTTTTCACAACATGCTTCAATTTTTTTTAGTCACATTTATTTTGTTGTCTGCAAATGCTTTCAATTTGGACTAGCCAAAAATTTTATCATTTGGAAAAGAATAAATCACTGAAAACAGCCAATAAAGCTACTTGATACATACAACTTTAACGCAAGTGTGCACCCAAAACATTTTTCTTTCAATGATAATTACAGAAATGTTGTGAAAAGAGGAGCATTTTCTACTATTCCCACAAACAGCAGCTTTCTGCTGGGAAATGAAGTCACAATTTGTGCAGAATTGTTTTCAAAACACTCAACATGAAATAAACATTTCATCAATTTACGTTCTACATGACAAAAATAGTGTTATGACAGAGATATTTACAGACTACACTAATGAAACTGGAATGTGAATAAGATATTTTACATATCGCTACAACATTTGTTTCAACAAACATCAACTAGCAGAATTGGACAATAATTGTTAAGTAGCTTAACAGTATAATTTTACTCTTTCACTGCCAATAGAGACTTGAACAGCTTCAGCCAATGGTGGAGATCAAGATTAGACTGCACAGAATATGCACAATCTGCAAACTAATGCTAAATAGAACTGATGAAATTGTCTTCATTTACAGAGGAACTATACTCATACTTCAAGCATCTCGGCAAAAGTTCAATTTAATCTGTTGACAGTGGAACAGTTTACCCTCAAAGCACCAAATAAACTTAAAAGGCATTTTCAGTTTAGAAAAAAGACCCAAATAATTACATAATTGCAATTTCAAGGTTTCATTAGTCTACAGTGTTTCAGAAAAGCGGATAGTGTAGATCAAAGATAAGACTGCACATTCTGTACAGTCTAATAGTGTTTCAGAAAAGCGGACAGTGTAGATCAAAGATCAGACTGCACATTCTGTACAGTCTAATAGTGTTTCAGAAAAGCGGACAGTGTAGATCAAAGATCAGACTGCACATTCTGTAGTCTAATTTATAATCTACATTAGCTGTAAATGCATCTATAATTCCAAATGCCACTTTTAGGGTTAAACAAACACATAAAAAATCATAGTGATATGCAGATGATATACAAATGGATTTCACATATAATGAAAAGAAATGAAAGAAAACAATGCAATATTCAAATCCTTAAATAGTAGCACACACAGCTTGTAACTAAATGGTGTTGCATGTTTGAATCAATGTCAAGCCCAAATTCCTTCTAATGATTGAAAGAAATCATTGTGATAGAATTAATTCCTCTCACTACTATTCATTTTTCCTACTTTGTTCATGTCTGAAAGTGGCCAATGGCTTGGAAAGAATGGTATACAAACAGAAAATTAAGACGCTCTGAAAACATAGGCATAATTATGTGCACTAGTCACTGTGATACATCTGAAATTCTGTTATTTGTTTGGAGTGTGTCTTAACATTATTTTCAACAGTATTTCACTTACATCACAGCAACAGTTCACCAATTTATGTGTTTTCTGGGTTTCACTTGTACAACGTCAGTTCCTTAAATCTCGGGATTGGGTGGTAAAGGGTTTAACTGCATTTATACATTTGTCATCTGCAAGACTATGAAGTTGTCTGCATGTGTCAACAAGCACATCTCAAACACACAAGACTTTTTTAAACTACAAAAAACAGACAGAAGCTTATAATACAGATACATGTATACACCAACCAATATTACATATTAATATGTCCCCATAACTGAACAAGTTGTCTACTAATCACATACATCTAGGAAAACTATCATTTGCTTTCCTTTGTAACTATGTCTGGTCTAGATGGCAAGGAAATTATCACAAAAATATAAGAACACAAGAGCGGCAAATTGTCGCAAGATACACCCATCCAAACGCCAGTTGTCAAGGGGGGATAATAATCGTAAAGGGCAGGTAGAGGAAAACAGTAGTGCAGAAGAAATCATGTGATTGAAAGAGGTATGAATGTCTCCTCTAATGTTAAGGAAACATGCATATAAAGTTTCAGGTCATTCCAGTATGAAAAGACAAAGTTATATTGTAGAGAAGTTTGAAAAGCTGTAAAAAAAAAATGAATAGGGGATAATTCCAAAAGGGCATTAGGTAAGGTTACGGCTCCAGTGCATTGCACTTTTCATAACTGCAACAAACATGTTTACCATGTTCAAGTCAGTTTGACTTGAGGTGACAAAGTCCCGTTCCGGACAAGCACTAAATGCTGTAAAAATGACGATCAAAGGGAAATAACTCAAAGACAGCACGAGGTAGAGTTACAATTCTTGCGCACTGCACTTCCAAATATTGCAACAAATGAGCATACCATATTTTAAGTCATTCCTACTTAAGATGACAAAGTTATGCTCCGGACAAGCAAGAAATGCTATAAAAATGAAGATCAAAGGGGGAATAACTAAAAATTTGTGCTAGGAAGAGTTATGGTTCTTGTGCATTGCACTCCGTAATTTTTCAACAATCATGCATACCAAATTTGAAGATGTTCAGACTAGAGATGACAAAGTTATAGTCTGGACAAGCAGAAAATGCTGTAAAAATGACGATCAAAGGGAAATAACTCAAAGACAGCACGAGGTAGAGTTATGGTTCTTTTGCACTGCAATTTGTATTATTGCAACAAACACAAATGCCAAGTTTCAAGTCAATTGGACTGGGGATGACAAAGTTAAGCTCTGGACAAACAACTGGACTGTAAAAATGAAGATCTAAGTGGAATTACTCAAAATCCGCACTAGGTAGAGTTATTTTTCTTGTGCACTGTACTACATAATATTGCAACAAACATGCATACCAAGTTTGAAGTCGTTCTGACTTGAGATGACAAAGTTATATTCCGGACAAGCACTAAATGCTGTAAAAATGACGATCAAAGGGAAATAACTCAGACAGCACGAGGTAGAGTTACAATTCTTGCGCATTGCACTTCCAAATATTGCAACAAATTAGCATACTATATTTTAAGTCATTCCTACTAAAGATGACAAAGTTATGCTCCGGACAAGCAAGAAATGCTATAAAAATGAAGATCTAAGGGGGAATAACTAGAAATTCGTGCTAGGAAGAGTTATGGTTCTTGTGCACTGCACTCCGTAATTTTTCAACAATCATGCATACCAAATTTGAAAATGTTCAGACTAGAGATGACAAAGTTATAGTCCGGACAAGCAGAAAATGCTGTAAAAATGATGATCAAAGGGAAATAACTCAAAGACAGCGCAAGGTAGAGTTATGGTTCTTTTGCACTGCCCTCTGTATTATTGCAACAAACACAAATGCCAAGTTTCATGTCAATCGGACTGGGGATGACAAAGCTATGCTCCGGACAAGCAGAAAATGCTGTAAAAATGACGATCAAAGGGAAATAACTCAAAGACAGCACGAGGTAGAGTTATGGTTCTTTCGCACTGCACTCCGTATTATTGCAACAAACACAAATGCCAAGTTTCAAGTCAATCGGACTGGAGATGACAAAGTTATGCTCCGGACAAAGAACTGAACGCCGCCCGCCAGCCCGTACGCCATGGGTGATCCCATAATACGTCCCGTCTACGACGGGCGTATAAAAATCAGTTGCTTTTTGTTTCTTTGTATTTTTTCCTCTGTGTCATGTGTTGGCAAAATCTACATACCTTAAAATTTCATGTAATGCACATATTAACTCAAATGAATAAATACTATTACAATGCAGGCTCTCTTTCCCTTGCACATATATAGCAGAACCATAGAATACAGATGCAGGTACATTTATATACAATGATAATACATGCATACCAGATTTTTCATTAAATACATGTATTTTCTTTTCTCATATCTTCATGAATCTAACCAGTACTTTCATGTAATCAAAGACACAAATATGGTATAGATTTATTTAAGGCATATCAATAGACATGAAAGGAGTCAGAATACATTTATGGATAAGAGAAAGTAGATCAACCCTTCTTTTTATTGCAAAGTTTTCTTAAAAAATGCACCTGATCACCCTAGGAAATTAACCAGAAGCTTTCCCATGACTTTGTAAATCATTTTCGAAAAAAAAAAACAGAGTCATTCCACATGTTGTCAAATGATGTCATACAGTGGTATACCTAAAGGTCACAGCCTCCATATTAATCACAGATGTATTTCTGTGCCGTACATTAAATTCATGAGAACTCACAGTAAATAAATATTGGGTTGTACAGATAACTGATAAATTATGCAGGAAAAATAGTGTGTTACAAAAACTGTGACTTTTTAATGGTAATTCTGTTTTTGACGCATTTCTTTGGGCGTAAAGAGCTTCTCCAGAATGTTTGCATCTGTAAAAGTTTGACAGAAAGCTCAAAAATAGTGTGCAAAAAAAAAACACTCCAACAAATATAGATTCAAAAAGATATGAGAATTCACGGAGTAATGGAAATCCACTATATGTTAGTTCATTCAACTGTTCACTTTCTTAATGCCTTACCTCCTTCATACAACTTTTTCCATCATAACCCAGACCTCTTTTGAAAAGACTGCAGCAAACAAATAAATTGCTTATTGAAAAGAGTTTCTCCTCTTGCATCAGTGTTTTCCTTTGTATTCACATATAAAACCCTCATTCATGTGGATAACCCATAACTTAACCCTTTACCACACAATCCTGAGTTTTATCAATCCTTAAAGAGAAAGCTTTTGTAAACATTCTGGGAAAAGGAAAAACAATGCTGGTAACCAGATTCAATCAAGCGGCTAGTCTTAGAATGTAGAAATAGAATGGCATTTAGAATACTTGGTGAATATGTCCTCATGTGACTTTAACCCTTTACCACACAATCTCAAGTTTTAACAACCCTTAAGAAGAAGGATTTTGAAAACAATGTGAGAAAAGGAAAAAAAATGCTGGTAACCAGATTCAATCAAGCGGCTAGTCTTAGAATGTAGAAATAGAATGGCATTTAGAATACTTGGTGAATATGTCCCCATGTGACTATAACCCTTTACCACACAATCTCAAGTTTTAACGACCCTTAAGAAGAAGGATTTTGAAAACAATGTGAGAAAAGGAAAAAATGATGGTAACCAGCTTTTTCACCTTTTCCCACAATGTTTTCTACTCTTTTAAACACAAACCACACAATATGAGCCACATTTAATATGGTGTTTGAAAATGCTTTCAAATTAGGCAAATCTAAAAGTTTGTTTTCTGGTGAAAGGGTTAAAATAGACCAAATGCCTTTCCTAACCACACACTTGAACTTTACATCCTTCCTCTTATTACACATCATCAAATATTCCTTTAGGTGGCGCTCTTCCAGACGGCCGTTTAGCTCTAGGATACTGACTTTGTGACTGGTAGCCACCAGAAGTCGCTGTTGATCTTGATCTATAGTTATCACTTGTCATTTCTGGTCTGTAATCTATGGGTTCTGCTTCCTTTAACAACTCAATGTCATCTTTTTCACACACGCTTCTGGGTTGAGTATACATACCTGTATAAAACATAGTGCTATTAACCCATATCCTGAGGAGTTTAAATTGTCGACAATTCCACAGATAGATTCCGTTAAGCTTATTCACATTGAACTGGGTATACATAACTGAAGTTACTGATAAAGCAGAGTGTACAGCAATATCACACTGCACATATGTGCAGGCTGGTCTTGCTTTACACTATCCACAACGTAGATTGATGGTCGGGAAAGGCAGGATAACGATAAAACTAATTACTTCATGAAAAGCACTTTTGAAAAAATTGCAAAAACAGATGAACTTGCTGATTATGAGCAATTACAAATTTTGCCATTTCTATTCTTTTTTCCAAAATTTGACAGGGGAGGAAACATTTTGGGAAAAGGAGAAAATGCTATTTACCATCATTTTTGCCTTATTCAACAATGTTTTCAAAAGGCTCCTTCTTCAGGGTCGACAAAACCAGGGACTGTTTATTGAAGAGTTGACACAATCAAATGACCGTCCCAATTGCCAAAATGGAACAAATATCAAACCTTAGTTCATATAAATTATCAATGTTATATACAGGTATCTTTTAATCTTAGTTGTCTACAGGCAAAATTGTTTCAGGAGATACTAAAATAAGAAAATGCATCAGCACTTATAATTGAGCCATGCTCTGTGAAAAAGGGATTTAACATATCTGCAAAAAGTATAGACCCAGATCAGCCTGCACAGTCTGTGCAAGCTGACTTGGGTCAAAACTTTTTGCTTTTGCTTGATTTTCTGCGTATCAAAGGACCAGTCCACCAGTCTACCTTATGACTGAGTCCGTTTAAGACAAAATGGATTTTATGGGTCCTTTATTATGTGATGACTTGCTTGCTGTAATGCTTTATGGAGATGCATTAAACCCCATTTTGCCAGAGTGCCATTCAATTGCCTTATTCAGCTTTAGGTCAAACTGATTGTTGTATGAAAATTATGCACTTCCAAATAAGTTTTTTTGTTCAATCTATCTATCTCCCTTCCTCCCTCCCTCTCCCTCTCTCTCTCACAGCCCCTTTTCTGTCTCCTCACACAACTTGCTTTTTCCTTATTTGTATACAGCTTATTTTTCTCACTACTAATAATTATCTAATTATCTTCATGGTCATCTTAACTTACCTGGTTTGAATGTAAGTAAAACAAAAATCTACAAAGCAAGCACTAACAATGACAAAAAAAAAAACTAAATCATTCATAAACTCACTACTGCTGCCACATTGGAAGCAGATGAAATTGAAAAACTTTAGGTCTAATACATGTGCAAAATTTCAAACAAAAGGGGTTAATGCTTGTTACAAGCAATTACCCCTTTTGTCAAAATATTTTCAACAATGGGCTGTTTAACTCTGCAAAACTTAAGTAGATACATGGTGATATCAATTGACATCACTGGAAATACATGACTTTTACACCTTGATTGGTTTTTAGAAGAAAAGCTCTTGCTATCAACAGCATGCCAAGTACATTTCTCAATCCTTTAATCAGAAGGGCATGCATGTTTCTAGAAACTTTAGGGAACAAAATATCCTTGGTGTAAGGTGAATATTAATTTTCTTAAGATTATCTATACAAAGGGCAAAGAACATAAATAACTTTGTTTCTTTTAAACTCTCAGACTATTAAATATAAAAAAGATACTTTTTCACTCTCAAAGAAGAATCAAATTCTAGCTATATTTATGCATTGTCTAAAATAACAAAAGCACTGCATGCAGGTACCAATCCTTGGCTGCAGTTGCTTGATTTTCAGTGCAAAATATAGGTTGAAAAAGGAGCATAACTCTGTAAAAATATTTTGATGGTTATCTGCCCTTGTTGTTAGGGTTTTCCTTTTGATAGTTTACAACTTGTCCAAGTTTGAGATAAATATCTTCAGGAATAAAAGAGATATTATAAAATGTCAGAGTTTTTAAAAACTTCTAAGTTGAAAAAGGGGCATAACTAGGTAAAAAAATATTTTTTCATAGTTGCCTGTCCCTGTTGTGTTAGTTCATCTTTTGATATTTGATAATTTATATCTTGACCAAGTTTGAAGTAAATATCTTAAATAATGACAGAGATATTACAAAATGTCAACATTTTTGCAGCATGATGAAGACAACGATGAAGACTACGACGACACCAGGGGTAAACAATACCATGATGTTTTCTTCAAATCAGCCAAGCTTATAAAAAATGTGTAAAGTTCTTCTACAGAGTAAGTTTTCTGTTCATATCTAGCAAATACTAATCCTAGTGAGAAGAGAACAGAAAAAAAATGCAGCACCACAACTTGTAACTTTATTAAAAAAAACCATAATTTACAACCATAACAAAAAAAGTGGAAACAAAAGAACACAGCAAGGCCACCGTTCCACTAGTCACTGTCGTACAACAGCTGCTGATAAGTACCTCTAGGACCAGACAAAAAATGAGATCTCTCACCAGAGCTCCCAGACCCTGATCGGATTTTAAGATCTTCTGCAGCTTCCACCCTTGATCCTCGACTAGCTGTACCAGTATCTCCAAATTTGGTATTCCATTCTCGTCGCCTAGCCTCACTGTCGGCCTTTCTGTCTAATCTTCTTCTTTCTGTAATACATATGATTCACCTTTTTCCAACATGAAGTACAAAATTTTTGTTTACAAACTGATGAGTCTAAATACAAACTTGAGGTCATCAAGTTTCCTGTACTGCCCATACATCTCATTCATACAGCAGCAAGCTTGTCACTGACGCCCTGTTCCTTCGAATTTGGAACCCAAAATTTTCTGAATGACCCCCAAAATTTCCATGTTTGCCTTCTTAAATTCAATTGAAGGGGGTCATTTGACTCCCATCTGACAAAGTCCAGGGAAAACCCTGCAGCAGACAAATATCTCTATCTTGATCTGTACACCAAATACTGTATACCTGGATTGGACCCCAAATTTTGTAGCATTTGATCTGTATCTTTCAAGTTTGACACTCTCCATTTTTGTTAACTATAGGCATTAATAGGTATACATTTAAGCCTTTTCTACTCTTTTTCAGGATTAAAACACAGTTAACCCTTTACCACACCGCAAAATTTAAGACCTATCCAAATTGAAAGCATTTGCAGACGACAATTTCATAGTGGCTCAAATGATGCAACTTTTCTTTGATAGGGTAGAAAACTTTGTGGGAAAAGGAGAAAATGCTGGTTACCAGCATTTTCTCCTTTTCCCACAATGTTTTCAAAAGGCCTCTTCTTCAGGGGCGTTAAAAGGCGTCATTGTGTGGTAAAGGGTTAATGAATGATCTAACACAAAGAACATGTATTCATTACAGTAACTAGTTTTCAGACTCTGATACTGAATGAAAAAAATACACACTTTTTAAAGAATTTTGCCTATAACTTAAAATGGAATTTCTTCAGTGTTTATTTTCTAACCCTTTCCCACACGATCCCAAGTTTTAACAACCCTGAGTAAGAAGGCTTTTGAAAACATTGCTTGAAAATGAGAAAATGCCAGTTACCAGCATTATCTCCTTTTCCCACAATGTTTTCTATCCTGTCAGAAACCAATCTCTTTACTTCAGCCGCATTTCATTTTTCGTCTGCAAATGCTTTCTATTTGGTTGAGTCTAACATTTTTTTTCTTTGGTAAAGATTTGACTGCCACTAGAAGTATCAGCCAGATTGTTTAACCCTTTCCTAATGGCAAACTTTGCACTATTTCAGATTAAAAGCATCTGCAGGCGACAAATTTGAAATTAAAACCAATGAACTAAAGTTCTTTGACAGGGGAGGAAACATTTTGGGAAAAGGAGAAAATGCTGTTCACCATCATTTTTGCCTTATTCCACAATGTTTTCAAAAGGCTCCTTCATCAGGATCGAGAAAACCAGGGACTGTTTATTGAAGAGTTGACACAATCAAATGACCGTCCCAATTGCCAAAATCAAATTTTTTCTTGCATTCATCTACCATATCAAATGAGGGCATTTACTGCAACATTCTGAAAACTTATTGTTTGGTATTCAACAGTATAGAACTCTTTTCCGAACGACAAAATTTTAAACCAGTCCAAACTGAAAGCATTTGTAGACAACAAAATAAATGTGACACAAAAATTGACATTTTTGGGGGTAAGAGTCGAAAACCATTGAGGGAAAAGGAGAAAATGCTGGTTCCCAGCAGTTTTTCCTTTTCCCATAATGTTTTCGAAAGGCTTCTTCCTCAAGATTGTTAAAGCTTGGGATTTTGTCTGTAAAGAGTTAAGATATATCACAGAACACTCAATGATCTTTAAACAGTGTAATAACACTAATTATTATACCATCCATATAATAGACAACTGACTGATTGATTGTATGGTGTTTCAGTTATATCATTTTGGCAAGTGCATCTATCCATACTTTCCTGGAGTTTCCTTTTACTACTACTTCACATGATGTTCTTCCAAAGCCACTGGCTGCTTTCCCACATATATCCATCATCGAAACAAGAATCAGATAAGAGAAAAAAGAACCTTCTTGCAATGGCTATCATCAACCCTAGAAAAAAACTGGCAGAGCTGGGGATCCTGCACACTACCAACTGCTCTACCGGGGCTTGGTATAAGAGACAATGATGAGAGGAGAGTGCCAATCTCACTTAGTAAAGTTCAAGTCCATTTTTTACACAAGAGCACTGGATGCGAGTGCTAACCCTCGGCTGCAATAGCTTAATTTTTAATTTTTAATGAAAATACAAAGATGAAAAAGGGGCATAACTGTTTCCAAAACATATTGATGGTTACCTGCCCCTATTGTATAGGTTCCTTTTTGATAATGAACAACTTGTCCAAGTTTAATGTAAATATCCTCAATAACAACAGAGACATTACAAAATGTCAGAGTTTTTGCACCACAGCGACAATGCAGACAATGATGCCAAAGCTACGACAATACCTCAACATTTTTTTTAAAAACAGCCGAGCTACAAATATATTGTTTCAATATCTCTACATTATACATCACCTCTCTTTACAATTTCTCTTCCCTCATCAACAAGTTCCTGTGTCAGATCATCGTCTCCAATAAACTGGTTTATTCCTAAAAGGTGTAGAATTCGACTTCCAAGACTGAAGTATGTGCATATACACAACAACACGATCATGATAGGAAAGTAAATGTTGAAACCATCTGAAATGATGGGAATCACATCCATATGGCCCATTATCTGTAATTTAAAGAAAAAAAAAACTTACTTAATCTTTTACTAGACTAACCAGTATTTAAAAGGCTTTTGAAAACATTGTGGGAAAAGGAGAAAATGCTGATAACCAGCATTTTCTCCTTTTCCCACAATGTTTTTAATGCTATAAATGACATAAAACTATGGATCTTAGCAACATTTAATATGTGCTTCAAAGATACTTTCAATCTAGAGGATTTGTATACTTTGTCATCTTGTAAAGAGTTAAAATCTTTGCTTGATGTCAAAATACTCTTGGAAAAGGAGACAATAAAAATTTATGACATGACCATATTGAAAGCATTTGCCACCAACAAATTAACTGTCGTTCAAATGATGTGATTAGTATAAAAAACATTGTACAAAACAATTGTGACTAGCATTTTCTCCTTGTCCCACAATGTTGGCAAAAGCTGTCTTCTTAAAACAAGAGGGCCAAGATGGCCCTGGATCGCTCACCTGAATTTTTGAGAGGACCATAGCCAATTTTTTTTTGTTATTCCAAATCTTTTTCTTCAATAACTTCAAAAAAAAAGCAAGAGCACCGCATGCGGGTGCCAACAATTGGCTGTCGAGTGCTGGATAATAAGTTAAAATTCTAAGTCGAAAAAGGGGCATAATTTGTCACCAAAGGAACATTTCTGTGAAATTATTTCAAAATCTGACCAGTGGTTTCATAGAAGAAGATTTTTTAAGAATTTCTTCATGTCCATATAGTGCAAATAGCCCCCCGCCACCACAGCCATGTTTCTTGACGGATCAAAATTTCACGAACAATTTTTCAAAAGGGGCATCCAAGGGACATTTCTGTGAATTTTTTTCAAAATCTGACAAGTGGTTTCAGAGAAGAAGAATTTCAAAGAATTTCTTTAAGTCCATACAGTGCAAAGAGCCACTCCCCCCCCTCCCCACCACGGCCATGTTTTTCGACGGATCAAAATTTTGCGAACACTTTTTGGAAAGGGTCACCCAAGGAACATTTCTGTGAAATTATTTCAAAATCTGACCAGCAGTGTCAGAGGAGAAGATTTTTAAAGAATTTCTTAGAAAATTCCATTTGGTTGCCATGGCAACCAGAGTTTTTGATGGAATCAAATTCTGTGAACAATTTTTAAAGTGGACCTCCCAAGGAACATAAATTGGCCCAGCGGTTTAGGAGAAGATGTTTAAAGAATTGTTGACACCGCACGAGTGAAAAGAACCCCCCACCCCACCACGGCCATGTTTTTCGACGGATCAAAATTTCGCGAACACTTTTTGAAAAGGGTCACCCAAGGAACATCTCTGTGAATTATTTCAAAATCTGACCAGTGGTTTCAGAGGAAAAGATTTTTAAAGAATTTCTTAGAAAATTCCATTTGGTTGCCATGGCAACCAGAGCTTTTGATTGAATCAAATTCTGTGAACAATTTTTTAAGAGGACCTCCCAAAGAACATTTCTGCCAAGTTTGGTTGACATTGGCCCAGTGGTTTAGGAGGAGATGATGTTTTAAGAATTGTTGACGACGCACGACGGACGACACACGACAGACAACAGACACAGGGTGATCCTAAGAGCTCCCCTTGAGCACGTTGAGCTCAAGCGAGCTAAAAAAGCCTGGTTCTTGAATTTGATCAGTGTAAAGCATCATCCCACGGAACCTCGGCTTAACGTCTCGTTTGGAAGACTTTCTAGTCCAGCTAAAGGACTTTAATCACACCCTCAAGTGGCCTTGATTTTCACAAGTCTTATGCTATGCTGCCTGAGCTATTGAGGCTAGTCATCAACTTAATCAGTATTAAACAATCATTAATATAAACTTCTTACCAGTATTGACCAATCAAGTTTATCACTAGAATTGAACAATCACACATTTCCATAGATTATCAGTAGTGAACAATCAAACAGTCATATTATTTACTAGTATTGACCAATCAAAGGAACAGCCCAAGGATACAAGTTTTGTGCTGGCTCATTAATTTATTTTTTCTGTCCCCTGAAAATTGTTCTGCTTTCAAACCTCAGGTTTTCTCTAGCATCTGTAGCAGAGTGGTATGTGTGAAGTATTTGTAATTGAGAAGTACTGTGTTTGATCTCTAATGGTGTGGCAGTTTGTGTAGGAATGTTCTTGGGCAAGGAAAAGCACAGCCCTTGCCTTTATTTGGTGATCCGAGACAAACATGCAGACAAGGCAGCTGTCACTGAGATATAACTAAAACTTTTGAAAACAGAATGAAGTGCAATTAGACATTTTCTCTGCCAACTATAAAAATTCCACTGTTTTCAAGACCTTAAAGTAGATTTCCACTTTAAATTTAATATGATCTTGGTCCATGATCAAGTGTTCCTCAAATATTGGGTCTAGATTCAAGATCAGACTGTACATTCTGTGCTGTGTAATCCTGATCTACACCATCCGCAAAAGATATGTTGCTTGCCATTGGAAGCAAAAGAGTTTAAATTGAAAGCAACTAGTAGCTTGATATGAGCCATGCTCTGACAAACTAGAGGCGCTTGAGCGCCTGTATCGCTCCACAGGCCTGATATTTCTATAATGGCGAAAGGAAGTTTTTAACAATTATCATTCTATCCTGCATTTTAGCTCACTGAAGAAACAATTTGGTAGACAACCACCATAGGAACTTACCTGCAAAACAACAATGAAATCCAATGAATAGTTTTAGAGAAGAATTTTTTCAAAGATTTTACTTTATACCATAAAAGGAAAATGAGTCTCCCATACAAGCCATGTATTTTGACAGATCTTTTTTTTTTTAAGGAATTCTGTAAACCTGTATCTAAGGAACATTCCTGCAAAATAATAATGCTATCCAAATAGCGGTTTGGGAGGAGAAGATTTTTAAAGGTTTTTTACTTTGGTTGCCATGGCAACCAGAATTCTTCATGGAACACAATTATTTGAAGGAATTTGAAAGAGGACCACCAAAGCAACATTCCTGTGAAATTTGGTAAAAATCCAGTCAATAGTTTCTGAGGAGAAGTTTTTTAAAGAAAAAGTTTACGGACGCACGCACGAACGGACAGACGGACGGACGGACAGACGGACGCACGACGGACACAACGCCATGACAATAGCTCTCTCCTTCGGCCAGTGGAGCTAAAAAGGGCTTGATGCATCTCAATGATGCATTATACCAAGCAAGTCATCATATAATTAGGGATCCATAAAATCCACTTAGTCTAATGAATGACTGAATCTGGAGGAAGAATGGCCCTTGGACATACAGAAAAATGACTGATAGCAAAAAGTATCGGCCCAGGTCAGCCTGCGCTGACTGCGCAGGCTGACCTGGGTCGATACTTTTGCAAATACATTTAACCCCCCTTTTCACAGAACACAGCTCACATAGCTCTGTTTAAAGAAACACTAAGGACGTATGGTCTCATAGGTGCACTGGCAGATGTGATATAACTGAAATACTGTTGAAATGGCATCAGAGAATAAATAAGTCATTTTTACTCCACCAAATTATCCCTGTTAATTTTGTGTTAGTAACGTTGCTTATCCCAAAAGTGTAAGTAAAACATCAAACAAAATGTTAGCATTTTGAAAAAAATTACCCATTTACACACAATGATTTATTGAAATACTAAGAGGAAAACTGTTTTTTGAGGCATGATTAAGATATGATTTCAATGATGAAATATATGCTCTGTGCCATGCTCTGTGAAAATGGGTTTTAATGCATCTGCAAAAAAGTATCGACCAATATCATCCTTTTGCAGTCTATGCAGGCTGACATGGGTCCAAACATTATGCTATTTGCAAATTTTCTGCATGTCAAAGGATCATTCTTTATCCAGATCCAGACAGTTGTTAGACAAAATGGATTTTGTCAATTCATACTTATGTGATGACGTGCTAGGTAAAATGCATCACAGAGATGCATGAAACCCTTTTTGCCAGAGCATGGCTCATTTGTATCTCTATTGGTATTGATTTTCAGTGTTCACAAATACCTTCCACAGACAGGCCAAATTGAAGTTTTTTATCTTGTTGTCAAATAATTACAATTCACACAGTGAAATTTTTGCCGTTATAAATTCACTGTATATGTAATAGTATATCTGATTTCACTGTAAATGTGTATATGACTTGCAACACGCGAAAAGGGGCATTTGGACATTTGCGTAAAGTGTCGTCTTGGATAACCTTGCGCCGTCCGTGCAGGCTAATCCAAGTCGGCACTTTACGACTACATTAGACTTTGTGCTACAGTAGACTTGTGCAAAACAGAAAATTAAATAGAAACGGAAAGTATTGTTTCAGATTAGCCTGCGCGGACTGCGCAGGCTGATCCGAGAATACACTTTACGCAAATGTCCGAATCCCCCTTTTCGCGTGTTGCAGGCCATATGTATTTAGCATTATTAACCCTTTACCAAACAACAAAACTTTGGACTTGACCAAATTGAAAGCATTTGCAGACGACAAAAGTAAATGTAGCTCAAATGATGATTTTTGTCTTTGATAGGGTAAAAACATTGTGGGAAAAGGAGAAAATGCTGGTTACCAGCATTTTTTCCTTTTCCCACAATATTTTCAAATGGCTTCTATCTCAGGATCGTTAAAAGTCGGGATTGTGTGGTAAAGGGTTAATGCTTGCTTCTAATGACTGATAATATCATAGGACTGACATCATGTGACAGAATCATACTATCAAACTCTTATTTATAACTTTAATGTCATGAATTTGTTATGCAAGATAAATGTCTACAGGGAGACTTTTTTCTGATAAAATACACTATCAAAAAAAATTGCTTTTGTCACCAACTGTTTAACCTTTCCAAGAAAAAAAATCTGATAACCTTACATGCAATGAAAAAAGTTTAACTGTACCGGTAATCTAAGGTGTTTATAACCTCTAAATAAATTCTGAAATAGTACAAACAGCGTCTTAACCCATTTCCACATGATCCCCAGTTTTAACGACCCTGCGAAAGAGGCCTTTTGAAATCATTATGAGAAAAGGAGAAAATGCTGGTAACCAGCATTTTCTCCTTTTCCCATAGTGTTTTCTATCCATTCAAGGACAAATGTTATCACTTGAAAAACATTTGAATTATTGTCTGTAAATTCCTTCAATATGGTTGAGTCCAAAATTCTGCCATGTGGTAAAGGGTTAATCAGTCTTTGAAAGTAAAGCGTTTTTAAAGCTTCTTTGTTAGTAAAATATGAGACATGGATCTCCACACTAGAATTACAAAACATAAAATGTATCAAAAATATTACTCTCTCTCCACCATTTCATACATGAAATAAATAAAATGTGTTGTTTTCACAATAAAAAATTCAGTTCTTGACACACACTTATTGCAAATAATTAATAAAAACACATTCAAAAACGGAAAATTTTGCTCAAATGAAGATTTGCAAAAAATTTAAACTTTCTAGTTTCTACAGTGCACTGAAGCCATGCTCTAGCGAAAGGAGGTTTATTGCATCTCTGTGATGCATGAGACCAAGCAAGTCATAACAGTATTATAGATCTGCAAAATGGATTTTGTAAAACAACTGCCTGAATTATGAGGTAAACTGGTCCTTTGACATGTAAAAAAATTACCAAAGTTAACAGTTTTGATCCCGGCCAGCCTGCCCTGATTGCACAGGCTGACATTTGTCAATACTTTTAGCAGATGGATTAAGCCCCCTTTTCAAACAGCATGGTTTATTTCTTTGTTATCCTTGGTTATTCTCAATCTTATCATACCAACTGCACAAAAATTCACATCAGAAGAAATAGTGAATAATGTAAACTGTTAATCTAGCAATAGATTACCATTAGACTTTTAACTGCTATATTAATTTAGATTAATTTTTTACCAAACGATAAATTTTAGTTTTCTCAAAATTCAAAGCATTTGCAGATAACAAATTAAACATAACTTAACCTATGCCAGTTTTCAATAAAAGGGTAGAAAACATTGTTATAAAAAGGATAAAATGCTGGTTATCACCATTTTCTACTTTCTCCACAATGTTTTCATGTTTTCTTCCTCATACGTAATTAAAACATGGGACCGCTTGATAAAGGGTTAAAGAAATGATAAATGCCATTACAAAAGATTGATATTAAAAAAGTCATACCCTTGTATAAGCAGTCTCCTGGATCTGATCTGAGTGGGTCACATGACTATCCAAGTGTATCAGACCAAGAAAATTTAAGCACATGGGAGGGGTGAGGCGACACAATACCCTGAAGAATAAAAAGAAAAAAATATTTACTGTGGCTGATATACATTAGAATTTCACTTTAAAAGCAGCCTAGTTGAAAGACCATCTTGTAATTTAGACCAACTATTACTGACAAAAGATCTTCTTTATTTCATGCTTTTCTCTAGTTTTTGAGAAATAATGGTGGATTATGGCTTGATATTTCATGTTCACGACCTGTGAAAAATACAGATTTCATATTTTCTAACTCTTCAATTGAAGGCAGAAACAGTCATTCCTGCACACTAGTTACCTAGGTAAACAGTGTGTGTCATTCAACCAGGGGGAAATATGACGTAATTTATGTGCATTTACCTTACATTTCTTGCCCTTTACATGATATTGTAATGCATTCTTATGTGGAGGAGGTACGCCACGGGGATTTTCCGAAAAGAACTGTACTGGATTTTGACGAATATCCCAACAAAAAGGGGCTAGAAGCACGAAATAAATAGAATATATCTTTTTACACTGAAAGATCAAAATTCATTTCAGGTTTGTTAAAAGTCTTGATTGTGCGGTAAAGGGTTAATCAACTTGCTAGTCTTGGAATTCAGAAATAGAATTTAATTCAGAATCATTGTTAAATGCAGGCACTAACCTTGAAAATGTCCAAAATGTATTCAAAGATTCAACTGCTACTTACATGCCGGTAAAAATAAGACTGTATTCGTTGGTCTGATGATGTGGGGCTATATAGTAGTAGTTAAATATTTTTATCTGGAACACACTGTAGTATGCACAGGTACACAGGTAGGCTATAGTTAGAATACTTGCCAGCTAAAGACAGATGAAAGAGAAAGAGTAACACTGTGACTTAATGGTTGCTTTGACTTGTTATATGCCGAGCCCTGGTAGCTCAGTCGGTAGCATATAGGACTTGAGAACAGGAGGTCGCTGGTTCGATCCCCAGCTCGGCCAATTTCTTTCCGAGGATTGAGAATAGTCATTGCAACAGGATTCATTCCTCTTCAACCGCTGACTATTGTTTGGACAACGGTTATGTGGGAAAGCAGCCAGTGGCTTGGAAAGAATATTGTGCGGAGTACTGGTAAAAGAAACTCCAGGAAAGCATGGATAGGTGCACTGGCCACCGCAGTATAACTGAAATAATGTTAAACACCATACAATCACTTAATCAATTGACTTGTTTTAACTCTTTACCAAACGACCAAATTTCAGACTGGTCCAAATTGAAAACATTTGCAGATGACAAATTAAATGCTTCAGCAAAATATGGAATTTGTCTTTGAAAGGGCAGAAAACATTGTGGGAAAAGGAGAAAATGCTGGTTACCAGCATTTTCTTCTTTTCCCACAATGTTTTCAAAAGTTCCTTTTCTCAGGGTTGTCAAAACTCCAGATGGTGTGGTAAAGGGTTAAATAGGATGTTACTCAGCCTTCAAGACTATTTCAGTCTTATCTCAGCAAGAGCCCCATGTCTTAAACCAGGCTGGCTTCTCCAGCATCATCCTGAGTGACCAATGCCACAACCAAGAATCAGCATATTTCTTACCATTTCAGTGATACCTTTCCTTCAATCCTTTACCACAAAATTTCGAGTTTTAACGACCCTAAAAAAAGGGCTTTTGAAAATATTTTGGGAAAAGGAGAAAATGCTGGTTACCAGCATTTTCTCCTTTTCCCCAAAATTTTTTCTACCGTTTTAGAGGCAAATCCCGTTACTTAAGCCACATTGTCGTCTGCAAACGCTTTAATTTAGACTACTTCAATATTTTTTCCATTTGGTAAAGGGTTAAAAAAACAACACATAATTATAAATTTCATGAAATATTACTGTTTAAAATATGGGTTTGTCACTCCATTTTGAAATGGAAACAATCATTGACAAAGAGGAAAAATATTTACAATCTGAACTAAATAATTGTTTGTTGGTGATTGTTTGAATTGAGGCCAAAAAATCATGCTTTTTTTTTCAAATGATCTAATATTTACTTTATGTCCCTACTTGTTCTATCCTGAAATAAATTTTACAAAAGGCAACTTTGAAAACATGCTCAGCATGAATAATGGTTTAATATAGGAATACACATGATAACACTCTGCAATGAGGAGAAATTGCTTGTCATGACCAATTTTCTCCTTTTGCCTCAATATTTTCAATGCAATTTGCTGCAAGATGAAAGAAATTGACATGTTTGGATTGTGTTGGAGTTTTAATACAGCTTAGGTCATATCACAGCAGTCAGTGCACCTACGCATGTGTTTCCTGGCTTTCTCACACCAGTAATAACACAACTTTCTTTCAACTCTACTGACTACTTTTCTCAAATGCATCAGAGCTGAGAGGCAGAAAATAGTAAGAAAGAAGGTTTGCCTCAACCTGGTATCTCACTCGCAACCATCGGGTCACAAGTCAGATACACTATCCACTGTCCACTGAGCTAACCAGCCGGACTGAAACTGACATGTAAAGTAATTATTACATCTAACGATACAAGATAACAAACTACAACAAATTTGTCAAGTGTTCAATGCCATTTTCAACAAAATGAAAACTATGATTAGCAGGTAAATGGAATAAATCCTGTTGCCATGACTTATTTTAACCCTTGAAAAGAAAGTTTGGCTGTGCCTGGGATATGCCTGAAAAACCTGTGGTAACCAAGACTTCGTATCAAATGCAACAATACAGAGTCTCACTACTGCATTGTATACTAATCTTTGACTAACCTCAATATAAACATAATCATAATTTTCCTTGGCTAGATTAATAAATACAGCAAAGATGGAGAGAACAGGATCTTTAATGAAGAAGAGACACTCAGACCAGACAACCATGAAGGAAACAATCGTCAGTATCACAGCTAAAACCCTACACACCCACGGCTCTATCATACACTTCCAGTACCACTCTGAAATTATAATGCAAATGACGATTCATATATGGCTTGCAACACGCGAAAAGGGGCATTCGGACATCTGCGTAAAGTGTTGTCTCGGATCAGCCTGCGCAGTCCGCGCAGGCTGATCCGAGACGACACTTTCTGTTTTCATGTAAATTTCTGTTTTGTGCAAGTCTACTGTATCACAAAATCTAATGTAGTCCTAAAGTGCCGTCTCGGATAAGCCTGCGCGGACTGCGCAGGCTGATCCAAGACGACACTTTACACAAATGTCCGAATGCCCCTTTTTGCGTGTTGCAGGCCAATTATATGAGCTATGCTCTGTGAAAAAGGGCTTAATGCTTCTGCAAAAAGTATAGACCCAAGTCAGCCTGCACAGTCCACGCAGGCTGACCTAGGCTGAATTATTTTGCTATTTGTCAATTTTCTGCATGTCAATGGACCATTCTACCTCATGATTTAGTGGGTTGTTAAATAAAATGCATTTTATGCATCCATAATAATGTGATGATTTGCTAGGTATAATGCATTACAGAGATGCATTAAGCCCCCTTTAGCCAGAACATGGCTCATGTACAATATCAATAACAGCATGGCAATAACGTTCTTAAAGGCTCTATAGCAGCCAAATGTAAACAATGAGGTGTTAAAATGCATTTAAATTTAAATTGTACCATTTAAAATTAGGTAAATCATTAAGAAGATGACAATTTATTGTTGAGCTGTCGGTCCATGTGTTAGTCACTGGCAGAAAAATGAAATCTAAAACTAGATTAAAAGTTGCCAGGTCACCCTATCTTCTGTTTACTTTTTACCTATTTAGAAATTCATTTTTTCTGCCAGCAACTAACACTTGGAGTGACCATACAATAACAGATTGTTAGCTTCAAAGAATTTCCAAACTTTTAAATAGTATGATTTAAATTTAAATGCATTTTACCACCCAACTGTTTACTTTTGGCAGCTATAGGACTGTTAAGCCTATAATATACCTATTTTTGCCCCTAGAGGACTTATTACAACTCAGATTACATTTGCTTGTTTGCTGGTGATTGATGCTGTTTTTAACATTATTTCAGACATATCACAGTAGACTGCGCACCAATACATTGTGTTTCTGGAGTTTCATTGTACTTTGCACAAACACTCTTTCAAAAAAATTGCTTTCAGGTTATTGCAATAACAACCAAGGTCTTTGTTACTATATTTTGACAGTCTTCTACCCTGAGTAAGCTTAGAGTTAAAGATGAAGATATCAAACATGTACTTACCAGTTTTGGGGCTATATATACGCTGTATCAAACTCCGTCTCTGTACGGGAAGGCTTGACTTGTACCTTCTATCTACACTCATCTCATTCATAATGACGTCCTCAAGGTCAAATGCTTGTTTCATCATCATACTCCACTGCGTCTGATGACGCTGATTAGTTTGCATGGCATGTATAACATTGCGATGTAATTTGGCAAGCGTCTTCTCCGACGGGGTGTCAATACTTTTATTATAGTCTTCATAATCTTCCGTGCGACTGACACTGTTTCTCATACTTTCTGGACACTGTAAACCATGAAGATGACCAAGTTATATTTAGAACATAATTAATCATATGAACCATTTATCAAGCAATCCCTGGCAAAAGAATGGCTTTTAAGAACATTGTGGAAAAAAGAGAAAATGCTGTTTATCAGCATTTTCTCCATTTCCCACAATTTTTTTTAACTATTCCAATTCTATCATTTATACAATATTTAATTTCTCGATGGCCAAGACTAAAACTTTGCAGTCTGGTCAAGAGTTGATAGTAAAGTAGGTGTAAGGAAACTCCGTTTTTTCTATTTTTGCTTGTCCAAGGACCTAGGCAAGGTTAGATGAAATACATGCTTATCATAAATTACTAAGTCCAGACATGAATCTTTTCAACCAAGTTGATGATGAGATGTATGTATTTTACATGTTATCAAAATTTCATCACATATGTAGAAGAGAACAGTTAAATACCCATCTGAAAAGGAAGTTTTTTTTTACTTTTTATCCTATATGATTTTATCTTTTTATGTCATTTGCCCTTAGAAAAGAAAAATTGGCAAATGTAATTAGCTAAGGACTGTTTGATACAAATACTTCTTATTTCCACTAGTGGTAAGCATTAAGACCTACTACCAGGACCATGCTTAAACAAAAAGCAATGGCATCACAATCAAATGCTGCCATCTGTACTAATGGAGCACATTTCATAACAACGTGGTGTCAAATAAGTATATTAAGGCTGTCATTTCTCATTTTCTTTTCCTGTTATGGGTTAGTTAACAATATGACTACGTTACAGGCACCATGTAGGTTCCAATAATATCAGGCTGTCTCACAAGACTTGTTCATTTTCTTACCATGCACAAGAGTGCTAAAAGAGAGATGACTCTATCTGACTAATGATAGTAAGTATTGACCATGGAGTATTATATACCCCTGGATGTAACGTGTAGCAGTAATACAGAGTCAATATGCTTTATCCTTAAGCTTTACAATTTTATATTTTACAATCAAAAGAAAACCAAACATAGCATATTCTCGCTTTTCAAAATAGCAGAGATTTTTTAAAGCTCATAGTTATGATCAGCCAATACATATACCTTCTTATTTTCAAACATTGGACCAAATATTATTACCTTCAGCAGTATTGTGTCCACATGTCTTCTCAGTGCATGGTTGTATCTGATCTTTTCTGATGCTTGTTTTACCTCCTGAAAACAAAAATAAAAAAAAAAATCATCAAAAATTACTACAATTAGCCCTTTACCACACAATCCCAAATTCTAACATTTGTATTGGAGTTTCATGCCATTTTAACAGCCTAGGTCGTGTCACTGCAGTCAGTGCACCTATGCATGTGTTTCCCGGCTTTCTCACACCAGGGCTGATGACTTTCTTTCCAAGCCACCACCTCCTTTTCTAACATGCATCAGAGGTGAGTTTGCCTAAACCGGTTATCTAACCTGCAACCACCAGGTCACAAGTCAGATACCCCAACCACCGAGCTACCCTGCTGGACCTAATACTATCAACCCTGAAAAAGAAAGCTTTTGAAAACAATGTGGGAAAAGGAGAAGACGCTGGTAAACAGCATTGTCTCCTTTTCCCACAATGTTTTCTAACCTTTCTTAGACAAATTCTGTCACTAGAGCAACATCTGTCTGCATTCATTTTCATTTCAGATAAGTCTGAAATTTTGCTGTATGGTAAAGAATTACATGTAATAAATTTATTCTATCCAATAATACATCAAGACAATTTTATAAACCCCTGCAGTTGACAGCCTCTGGAAAATGTATTTGCTACAAGCAATTGGTCCTTTACCACAACTTGTCATGGAAGGCCGTATAGCTGCCAAAAGTATACAATGGATTATAAAATGCATTTAGATCTTAATCATACCATTTTAAAGTACATGTATGGAAATTAGTGTGAAGATGACAATGTTATTGAACAGTCACTTCAAGCATTAGTCACTGGCAGAAAAATGAATTTTCAAATCAGGTAAAAAGTAAACAAAAGATAGGGCAAGTCACCTGGCAACTTTTAACCAAGTTTTAGATCATTTTTCTGCCTGCAACTTAAACATGGACCAACCATACAATAACAGATTGTCATCTTCACAATAATTTACATTATTACAAATGGTATGATTTAAATTTAAATGCATTTTAACACCTCCACTGTTAACATTTGGCAGCTACAGGGCTTTGAAATAGTCTGTAGAAGGTTTACATGTATGTATTTGTATAGAAATAGGCATTAAGCCCCCTTTCCACATAGCATGGTTAAAGTATATAAACCAGAGTAAAACAGACTCTCCAATCAATGTTGAAATATTACGTTGAAAATTGGGTTTGTACAGGGAAACACAAACAAACACTAGTTTAACTGTAAACATTGGTTTTCAGGTTTCAAACCATATGCTACATTGTTTATAACAGTCACTAGCCTTTTTGTATCATTAAAGACAATTTAACCCTTTACCACATAGCAAAATTTTAGACACATCCTTACTGACTGTATATGCAGACGAAAAAAATAAATATGACAAAAAAATTAAAATTTGTGTTAGGTAAGGTAAAAAACATTGTGGTGGGAAAAAAGGCTACCAGTATTTTCTCCTATTTCCACAATATTTTCAAATGTCTTCAGCCTCAGGGCTATTTAACCTTTCACCACACAATCCTAAATTCTAATGACCCTGAAGAATAAAACTTTTGAAAACATTGTGGGAAAAAGGAGAAAATGCTGGTAACCAGCTTTTTCTCCTTTTCCCACAATGTTTTCTACTCTTTCACTCACAAATGCCATAATGGTATCCCACATCACTCTGTCATCTGCAAATGCTTTGATTTTGGACAAAGTTCTGTCGTTTGTTAAAGAGTTAAAATCAGGATTGTGTCGTAAAGGGTTGGACAGAGATGATTTATCCAAAACAAGGTTGCCTGGAATGTATACTCTCATATTGCTCTATAATGTCATGTGAAACATGCAATCCCATATTGATCTTTTGTTCTCTTATGGTTGGTGCTACCAGCTGGTTGCCAGCATTTTCTCCTTTTCCCACAATGTTTTCTACTCTTCCCAAAACAAATTTCAAGTTTTTACTCACAATTATTATTTTGTCTTCCATTGCTTTCAATTTGGACCAGTTTGAAATTTTGTCTGGTAAAGAGATACTTTCTTTCTCCTAATAAAACTCTTATAATTCCAGTACCAAAGTTGTTAAGTCCAGCAAAGTTGACAGTGTATATTAAAGATCTTGCTCTACACTGGCCGCAAAGGCAACAATAGTTATGAAAGGCTCTGTAGGGGTTAAGATTATCCAGAATCATAGAAATTTGAAGAAAAGGGAAAAAATACAACTACATGTAGATCTAAAATACCTCTGCTCAAAGAAACAGAGTGACATGTGAAGATATTGGTCATTATGAGCAATATCCCCAGCCTACCACAGGTGATAACCAGAAAATCATTTACGAAAATACTCTTGAAAGTGGTGTGAATCCTACAACCCCTTTAACACAGGATTACTAGTTTTAATGAGAAAAGCACATTTTGAAAATGGTCTGACGAATCACTGAAATACCAAAATACCACTGAAACATTGAAGAAATAAGCTAATCTCTTTACCAAGCGACAAAGCTTTATACTTCTTCAAACTGAAATTGTCAGCAGACAACAAAGTTTTAAATTTCTTGTGGCTCCAATGTTAAGATTTGTCTTTGACAGGATAGAAAACAATATGGGAAAAAAAAATTCTTCTTGTAGAAAAGAAATTTCAAAAGAATGCCTCAACAGGGTCATAAAAGCATGAAATTGTTGAATAAAGGGTTTACATCACAGAGCTGTCACAAACTTACAACTACCCCCTCCCCTGCCATCCATTGCCTTGTCACTGGATAATAAAATGGATTCATATAATTCATTTAACTGTTCATCAGTTATCATATAAATGGCAGGTGCACAAGTTTCCATGACTTGCAATAAAATTTCAGCAAATTGGCTGAACTGTAAAAGAAATGTACATGGAATTGCACAGGGCAGGGCAGGGAAGACCAGGGCAGGGAAGACAAGGGCAGGGAAGACCAGGGCAAAGAAGGCCAGGCCAGAGAAGGCCAGGACAGGGAAGGCCAGGGCAAAGAAGACCAGGGTAAGAAGGCCAGGGCAGGGAAGGCCAGGCCAGAGAAGGCCAGGGCAAAGAATGTCAGGGCAGGGAAGGCCAGGGCAGACAACCTGATTCCAGTTAACTCAACAACTCTGAGCATATCAAGATATTTATAAAACCTCGTACCTCTAGAACATCCTCAAGGTTCTCTTCTGCCTCTGTTTTCTCAGTGCTCTGTTTGGCTATTTTGAAGTAGGTTCTTGACAACATATATGTGTGCTTGGCGTTGTTCCACACATACCTGGGAACTTCAACCAACCCATAACCAAGTAAGAGCACAAGCAGGAAAAGTCCCCAAGTATTACTGGCAGTTACACCTATCACTTTGAGTTTTTCCCTAGAAAAGTATGAAATATGATTAAGCCATGCTCTAGCAAAAGGGGGCTTAATGCATCTCAGTGATGCAGGATACCAAGCAAGTTGTCACATAATTCGGGACCCATAAAATCCATTTTGTCTAACAACCAACTGAATCATGACTGGTTTTATGACATGCAGAAAATTGACCAATAACAAAAAGTTTCAGCCCAGGTCAGCCTATGTGGACTGCGCAGGCTGACCTGGGTCGATACTTTTTGTAGATGCATTAACTGATTAGCCCCCTTTTCACAGGGCATGGCTCATACTCATTAACAAACTGTCGTAGAACTTTGACTTATCTACACACCTACAGGTTAAAAGTTTTATCACAGTTTGCCAAATGACAAAATCTTTGACTTGTCTAATTTGATAGCATTTGCAGATAATGAATTAACTCTTTACCAAACGACAAAATTTTAGACTGGTCCAAATTGAAAGCACTTGCAAACGACAAAATAAAGGTAACTCAAAAACTGAAATTTGCTTCCAGCAGGGTAGAAAACATTGTGGGAAAAGGAGAAAATGCTGGTAACCATCCTTTTCTCCTTTTCCCACAATGTTTTCAAAAGGCTTCTATCTCAGGGTCGTAAAAACCAGGGATTGTTTGGTAAAGGGTTAAATGCGGCTCACATGATGATATTTGTCTTCAAATGAGTAAAAAAAATTGTAGAAAAAGGAGGAAATACTGGTTACCAATATTTTCTCCTTTTCCCACAATGTTTTCAAAAGCTTTCTTTCTACTGGTCGTTTAAAGTCAGGTTTGTGTGGGTAAAGGGTTAATAAATTGTGTGAAAAGGAACAAAAGTGCTCAATGAACGAACAATCTCTCCTTTCCGGAGAAGATTTAAGCATAATTATATTCCTATATGTATTAATTCTGTACAACACAACAATATTTTGAACATGTCCACAATGAAAGCAGTTACGGACAACAAATTAAATGTAGCTCAAATGTTGGTGTCTGTCTTTGATAGGATAGGAAACATTGTATGAAAAAGAGAAAATGCTGGTTAACAGTATTTTCTCCTTTTACCACAATATCTTTTAACAGCCTTTGCTTCTATATTTGTTTTTACCTCTGAATTGTGTGGTAAAGAGTTAAACATCAAAATTAACTATGTATCTACATTAACACAAAAATGTTTTCGCAATAATGTGTTGTCTTTCCAAAATATCTTTCAGGCAGTATAGAGTAAAACAACTCGCATTAATTGTGAGACTGCAAAATGTCTCACAATTATCATAACAATTCCAAGCAACGTTTAACTCTTTACCAAACAACATAATTTCAGACTGGTCCAAACTGAAAATATTTGCAGACAACAAATTAATTGTGGCTCTAAAAATGGGATTTTTATTAGAAAATGTTGAAGATATTGTGGGAAAAAGGAGAAAATGCTGGTAAACAGCATTTTCTCCTTTTTCCACAATGTTTTCAAATTTTCAAAAGCCTTCTTCCCCAAGCTCGTTAAAGCATGGGATTGATAGGTAAAGGTTTAAATTCAATACCTCAAGAACATGATATCCTCCTTTGAAAGATAGTACCCAGTTTTTCTTATAATAAGACTTGAAAATATGTTGAGCATACTTACGCATCAATATTCAAATCTGGTCTGGCAGCCACATAAATCAAACATATTCCAAATATCAACAAATATGTTCCATAGTAAATTGCATTTTCTATGAGTGCTGATTTGATCTTTCCCATCACAGTGAAGTCTCCGGCTCTGGAGTAGGATTGCATCATGGGTAGCAAAAGCCTGTAAATATGTGACAGATTTTTTTTTAATCACGTATCTATAGAGAATAAGGAACATTACTTTGTAGTAACTTTCTTGGCACTTGTATTTCCTTTGTGGGAAAATTTGATATCTCATGATACAGAAGGTCTCTGAATGGTTATTAAAATGTTGTCATCTAGTAAAGAGTTACACTTTTCACTTTGACACTATCATATAGAGAAGATAATGTATTTGTCTTACTAAGTTTAGTACATCTTGTGTCTTAAATCTTTACCAAACGACAAAATTTTAGACTTGTCCAAATTGAAAACATTTGCAGATGACAAAATAAATGCGACTCAAAAATTGAAACTTGACTTTAGAAGAGTAGAAAACATTGTGGGAAAAGGAGAAAAAGCTGGTTACCAGCATTTTCTCCTTTTCCCACGATGTTTTCAGAAGGCTTCTTCCTCTGGGTCGTAAAAACCAGGGATTGTTTGGTAAAGGGTTAAAGTAGAATGAAATTCTCACCAACCTTGAAGAGACATTACAATAGAAATTTTTAACAACATATCATAAGACTTGCATACTTTTCAAACACAGCCTAAAATGACTGTTGATTCTTCAAAAAGTTGTAATTCTTTTTCTACCATATTCTTAACAGTTTCCCACACAATTCTGAGCTTCTGATTTACGACCCTATAAAATAAGACTTTTGAAAACATTGTGAAAAAAGGAGAAAGGTAACCAGCATTTTTCTACTTTTCTTACAATGTTTTCTACCATTTGAAAGGAAAATTTAAAATTCTTGAGTCACTTTTATTTTGACATATATGCAAATGGTTTCAATTGGAAAAGTCTAAATTGTTTTCTGGTAAAGAATTAACTTAGGTAACTACATGCAAAATCACCTTATGAAAATAACAGCCAATTCTACACACCATTTTGTTATAGAAATAGATATCTCTTTCTTTAAATTGACAATAAAGATCTTTTGTATTTGTTTGTGAACAGCTTGCAATCAACCCTTGTCATACAGTTTACCATTTTCTACACATACCACTAACCAATGCAGATGGAAAAAGTGTCAAATAATTGAAGGATATGAAAAAGTCTATTTGAAATTTTAAATGAATACATTATGGGCAATGGAAGAATTACTTGTTAAAGCAATGGCTCCTTCTCCCACAATGTTTTCAATATATGTTTACCATGACAGAGTAAAAGGAAGAATTTTGAATAATAATTGAATATATGAATAAAAAATAAATGTGAAGCTAAATCACCATGTTAGAAACTGGGATGTCCAGTACACAATCTTCCATAAAGTTGGTAAAACATGGCCTGGTACGTGACTGACAGGCCTCTGACAGTTTTCCAACACAACTGATCTCAGAGCTACGTCATGGCCATAGTCACCCTTGATGACCGAGGCATTAGTTGTACTAGTGATGTTTGGTTGTAAGGTAGTTTCAACTGATGGTGCTGGACTCTGGGTCGGTAGGTTCTTTACTTGTTCCTCGAGACATTGATTATAGAATGTCTGAAATAAGATTATGAAAACCTGCATCTGATAAAAGTCCTTAAGTTTGAGGATCTGATCAAAACAGAACAATTTGAACAATGCAATAAGGCCCAACAAAAAAATATCTGTGTTTAGGGTATTGGTCCGAGATGCTGTAGGTAGGAGTTTTTTTTCCAGAAACTTTTTACATGGACCATGTACCAAAATCACACCTGACAGATTTTTTTCTTTTTAAAACGTAGCGTAGAAAGTTTAGGTTCGGCAGCATTTTCTAGGTAGGCTAGGGAAACCCTAATCACAGAGAATTTTTTTTAGGCCTAAAGCGTAATATGCAAAAGAATGAAAACTTCAATCTACAAGGTGTTTTGAATAAAAAATATTCAAATACAAGTTCAGGTGTAAAGAGAGACACTGTCCACACATTGAAGGAAAAAAAATGTACCGGTTTTCATGCACAGCATACAGGACAGTTTGTAAAAATTGTTGCTGGCACTGGTCTGCATATGTGTAAGCAAGCATTTCCCATTAATCTTTTGTTTTGTTGACATACTACAATTATCATGTTGCTATCTTTATGTGGGCCAAAAATGGTATCAAGGCAAAATGAATCTTTGTACTCATTTCAACTTTGGTACAGTATATAACGGTTAAATTCGGATCGATGGCATGTCAATCGCAAAAATCAGAAATGGTAATGTTTATTTCAACTTTAAAGTGTACAGAAGTGTGACTGACTTAGGATGAGACAGGTTTAAACTATACAATAGAAAGGCAAGAGACTCACAATAGATACATCAAGAGGCAGGATGAAAATTATCATCAGCGAAAAATACCAGGCGATGAAAGTAAAAAGGGTAACAAGAATGTGCTGCTTTCGTAGATCTCCATAGCGATTTAATAGGAAGGCAGCTAGGAAGCAGGTACATATTATCTCAAGCACTAAAGGTCCAGCACTCATGGCGACAGTCAGCTCTTTTCAGTCAAACATGCCTGGAAAAAAAAAGTCACAAAATAAAAGCAGCCTAACTTCAGCCTGAAAGTAGAATATGAAATTATTTGAATTTTCTAAAATGTGCACAACTAAAACAAGAAATATAGACATAGCCAAAACAACATCCTTCTGTGAGAGAGAAATCAGTCCTGGCACAACAACCATCGTAAGTTCTTGAAAGCAGACTGGAATGACATACCTTCAATTCAAACGATAGCTCCGCTAAT